>SMGT01013771.1:30668-50382 GCA_004794575.1 Lanistes nyassanus | reverse complement strand
GGGGGCAATAAAGGCCTACCCTATCCCAGCTTTATTTGTTTCGAGGATTTTCTTGCTCTCAGCTCACTAATGATGTCAATTTTTTAAAATTGAAAATTCTCAGATCTTAGCATTTATTTGATACAAAATTATTCTCGGTATGACGTAGGATTACTGTAGCACGTACTGGAAATTTACTGGGAATGCTACAAGCTTCAGTTAAAAATATTTGAACTGAACTTTATTCGGTGCTGGCTGCAAGCATCAGCTCAAGAAATACACTTGAACTTTGTCCTGTGTTGCCTTCATTTTACAAAAATACTCCAATGCTTGAACTATATTTAGTGCAGGCTGCAAGAAAGTATTCTTCGTGTTGTTAAACGGCATCCTGCTGTCTGTGCTCTCTGATACGTGTCTTCCAAAATCAACAGGTGTGTCCATATTTTTACTTACTGTGTGCCCATTCTTTAACACCGTTGTTCAACTGGCGTCTCGCAGTCTACCCCACCTGGGAGGGATCCTCCGTCTACCACATCCCCCTGCCCCATCTCCAAGCCTTAGACGTTAGAAAATGACACTCCGTTTGACTGTGCATTATGTTCACTGTGGGTGAAGATATCACTGTCTTTTCTATCTTTTGTGAACCAGTGTATTTCCTTCGCTTCACGAGCTATTGCTTCAGACTGTATTATTTTCAGTCTGTACAATTTGTGCTGAGAAACATACTCCTCAGTCTGGCTGTGGATGGACGCCACGCCGTTGTTGCAAGGAATCGGTGTAGGAAAACCTTTGCAAATAACTCAATGACATTCGTCTGAAAATCTTAGTTTGATCGTCGTAGGTGTTTTCATCTATCAGTGATGCTTTTATTCTTGTTTCAAATCATGAATAACTCTGTCAGTGTATTTCAATTGGCAAATAACGACACCTTGCGGTGGAAGCCTGTCGTCAGTCGCGGGACACGCGAGGCTGTGGAAGTGGCGTCATACGCCGGGTTGTCTGCCCTCGTCTGTGTCCTCGGTATCCCGACAAACTTTGTCAACTGCCTGGTCTTCTGGCGGCAGGGTCTGAAGGACCGCATGAACCTGTGTCTGTTTGCCCTGGCCCTGGTGGATTACTGTTACCTGCTGTGTGCGTTCTTCATGTATCCGCTCGGTTCTTTTGTCATGTTTTACGACAAGTTGACGGGTGACAGGTACCAGACGAACGCTATCGCAGATTTACTGGGAGTCGCTTGGGCTTTTCGATCGACGTCACGGTTTATCGGTGTTATCATCGCTGTGGAACGATGCGTGTGTGTCGTGTTTCCACTTGTCGCCGCCACCATAATGCGAACAAGCGCAATGGCTGTCACTATTGCCATCTCATTTGTTCTATTTCATGGTGCATATGCATTAATTCCCCTTGCTTTTCCAGCCACACTGGTTTCACTCAAAGGAGAGCAGTACTGGATGTTCATTCGCTCTCGGTTTGGTTTTGAATACAGAACGCTAGTTGACACAATGGCCTACACGGTTCTCGGCTTTGTAGCGCCTGTTTCTACTCTCTTTATTACGACTACTGCGACCGTCATCACGGTTATAAAACTGAGAGCCGCCATCACGTGGCGAAAAAGGACAAGCTCTGCTTCCGGTGACAATGCCAGCCAGCAGGAGGCGCTGACAGTCATGCTGGTCACCGTGTCGACAATTCACGTTGTCACCATGGCGCCGTCGGTTGCCTGGGAGCTGGGTCTGTGGTTCACAGCAGATTATTTCGCTCAAGAGGAACACTACGAGCTACTGAAAACTGTCGGTGCAGTGGCAAATGTGTTTCCTCTTATAAGCAGTTCTGTGAACTTTTGGGTCTATTACTGTCGCTCCTCCAGATTTCGAGTTGTTTTAAACAGAATATCTGGCAAGTGGAAACTTAGGTGCCAACGTCTTCTTTGAATAAACACAGAAAGAACTTCCTGTTTGGGAATGTGAAATGCCCACTGGCGTCTCTCTGCAACACTTCATTCCGCCTACAGTAGCGAGAGGTTGGCAGCAAAACATTCGCTAACGAGCTTCTGTAGTGTCGCCCCTCCCCAATCCCTCACAAGCACAACCGAATACGAACTTTCTGACCTACATGCTACTCCACTCATTCCTTCCTACATTCTTGGGTGTGTGGAGAACTCTAGACCTTCGTTTATTTTACATTTCCTCTGTCAACCCTCCTTGTGGCAGCTGCAGGCTCGCCATCAGGTGGTCTACATGGATTTATAATGCGACATGTAGCGCGAGTGCCGAAAGTAAAAAGGAGGGATTTTGTAAGGTTAGCTTGGCATAATATCGCTTGCCATAGTCCCGTGTGGTGGACAGTTTTGATTAGGAGACCAGTGCGAAATTTATGCACTAAGGGTGCACTGTGACGTAAAAACGGTTCACTGTGAAGCTAAAAGGCTCAAACCTTTACAGAAACGGAATCTTTGATTTAAATCAGCAATGCGTTGCACCAATAAATTTTAAAATAAGTAAATAATAAAATATTAAGCACTCATTTTCACAATCAGTAGGCCTACAACAAACTGTCATTTATTTATTCGGTTATGACGCAGACCGATCATAAGCAGTTATTTTGTAAAAAAGATTTTACTTTCATTGGTTTGGTATACAAGTCTTCCAGACCACGTGTGTGTCCGTGTGTCAATGCATTTCGTGTGCCTTATCCTAATGCGTTTCATCATCTCGGGACTTAATCATTTGTCAGAACGGCGAAAGGACATCATTATAAAAGGGAACCTGTGTGTTTGTTTGTTGCTAGGGTTTCTTGGGGGAAAGAAAGGACCGCGAATTTTTTTAATAGAATTGTTTTATCTTCGGACATTAGATTAAAATACAATTTCGTTATTGCACTGCGTTGCAGAGTCATAAGCATATGTCTTGCTTATTTATTTTTCCCAGGATAGTTGCCGATTCCTAAGCACACCTTCTCCTTAGTATTTTCCCAGTGGATAAAACAAATTTTATTTCTCTTCTTTCAAAATATTTTCCGTAGAAATCTTTTGAACTAAAACAACATAAAACTTTCTGTCGTATAATTTTACTTTTATTTTGTGACCCAACTTTATAGGCTATTTCTGGAGAGGCTGGGGCTTGAATACACGTTGTGCCCGTCGGTTCTCGAGCAGAAACAGTTTACTCTGTAGAGCACATTATGTGTGACGCCAAATTAGAACAGTTATGCATGCATCATAGGCTACGCAACGCGCTATAAAGACTACAAATCACTTCCCTTGGACCGATATCCTTTGAGCGTTTATGAACACCAGGGCTACCGCGTGGCTAACGTATGCACATACCTACTGCGTTCCCATTTCCCTTTATTGGTATTTGTTGAGACTGCTACAGACTGCTTGAGACTGAGACTCATTCTAGCGTGTGTAAATATCGAGTTCACTTCTGTGCAGTACATGTAAGTGCTACGCAGCATATGTACTAGCCAAAAGTCTTGGCTACATCGATTTTCCCTATGCTTTTGTAGACATATTTTAAAAAAGAGCCAAAGTTTCACTTATAAACATCCATTTCGCCTGAGATGACCGGACAAGCAGACGATTAATGTGCATACATATAAGTACAATGTAGGCAAATAACAGACAGGGGACATGTGCACGTACGTACGAGGCCGGCACAAACTATACAAGGCACACTTTCACCTAAGTATGAGGCTGACACAAACTATACAAGGTACACTTTCACCTAAGTACGAGGCTGACACAAACTATACAAGGCATACTTTCACCTTAGTACGAGGCTGACACAAACTATACAAGGCACACTTTCACCTAAGTACGAGGCTGACACGCACTATACAAGACATACTTTCACCTAAGTACGAGGCTGACACAAACTATACAAGGCATACTTTCACCTAAGTACGAGGCTGACACAAACTATACAAGGCATACTTTCACCTAAGTACTGGGCCGACACAAACTATACAAGGCACACTTTCACCTAAGTACGAGGTCGACAAAAACTATACAAGGCACACTTTCACCTAAGTACGAGGCTGACACAAACTATACAAGGCACACTTTCACCTAAGTACGAGGTCGACACAAACTATACAAGGCATACTTTCACCTAAGTAGGAGGCCGACACAAACTATACAAGGCATACTTTCACCTAAGTACGAGGCTGACACAAACTATACAAGGCACTTTCACCTAAGTAGGAGGCCGACACAAACTATACAAGGCACACTTTCACCTAAGTACGAAGTCGACACAAACTATACAAGGCATACTTTCACCTAAGTACGAGGCTGACACAAACTATACAAGGCATACTTTCACCTAAGTACGAGGCTGACACAAACTATACAAGGCATACTTTCACCTAAGTACTGGGCCGACACAAACTATACAAGGTACACTTTCACCTAAGTACGAGGCTGGCACAAACTATACAAGGCATACTTTCACCTAAGTACGAGGCTGACACAAACTATACAAGGCATACTTTCACCTAAGTACGAGGCTGACACAAACTATACAAGGCATACTTTCACCTAAGTACTGGGCCGACACAAACTATACAAAGCACACTTTCACCTAAGTACGAGGCTGACACAAACTATACAAGGCATACTTTCACCTAAGTACGAGGCTGACACAAACTATACAAGGCATACTTTCACCTAAGTACGAGGCTGACACAAACTATACAAGGTGAGGACAGGACCGAAGAAAGAAAACATGACAAAAGAAAGTCAAGCAACTGTACATAAAGCACTTCCCACAGATAAGGCCCGTGCACAAACACACAGTACATTTATTAATCCCGTGTGTGTGTGTGTGTGTGTGTGTGTGTGTGTGTGTGTGTGTGTGTGTGTGTGTGTGTGTGTGTGTGTGTGTGTGTGTGTGTGTGTGTGTTTGTGTGTGTGAAGGTGTGTTTGTGTGTGTAAGAACCATGCACTAATTCTAAAAGATGTGCTGTGTTTTAAGCCAGCAGTGATGACAGCCATGCTTTCAAATCACACAACCAAGTACTTTGCATGTTTAACTTTTCTAGGTGGAGCCTTTAAAGCTTGTTTGAATGTGCAAATTATAACTGTAGAAATGCTACCTCTGTGCATACATCAATTTCTCAGATTCAAATGATCAAACGTTTACATTTTAAAATTCTCCATGCATTACTTAAAACCAGCTGCACCCATTTTCATAAATAGTACAAAACTCCAACATGTCAGACATACAGATCGCAGGCAGTCAAAAATCGTTCAAGAAACATCCTTTTCCTTCAGATGATCACTTTTTCGAAATCGAGCAGATCGCTTGGTATAATATCTCCTGCATTCAGTTCGAAATCAAAAGTTATTAAATTTGTTTTTACACGACTTTCGTTCATGGACATCTATGTGAACACGTCGGCGTCACAACAGACGACAGTGACAATGGACATTTTCTATGAACAAAGCAGTTCGTTCACAGATTTAAGTTATGAAGCTCTACTCGTGATACAGAATGTGTGTTTTCTAGGTGTGACACTACCTGTGTGTTTGGTTGGAATCCCGTCGAATGTAATTAACTGTGTGGTATTCTGGCGTCAAGGACTTCAAGAACGCATGAATCTTTGCCTGTTCTCGCTGGCATTTGTTGATTGTCTGCACTTGATTTGCACGTTTGCAATATTTCCTCTCAGTTCTTTAATAAGCGCTTATGACGAACATCTCGGACAAGAATATTATTTGAAAACATTGGCTCTCTTGATGGGTGTTCTTAGCGCTTTTCGAACCACGTCCGAGTTTATTGGGATGGTGATCGCGGTAGAGAGATGTGTGTGCGTTGTTTTTCCACTCCATGCCGCGACTTTAGTACGAACGCGGACTGTAGGCATCGTGACACTTGTGTCTTTCGTATTTTTTCATCTGTGTTTTGTCATCTACCCCCTTTCTTTCGATATTATTCGGATAGACTCAGCTGGTAAATTATATCTTGAAATCTCCACTTTTTACATGAACAATGTAGATGTTTTTGAAATAATAAATGCTATTGTGCTTGAGTCGGTAATCCCTATTGCTATGTTTCTCGTAATGGTAGTCATGACAACCTTAACTGTAATTAAACTAACAACATCTTTAGCGTGGCGACAACAAGCAACCGCTGTTTCACCAAACTACCTCACCCAACAGACGGCCTTGACAGCAATGTTGGTGATTGTCTCTACAGTTGCCATAGTCACCATGGCACCTTTAGTAGCTTGGCAAATTGCTTCACACGTTTGTTTTTTTCTCTTCACTGTTGCCAGGCATACAGTAATGGCAATCAGAGCCGTTGTTCATTCGATCCCACCAATCAACAGCTCTATTCATATTTTCATTTACTATTGCCGCTCCTCTCGATTTCGATTGGAGTTTAGAAAATTGTCCGTTATGCCGACAAACAGTCGTCTGCACGTCGCAGACAGGTAGAGCGAAGCGGAGCGTGACAGCGGAATGTAGGCGTGTTGATTCTGGAGTTGGACGGTGAGATTCTCGGTGGGGCTGTGACCAGTTGAAGTTAGACTACAGACTATACTTTTCGAAGCATGAAACAATATTCTCTCTCTCTCTCTATAGATATATATGGAAGGGACAGTTAGTCACTATGGTTGCAAAATCTAATAACTAAAGTAAGACCCTAGCTGTAAGTACTTATATTTTGACATTCCCTTTATTTATTCACGTTTACATTTATTCTGGTGCTGCTTAACTGACCTTGAGGTAATTTTAAACTGTTTATAATATTTTAGGCCAGACAAGTGTGTTCATGGTAACAGCTCTAGGAATCATAGTCGCTTACAGGAAACCGGGGGCACTATGAGGGATGCCTTGTACTGGCCATTCGCGAAAATTGCTATTTCCTTCTGCGGGGTGAACCCTTGTAACAACTCAGCTTCCGCTAAGCCGCTTCCAGCGTCTTAATTTGTAACCCTTGTTTTAGTCTTGTTAAAGAGAGCCATATTTTATTTTGCAAAAAACAGAGCTAAATTCATTTCTGAACGATTTTCTTATAATAGATAAATAATTAAAAGCAAATCATGCAACACCATGAGTAATAGTTACCCATTAATCATCTATCATCAGTATGGCTTGTTTCAATGTTTGTTTAACTACGATTCTCATATAAAATAAATAGAGTCTTTTTGATTGAAATAAAAACCTCGGCTGTCATTTCAGTTTTCGGTTTTTTAACCAGTGGAGAATGTTTGACAATGAGGTCAAGTTCGTAAGAACGGATCAATAATTTATTTTCAAATGAACCGCGTCTCCTGTGAAAGTGTGTTGGCCCGCCCTCCCGGTCACTCCACTCCACGCGACTCAATGGCTGCCTCTCTCCCCCTGATATGCACGTAGTTTGCTGAGGGACGTTCAGCAGCAAGCATCCCAACCCACCGACCCCCATCCACCCCCAGCCACCATCCAACCCCACTCACTCACAGGTCTTCGTGCCCATGCTGAGGGATTCGCAGAGAAAAGGTGTGCAACGTTCTCTATAAAATGGCGTGAGAGCACATATCCAGTTATAAAGGCACGTGTTCGAGGTGAGCTGTCCGATTTTATTCTATGCCCTCGTAGTCTAAAGCAGGGTGAAGTGTGTTCCCCTGTCCAGATAGTTAACAAAAGATATTATTTGTCACTGTGAAAATGGTGTGCAGTAGTCCCCAGAATTCATCGAGGTAACTCTGTTGAACACCTGGTGTCTGTGTATTCCTACTAGCTGCAGCCGTACGGATCATTCTGTGAAAATATCAGCTCACGTGTGTATTCTGACTAGAGTTCAAACGTGTATCAACCTTACAGTAGTAGCTGAGTCTTACGATCAGTGTGAAATCAATGTTGTTCCCAACAGACACAGGAATGGCGCCTGCACAGGTAACCATGTCATCTATACTGCACACACTATACGCTGGTCACCCTAATATCGATGCTGCACACACTACACGCTAGTCACCCTGCTATCGATGCTGTTTACACTACACGCTAGTCACCCTAATATCGATGCTGCACACACTACACGCTAGTCACCCTAATATCGATACTGCACACACTACACGCTAGTCACCCTGCTATCGATGCTGTTTACACTACACGCTATTCACCCTAATATCGATGCTGCACACACTACACGCTAGTCACCCTGCTATCGATGCTGTTTACACTACACGCTAGTCACCCTAATATCGATGCTGCACACACTACACGCTAGTCACCCTAATATCGATGCTGCACACACTACACGCTAGTCACCCTGCTATCGATGCTGTTTACACTACACGCTATTCACCCTAATATCGATGCTGCAAACACTACACGCTAGTCACCCTGCTATCGATGCTGTTTACACTACACGCTAGTCACCCTAATAAATAATAAATAAATAAAATGTGGATTTTTAAAGCGCGAAAACACATTTTCACCTAAGTACACCTACCCCCTTTCAGAGGATGTTGTCGGGAAAGACAGAAATGATGATCTGTATCTTGACCTCTCTAACTTTTACAAAAACAATATCACTCTTTTTGAAATAATAAATGCTATTGTGCTTGAGTCGGTAATCCCAATTGCTATGTTTCTCGTAATGGTCGTCATGACAACCTTTACTGTTTTTGAACTATAAACATCTTTAGCGTGGCGGCAACAAGCAACAGCTGTCACACCAAACTATCTCGGCCAACAGACGGCCTTGACAGCAATGTTGGTGATTGTCTCTGCAGTTGCCATAGTGACCATGGCTCCTTTGATAATGTGGGAAATTGCCTCAGAATTTATTTTAACAGCATTGATTGTTGCCATGCATACGGTAATGGCAATCAGAGCCATTATTTATTCGATCCCACCAGTCAACAGCTCTATTCATATTTTCATTTATTATTGAGGCTCCTCTCGATTTCGATTGGAGTTTAGAAGATTTGTACGTTATGCTGGCAAACAGTCGTCTGCACGTGCAGACAGAGCGAAGCGGAGTGTGACAGCGGAATGTAGGCGTGTTGATTCTGGACTGTGTTCATAGAGGGATGGTGAGATTCTCGGTGGGGCTTAGACTATAGGCAACACGATGTCAAGATGGACAAACTATGTTTTAGGTATATTAGGAATGGGCAGTTAGTCACTAATGCTTGTAAAATAAAGTAATACTCTAGCGGTACGTACGTGTATTTTGACATTCATTTTAATCTATTACTTATTTATTAATTATTGTGCTGCTTTACTGACCTTGATGTAATTTCTTTGCCGCATGTATTGTTTTGATTAGAAGTTTTAAAAAACAAGTCTTTTATATTTAAAACTAAGATCCTTCCAGCGAGACAAGCGTGTTCATGGCAAGGTCACCACCAACAGACCCACCCCTCACGTCAGCCCCAGGCATCTTATTGGTTTACAGGAACCTGAGGCGCTAGGAGGGATGTCCTGCAGTACTGAACGTTCGCAAGTACAGCTAAACGTTTAAATCTGCTACGCAAACACCTGCAACATCTCAACATTTACTAAGCTGCTCTCAGCGTCTCAACCGGTTGTGCATTCTACAGATATTTTTACCGCCTTATTTTAGTCATTTTTTTTAATCTCGGAAACCCAAGAAATAAATTTAACTTTTTTCTGTGCATTAATTAAACGCAAACCATTCAACACTGTGAGCAATAGTTCTTCCTTGATTTTACTATCACCAGAATGGTTTGTTTCGCTTAGTCACCAAAACTGCGAACGTTTATGAATGCAGCAGAGCCTGGACAAAGCGCTGCAAAGGCAATAGTCTTGCGCGTTTCACTAGAATCACTTCTTTTTGCCTGATATTCTCAGAGTTTTTACCAACTACTACGCTAGGCTAATTAAAAAAACCCTACACTTAACCATACACAAGTAAAAGTTTGTTTTCGATCGGCCTTATTTTGTAATTGTATTTGTTAAAATTACTACCGGATGGTGTCATTCTAGTGTAACTTTCGAGTTCACTTCTTTGACACTGAGTACAGATCACGGGCAAGCTGCACAACATGTAAATAAACCACAAGCCCTGGTCACATTAGTAAACATGTATTCTTGTCGACACGTTCGCTGAGGAGCGCATATCAGGCACGTACACAAACCCACGGTCCGTTCTTTAACTACAAGTCCGTCTGCCCGTATCTAGTGGATGATCAGCCGCTCCTGAACGTAAGAATGCACGGCGATTTCACCAATACAATTATGTGCTTGGGTGCGCGCGAAAGTGTAAGAGCTATGCAATTACTCTAAAAGATGTGTCATATTTTAAACCAGCAGTGACTGCAGCCATGATTTTAAATTGAACAACCCATGTTTAACTTCTCTAATGGAACTTTGTTTGAATTTGCAAATTATTACATTGTAAAAATACTGCCCCGGTGCATACATCATTTTCTAAGGTTAATATGCTTAGCTGTCGACCATTACTTAAACCAATCTTTACCCATTTCATAAATAGTATAAAAATGCAGTATGTCTGACAGACAAATCGCAGACAGTCAGCATCCTTCAAGAAACATCACTTTCCTTCAAATGATCACTTTATAGAAATCGAGCAGATCGCATGGGATTAAATTCCCAGTATCCAGTTTGAGCTCAGAAATCTTTATATCTGTGTTTAAACGACTTTTTTTTCATGGAAATCTGTCTGAACTCGTCAGAGTTAGAACAAATGACAGTGACAATGGGCATTTTCTATGAACAAAGCAGTTCGTTCTCGTTCACAGATTTGAGTTATGAAGCTCTACTCGTGATACAGAATGTGTGTTTTCTAGGTGTGACACTACCTGTGTGTTTGGTTGGAATCCCGTCGAATGTAATTAACTGTGTGGTATTCTGGCGTCAAGGACTTCAAGAACGCATGAATCTTTGCCTGTTCTCGCTGGCATTTGTTGATTGTCTGCACTTGATTTGCACGTTTGCAATATTTCCTCTCAGTTCTTTAATAAGCGCTTATGACGAACATCTCGGACAAGAATATTATTTGAAAACATTGGCTGTCTTGATTGGTGTTCTTAGCGCTTTTCGAACCACGTCCGAGTTTATTGGGATGGTGATCGCGGTAGAGAGATGTGTGTGCGTTGTTTTTCCACTCCATGCCGCGACTTTAACACGAACGCGGACTGTAGGCATCGTGATACTTGTGTCTTTCGTATTTTTTCATCTGTGTTATGCAACCTACCCCATATCATTCGATATCCGGATAGACAGAACTGGGAGATTGTATATTGATATGACCAGTTTTTACCAAAATAATTTCACTCTTCTTGAAATAATAAATGTCATTGTGCTTGATTCTGTAATCCCTATTGCTATGTTCCTTGTAATGGTAGTCATGACAACCTTTACCGTAATTAAACTAAAAACATCTTTAGCGTGGCGACAACAAGCAACAGCTGTTTCACCAAACTATCTCAGCCAACAGACGGCCTTGACAGCAATGCTGGTGATTGTTTCTACAGTTGCCATAGTCACCATGGTACCTTTCGTAACTTGGCAAATTGCCTCAGAACTGTGTTTATTTCTTTTCACTGTTGCCAGGCATACGGTAATGGCAATTAAAGCAGTTGTTTATTCGATCCCACCAATCAACAGCTCTGTCCATATTTTCATTTACTATTGTCGCTCCTCTCGATTTCGATTGGAGTTTAGAAGATTTGTCCGTTTTGGCGGCAAACAGTCGTCTGCACGTCGCAGACAGGTAGAGCGAAGCGGAACGTGACAGCGGACTTTGCACGTGCGGACATGTACAGCATAGTGGGACGTGACAGCGGAATGTTTTCTGATTCTGGACTTTGTGTCAAGATGGATTTCACATTTTAAGTGGAGTGGGCCAGGCTAAAGTGGACTACAGGCCACGTATTTTGAAGTTAGAGACAATATTCTATGGATATGTGAGGAATGGATAGATATTAACAGGTATTGGATAATGTAATACCATAATTTGAGCTGTAGGTGCATGTATTTTGACATTGTCTTTATTTTTTATTATTTTTGTTTTACTTTTTTTTACATTTAGGTAATTTCATGTGCCTTATGTGGCCGTTCAATGAAAAGTAACAAATTTCTTTCACGTATTAAATTATTTATGAAGCTACAAGTGAGAGAAGATTGTTCATTGCAGATTTAATCCTAACAGGCACGCCCATCAATCGATTCAGCCCCATGTATCTTACTCGCTTACAACAAGCTCAGGCGCTATGAAGGGCAGTACAGAACATTGGCAAGCACAGATAAACATTATGTTCCTTCTTCTAAGTGAACCCTAGTCGAACCTCATATTTCGCTAAGATTCTCTCCGCGGCTTAGCTTCCTGTACACCTTTCAGATGTGTTTTATCCGTTATTCTAGTCCTTTTATATAATATTCATATTGAATCTTACAAACAAAAAAGAATAGAATAACTAATTGTTTATCCCTCCAATGAGACGTTACATCTGTCTCCAAGAAAGCCACTTACAACTTTATTAAAAGCAGGATGTAAACAAAGCCCAGAGACATGCAGGACTCATGGCTTAGAGGAAAAGCAGATGAGATCCTGAAATACGCTGATAGCAATGATTCCAAACACTTCTACAGGTGGTGCCCTCTACGGGCCGACGGGCCCAATCTACTCACTGACAACACATAGAGTGCCGTTCCAGCTGCTGACATTCAAACGCTTGTTGGTCTATTTCCTTGCGGGCGCCCTAGCTCATGGAGGGTAACACACTCGTCGGCTACATTCCCCCGGTCTGTCGGCCACACCAAGTAACAGCGCAGAACAACTGGAGCCAATCAAATGGCGAGCTATATTTCGAAGGTCTTTCAAGGGGCGGGGGGGGGGGAGGGCGGTAGAGGGGTATGTTTCGGGAGGAGGGGGGTTTAGGGGAAGGGTAAGGGGTGGGGTTAGAGTGGGGGCTAGGAGTAGGGGATAGTTGGGGGTTGGGGAAGGGGTGGGGTATAGGCAGTAAAGATCTTCCAGGAAACTGCAAGTTTTTCAGTAGATCTGTCGACGAGCGGGCGGTACCTTATCTTATTGGACTTCGACTTTCCAGAATTACTGGTCAATTTTTATGGCGATCTCGTAAATGTAGATTTAATTAAGCAATCGTCACCAAAACCTTTACTGATTCAGGTCAATGGTTTCTACACCAAAGGGTGACGACGCTGTGAAATCATGTGAATAACTAGAGACATCTACCGAGGGAAAAGATTCTCATGCTTCGACACGTTCGCTCAGTCTCTCACAGGCAAAACACTACTAGCTCAAGAGCCCCCACCCTCGTAAAACACTCAACTGCAGCGAACTGTTATTCAGCATATATTTCAAACACTAACTAAATATATCTACAAATTATTTACAGATAATCACCGTGCTCGTGTCTAGGGTAAGACGCTGCCTGATGACGTCATACCACGTGCAACAGACAAAGGAAATAATCAAATCAATGCAAGAGGGAAACCAAACTGCCAAACCGGCCTATGATCCCGCTCAATACACACGTACAATGAGTGACCGACAATAGAGCTCCTACTCTTGTCACCACTGCAACAACAACTTCTGCGATACACAATAATAAAGCTATCAAACTGAATCAATAAGTGACCACCAAAGAGCACCTACTCTTGTCACTATTGAAACACTACTTTACCGCAATACACCGATACACTCAGTGACCGACGACAGAGCACCTACTCTGGTCGCTACTGATACAACAACTTCTGCGATACCCCGCTCCAAAGCTATTCAACAAGTGACCACCAACAGAGCACCAACTCTTGTCACTGCTAAAACAACTATTCCAGACCAACAAGAAGTTATGACCCTGTACAACCAACTCTACCTCTCTGTACCCCCTTGGCGTACGTGCCCGGCAACTAGCTTATGACGTCTCCTGTCTCCGGCAGGATAAAACCATCTATCTTATCAACCCGAGTCCCCGACTCTAAGATAATCTATGGCAAGAGCAGTCCTACAAGGCACTACCAGTCACTTACTACTTTGTCTAGTAGTCGGCAGAATACACCCCGGGTACCTGCGTGAGATGCTGAAGTCCTTTGCTCTTTTCACGTCTCTGGCTAATATGGCAAGGGCAGAGGTCAGTGGGTTTACACGTGTCCGCTTCTTGTCGTCTTGCTACGTTAACACTCCATCCGAGTGTCTCTCCCTGTGCGTATCGCTCTGTGTGTGTCCCTCTGTGTGTGTCCCTATCGCTCTGTGTGTGTCCCTATCGCTCGTACGCACTCACATATACACACATACACAAAAACACATGCACGCACACACACACACACATATGCTCCAACGCATATATATATATATACTTCACGCTAGCATGCACGCACGCACACATACACACGCATACACCCACGCACGCACACAAGCACACACACACACACACACAAACACATTCGGCTTTATAATTGTTGGATTTAGGCTCAGTCTGCCTTTTGTCACTATTTATCAACACAACACAACACAACACAACACAACACAACACAACACAACACAACACAGCACAGCACAGCACAGCACAGCACAGAACAGCACAGCACAGCACAGCACAGCACAGCACAGCACAGCACAGCACAGCACAGCACAGCACAGCACAGCACAGCACAGCACACTTTCATTTAGACCTTGCCGATGTAATATTGCGTCATAGTTACTATGTTACAACCATCTTTAAACAAACCAGCTTCCCGTTAGCACAGGGTATCGCAGCATATTGCAGAATATTGCAGGATACATGTATTGCAGGGTATTACAGGGAGATCCTTCAGCACACCCTGTACTTTGCAGGAGCGAGTGGATAGTTAACAAGTTTTAAATGAAAATATTTTCTGTTTAAAGAGCTACCAGCATTTAATTGTCTTATGAAGCTAATACAGTGTTGTATGCAACAATTTAACTTCCAGGGCATCACATTAATTTTTTTAACAACGCTGCATGTATTTGTGCGCATGTGCCCGAAGCCAGGTATTTGTCAAGTACAATGGTGTACACACGGCCTTCAAGTGGAATGTACTTGTTTACGCAGGACTAGCGAGAGGTTAGTTTGGGACAATTCCCTGTTACGCGAAATACTTGTGGTCTGCAAACACAAGCAAAGGCCAGGGCCACGCAGTAAGTAAATATTCCATTCCTGTGTTATTTGCTTCACTAAGTAGGCCTGAAGAACAATGTTTGATATGTTAGTTCCAACGTTTTCTCTTACTTTGTGCAATTTTTTATCTTTCCACAAAATATTTCTGTGTAAATTACAGTCTAAACACTCTACTGTAGTTCGTTTCGAAGTCTTTGCTATGCAAATATTTCAGTAAGGGAAATAAAAGTATAATGATGGATGTTCTGTAGTTTTCGCTCAGATTTTAGTTTAACGGTTAGTGAACGACGAAACAGCCAAGTTCCCGAAAGCATTCTAAGGTCTACAGTGCGAACTGTATATTTCAGATTCCGATTCTGTGTAATCTTTATGTCTGTTGCAGAAAGACGTCTGAACATGGAGGTCCTTGTGAATATTACTTCACATGTTCTCGCCACAACAATCAGCGGTCATGAAGAAAGCTCCCTGTTCGATGATAGTTACAATGACATTCGAATCGCTACAGAAAACGCTTGTTTTACTTTTCTGGCATTCCCAGTTTGTTTATTCGGAATCCCAGCAAATATAGTCAACTGCCTGGTGTTCTGGCGTCAGGGCCTGACGGACCGCATGAATCTCTGTCTCTTCTCACTGGCCCTCGTGGATTTCCTGCACTTAGTGTGTGCGTTCACAATGTTACCGGTAAGCTCACTCATACGACTTCATGACAGAAATTTAGGAGAAGCGTACTATGTGGAAACAATGAGTATGTTGCTGGGCGTTTTGTACGGATGTCGGTCCTCGTCAGGGTTTATTGGCATGGTCATCTCAATAGAAAGATGCATCTGCGTCGTGAGGCCATTACATGCTGTGAATTTAATTAGAACAAGATCAATGGGCTTAGTCGTATTAACCTCTTTCTTCTTTTTCCAGATTTGTTATGTGCTTTACCCACTGTCTTTAACATCTAGGTGTCTTACGACGATAGCCCACAGACAACGCTGTTACCTAGGCACCACACAGTTTCAATTGCGAAATAGCGTCATTGTTGGAATCATCGTCTACACACTGCTTGATGCCGTAATGCCAGCCTTTACATTTACTGTTGTAGTCATCATGACGATAATCACCGTATTTAACTTGACGATAGCTTTTAAATGGCGGAAACAGACAACAAATATTACAACCAGCATTCTCCGCCAGCAGATGGCCTTGACCTCCATGCTGCTTGGCCTCTCATTAGTGTACGTAGTAACGATGTCCCCAATATTAATTTTGCAGATCATCAACCTGTCTGTGCCAAATGCCTATCTCACTTCCTACAACGTCATGATGGCGTCTAAAGCACTAACCCTTTCGGCCCCCACAGTCAACAGCTCTGTGAACATTGTTGTCTACTACTCCCGTTCCTCCCGGTTTCGACAGACCTTTCGTAGGATGATCTCCCCTGTCCAGAAGCATTTATCCTGTCCGAGGGAAGCACCCAGACACGTCGATAAGGAAGCTAAAGCGCCTTAGTTGGAGCTAATTTCTTAATTATAAATTTGTGTTCAAATTACAAAGACTTCCAAAGTCTGACGTAGATGTTCAGTGTAGTATCCTAAGTCAAACAGATGTATACTTTAATAACTGAATCAACAGGACTTGATAATCTTTCTGGAAAAGCTACGGAGATGTGTACAGTTTGGATTCTATCTTATCTACATTTGCACCCCTATTACCCACCCTCCACCCTACACAACATGCCTTGCTCACAGTTCTTTAAACTGCAGATTTTGATCTGACGACATAGACTGTAATGGACAATCTGACAAAATGGTGGACGTTTTCCTCACCCGCTACTAACATTACGATCTTCTGCACTCTGGCAGACAAAAAGCATCCTTCACACTCACACTCACACATTGCTGAATTCAACCACTATCCCCTGGAATCTTACTCTGGAACTGGCACCTGCTATCAAGATCCGAACCCCACCACTTCAATACTCCCCCCTCTTTCAGCGTCTCGGCGGGACAGCCTCTGGTTATTTCCAAACTGAAAACGTCCACCCCCTCTCCTCCATCTTGGCGTCACATCATCTGTGCCATTTCCTGCACAATCTGACCCACTCTGCTTGTCACGAGTTGGGGTCTGGTGGGTCAAGGAGATTACACCATAGATTCTAGGTGTGGCCTTTCCACGACCCTCAGTCCCTAATTAAGGTCCATTATCCACTTGTTCAAGCCGCTCACGTCATCACCAGCCCAGGCTAGGTTCCTGTTCACACTTCGGATCAGGGGTGCTGGCTCTAGAAGCAGGGCGTAAAGTGTTACTCACCCTGAGGCACAGCTGGGAAGGGACCTTAGCTCTAGAGCAGGTGTCAGGCTGGCCAGGTGTGGGTTAGTTGGACAGAGGGAGGAATTACGCATCAGGAGGAAGCCGGTGACGCATGGTATCGACCATCAGGGCTTTGATGTAGCCGAGAGGTGTAACCTGCCCGGAAGGGTGTCCACTTAGGGGCATGTTCTTGTAGTTAACACGGGGTGTGGCTTCTGCTGTCTCTGGTCTGACTGGTTGATGTATGTACTTACCTTGATGATCACATGTATGGGAATGAAAGAATGTATGAGCGAAAGTTTAGAATAAAAGGACTAGTTTAGACAGTAAAATCATCTTCAGCCCAAATCTCCTGTGAGAGAGATCGTCAGCCCAAATCTCCTGTGTAGGGAGCATCTGTATCCCAATCTCCTGTGAGAAGATCAGCTGCTGCGAGGAGACATACGTGTCTTGTGGTACAAGTCTTCTGGAGGGTGGATGGTGATAGATTCAGCTACAAAATTAAGGTGTCTCGTTCTACTGGACGTGTGGGAGTCTAGTATCAACGGCACGTGTCTTGAGTAGACCAGGTGCCTAGTGCAACGGTATCCTCAGGGGGAATTCTGGTGTCTTCCCAGGACTGGTGTGTGAGACTCTAGCACGTGCTCCTCTGCTGTGGGAAACCTCTACGCTGACCGGGCGGGAGAGGACTGCAGAACGTAAAGGAGGGAGACCGAAGACCGCGGACAGACAACCGTCTGAAGCAGGGGGCGAAGGTCCAGCCTTACAAGGAGGCTGTCTGTAACCGAGCTCTTTGGGTGAGCTGAAGGGGCTGTGTGTCAGCCTTTGGAAAAACGTCATATCCTCTGTGGCGTGTGTGATTGTCAGCATCGAAGTCTGCTGTTACGTGGAGGTGTTCAAGAGGTCTTCAGGATATCTACTGGTGAACATATCCAAGGAAGGAGCGCTCCAACGTACAGACTGTCGTGCGGACTATAAGAAGCATTCGGGAACGAGTGTTGTGTTCTGTGAGTGTTGTGTATCACGTGGTCATTCTTTCATGGTATGCAAAGAAGCTTTAACAACACTGTACATGCTTTTGATAGCTCCAAGCAGTTTCCCACGCATAGCATTTCTATTTAAAATGTACAACTATGACTTGACCAGTGGCCGTACCATCGCCGTCTTCAGTTTCATCGCTGTCTACTGTATCATCGCCATCTTCCGTAACATCGCCGTCTTCATCTCCGACCTCCAGTTGTCAACTCTTCTTGTTGGCAGGGATATGTGTGGCACCAACGTTAGGAGTGGACTGTTATGTAGTTGTGTCACATGAACTTGTTTTGAGCGGAACTGTATGTGAACACTAACTCTTATTTCGTCGGTAGAAAACTGTTCCTCTGGACTGTGTGATTGAGCGTAGGGAGGGATATATCTGGTTAGTGTGTTTCGGGATTATTACGTTTACAGTAAGTGCAGGGGAGACACGACGAGTTTTGATGAAAATCTTGATTTTTTTTCAGTTTTTAGTTTTGGGTTGATTATGAATCTACAACACCTCCTCTTTGCACAAGTGCTTTAATTTTGAGTAAAAATTGCATTTTATGGGTCAAATTTTGTCACCAAAATGAGGCAGGTGTTGCTCCAGATTCATACTTTTGGAACAAAAAGTTCCAAAACAGCAATGTTTGGTCCCTGACAACAGCCCGACATCGTCCGTCATTACCCTCAAATCATATATCGTTGGAAAGCGCAAGACGCGCTCTGTCTGTACATACTAGTCTTTCTGCTATGCTCCTTTCTGGAAACGGACTATAAATGATCAGAGTTCGAAAATAAGATCTAGCTGCAGATCCACAAGCATGGCATCAGCCAAAATTGAACACCACTCAACGAAGGCAGACTGTCCGTGAAGAAGAGGCCAGGGATAGTGCAGCTTATGAAGCTGGAGCCTTTTAGCTTCATCTTCTGTGTTTTTTGTGTTTATAAGAACTGATGTACTAGAGTAGTCAGGTGAGGAAAAGAAAATGTGTATGTTTTCCCCATTGAGCAATGCTTTTTGGAATAGTTCTTTGCACCAAACACCTGCAAAGCATACATTCAAGAGAAGACATCTGTGTTTTCTGAACTTCAAACACAATAAATATCTTATTTGTTTACAGCTTTTTGGTAAATATAACTTGGACAATGTGTAAAACACTTCGAAGTTTTTCTTTTTCATTTTTCTCGATTCTGCATTTTGTTGTTTTGGAGTCATACTCAAATTAAGTAACTGCCACCAACATTCCATCACACAAAATCTCTCCTTTACTTCCATGCGCCAATCGTTAACTAACCTCTCCAACTCCACTATCTCCCCCCCCCCCCCCCCCCC
>SMGT01013771.1:8202-27232 GCA_004794575.1 Lanistes nyassanus | reverse complement strand
TGAGCGTGGTGGCCAAAACCGTCTCCTGATGGCTGCGTCCATCACACACTCACAATAGCGACATGTGACACACATACACTAATTACATAAGAAACAGATAAAATCACAATACTGACAGTCCATGTCGGCGATACTAGCGTCACCCGACGTCACGAGTGAAACGTGCACACAGTGTAAAGAAGGATGTCCGTCCTCAGTACAACGGGGGCAAGTCCAACTGTCGCTCAAGAATGACGTCACATACATCTTCAGCAGCAAACGGCCGTCGGATGATCACGCTGGCTGACAAAAGTCTGTGACTACAGGACGAACAGAGCCAACTCTCCTTACCATAATGACTAGCACTTAGATGTGCAGGAATACTACTTGCGCTTCCCAACAGTCCGATCATCGCTAATTCCTCATATACACGCTTGAGTCACACGCGCGCCTGCTAGCTCTGTGCTCAGGGGACCCGGCGCAGCCCGGGTTTATCTTACACTGCCCACCCCTACCCCTTCTGTAGCCCCCACCCCTGCCTGCCGTCTCCCTGTTGAGGCAAGGGAAAGCACTCTTCGTACGGAACGGAAATTGCTGTGGGGTGATCTCTCTTGCACGCTGATGAGCATGAAAACGCGCAGAATAACTGGAGCCAATCAAAATACAGTATCACGTAAAATATGCTAATCTCGTAGGGTCACCACTGAAAACCTTGCAGTTTCCTGGAAGATCTTTACTGCCTAGACGCCACCCCACCCCTCCCCCAACCCCCACCTATCCCCTACTCCTAGCCCCCACCCTAACCCCACCCCTTCCCCTTCCCCTAAATGCCCCCTCCTCCCGGAACACCCCCTCTCCCTCCCTTCCCCCCGCCCTGGAAAGACCTTCGAAATATAGCTCGCCATTTGATTGGCTCCGCTTGTTACACATCCTAAATAGAGCTCGTCATTTGATTGGTTCCAGTTGTTCTGCGCTTTTACATGGTGGATAGCTGTGTACATGAGTTGTCATGTTTATTATTTCATTTCCACGTTCTGTGATGCTTATTCATTTCTCACAGAAAAAAAAGTTTTTGTATAGATGTATAGAATGTCGCTGCACTCGGCTTGGTCTACATTCATTTCATCTCAAATTTGAATTATTCGATGCTTTCCTACCTCTTTCGTTCCGACTTTTGAAACCCCTTTTCTTGATTGCCAGTCATCCTATGAAGTGCCGCAAGTGTGCTGAAATTCGTATTTATATGGGCAGTGAGCAATAAATACATTCTGAAACAAAGGACGAGCAGAAGCTGTGTTATTTAACCTAATCACCACACAGAACGACAGAAAAGAAATTGTGGCCCACTATTAACAGTAAACAAACACGAAGACAGACACAAATAGCAAAGCCCTGTGTTAAAAATAAAATGGTGTTCCAGGGAAATACCTAAAGCCTAATATTTATTTTGGAATAAATTCTAACCGGTAATTGTCTTTCTTGTTTTCTGTGTATCTTTTGATATTTTATTAATCCTTGCGAGGGAGATTTCCTTTTGATAATATTAAAACTTTTATGATTAGTATTGACATTCTCTTTGTACAGTTTACATTCGCATAATTTACATTCTCAAACATTTGCAAAGAGACTCCCACTTGGGTCGAAAAGTGTTTTACCGGACTTTTTCAGTATAAAGTGCATCAGGAAAATAGTGCGTCAGTTGAACAACTTTTGCAGCTTTCCTATCACAGCCTCACTGTGTACATATGACTTGAAGATTAATTGTCGTTTTGCAATTTGCTTCTTGTAATGAACCCTCACGAGAACTCTGTTCTACACAATGCTAGGGATCTGCACAATGTCACAAGCAACGACATACGACGAACTGTGGAGAAGGTTTTTCATGGGGGTCTGCTAACCGTAACCTGTCTGATTGGTATCCCAGGCAACGTAATCAGTTGTCTGGTGTTCCTGCGCCAGGGACTACAAGACAGAATGAATGTGTGTCTGTTATCCCTAGCTGTCTCCGACGGCTTTCACTTGGCGTGTTTGTTTACAATCTATTCTGTGACCTCATTTATAAAAATGTCTGACGACACTGTCGGCGAGGAATATCGCTTGAAGATACTGGCTGGTTTGGTCGGCGTTCTTCTCGGCTTTCGGGCGACATCATCTCTTATTGTCATGGTGACAGCAGTGGAGAGGTGTGTGTGCGTTGTCTTTCCACTCAAAGCACCTACATTATTGCTTCCCAGAACCATTGGTCTGTTAATATTTCTGTCTTTCGTGTGTCTCCAGTGCTGCTGTCTTGTGTTCCCGTTGTCACTAACTACTGGGGTTACTATAGAAAATGAGCGCCGCCAGTGGTGGCTGCTTCCTACACAATTCTACAAACAGTTCAGTGAAATAGAGAAAATACTGGGTGAAATTCTGGTGGAAACAGTTGTACGAATCTTCGGCTTTACCGTGGTGTCCGTGGCTACTGCAGTCACTGTATTCAAATTGAAAAATGCCATCTCGTGGCGACAACGAACCGCTGTTACCTCTGGTTACATCAACAGCCAACAGGCGGCGCTCACATCGATGCTTGTCATCGTTTCTGTCATGTATATCACAACAATGGTTCCTGCAGTGACCTGGCAAATCACGCGAATGTTCCTGCCTGACTATTTTTCTGGCGAGGTCTACAGGACATTCATCACAGTGGACGATGCTGTGCAGACCTTTCCATCAATCAACAGCTGTGTCCATATTTTTGTTTATTACTTTCGTTCTCAACGATTCCGTCTGGACTTACAAAGCATATTTTTCAGAGGTGTGACGAGAGCATGCAGGTCTGAAAGGTAAACGTACGTCTTCCGATGGTGTTTCAATATACCAAGATAACAGCTCATCGCTCCGATTTATTATTATTATTAACAACAAAAAGGAGCTACTAACGACAAGTTCTTGTTGTTATATGTATTACATCATTCGTGGGTTCCCCCCCCCCACACACACACATACATACCTTTTCAGCGATTTTTATTGTTGTCGTTACACCAGAACCTCATGAGTAGGGCCTACATGTTTTCCCCTTTGGTACGAGGGGTTGTTACCAAGAAGAATTACAGAATCCTAATAGTATTGGTTAGAAGGGATTTGACAATGAGGATTATAGAATGGTACAGACCTGGTGTAAGGCGCGAAAAAAAATTTTTGTTCGCAACGAATATTTGTTTTTTTAGCATAGACAGCTTACTCGAGCAAAAGATCTCTTGATATTTGTGGCGCGGAATTTCGGTAGTCCATGCTAATTACTTGGTAGCGGCGAAAATATTGTGAACGCATGTCAGGTACCTGCAGCACAGTTGCGCTCGCCCCGTCTATTCCCACCTGCCATGTGAACGCATGTCAGGTACCTGCAGCACAGGTGCGCTCGCCCCGTCTATTCCCACCTGCCATTGCGAGGCTAGAAACAAAGGCAATGACTGAAAATGAAGAAATCTACGGGCCGATAAATGATTGAACTGCGCTTGATTAACTCCCTTAGACCCATCATCCCAGCCATGTCAGAATTACAGAAAAGCAGACCAGAAAACCCAGACTGTGAATAAAGTTAGCGATTTTTAGCGACTTATGGGCTACCCGTGTACCTCTTTCACTGTCTCCATTTGTAGAACATCGTGCCATAGAAAACCGGACTGGAGGGTGCGGGTCACGTCACAAGGACATGCCACACGACTCCGAGCAACTCGGCGAGTGGCCGCTCCTCCCGGCTCACGGGCAGAAGCCAGTGAAATTTGAGGGCGAGATAGGGGAGAGGCCAAAGGTCATGTGATAACGGCCACCAACAAGATGGCTACCCCAGCACGCTCTTGTTATTCGTTTGCGCTGGCTATCTCAAGAGACTGAATAATTATTTCTTCTTCAGTTGGTTTATATTCTGACGTCGTACCAGTAAGTACAGGACCCCTTGTGTTAGTGGTGATCGCAGTGCCCGTGTAGCCGTGTAGCCGTGTACCCGTGTAGCCGTGTGGCTGTGTGGCCGTGTACCCTTGTAGCCGTGTACCCGTGTGCCCGTGTACCCGTGTAGCCGTGTAGCTGTGTGCCCGTGTAGCCGCAGTCTGGAGAGTGGGTGAGATGTGAGGAACTCCTGGCTTTCTTTCATCTCCTGCCATGGCCTTTAGTCCTCACGACACACATACCCTGAGGACTGATGGACACAAAGTCAGTATTTCGTTCTCCACATGCGGCTGGGAGAGGATTGCAGAGCGCTGGTACAAGTGCATTTTACCACAGCATACCCAGTGAGGAGCTGTTCGCCTCAGAAAGCCACTGACCCAGCGAGGAGCTGTTCGCCTCACAGAAAGCCACTGACCCAGTGAGGAGCTGTTCGCCTCACAGAAAGCCACTGTAAGCCGTTGGTTGCATGCGGTCGGTCTATTCAGTAAGACGTCGGGTGAGAGCAGTGCGGCGTGTGTGACCAGGACAATACACTCGTGACAAGGAAGACTCAGTGTTGCCTTTTGTTTAAAAAAAGTGTTGTCACGTGACCTTAAGGTCTTATTAGAACAGGAGTGTTTGGGCCTTCCCCCACCCCCTACATTTTTCTGTGGGTCAGCATCATGAGGGCAATACACAACTCTTTCTCCATCTTGCTGCCATACCTTATTTGGCAAAGAAAAGAAACAGAAAATACAGAACGCACACTCAACACCCTCTTCACAGAACATCTAACCGACACTAAACACTGCAGAAACACACCAGTTGCATGTCACTGCAGTACACCCCCACACACCCCCACACACCCACACACAGCCGACAACATGAGGGTCTGTGGTATCTGGAAAATGAAGGGCGACTCCATTGACCGTAAGAATATGGAGTCCTTCTTCATTACCCATTTTGGTACCATGGAACCTACTGGACTCAACCTCAAACACTGACCTTCCACCTCCCTCCTTTTCCTTTAACCCCCTCACCCCTCCGTCTCTCTCTCTCTCTTACTTTTTCTCTCACCTTCCTCCCACTCTCTTTCTCCCGCCCCCTCTCCACCCCCACCCTTCTCTACCATTTCATACCCACCTGGCGACTAGCTGCCCCTTTTTTCTTTTTAACCCCTCTTACTCACTGTCCCTTAGTCATTTTCCTGCTGTCCAGCCCACGCGCCACATCCACTGCAGCTAAGTCTTTTTCTTTTTCGTTTTCGTTTTTCCGTCGTTTTTGTGGCGTCCTGATGAAGGGGTAGTGCCCCGAAACATGTAGATTGTCTTTGTCTTTGTCCTGTTCTAGCTTGGTCCAGTTCCCTTGTTTTAAATTTAATACCTTATTTGCCCAATGGGTCAAGTACCCATTTCCAGCTGGGTGAACCGTGAAAGTGTACTGCGGTGCTCGGGTATCAAACCCACTCCTTCGAGTTTGGAGGTTAGCTCTATGGCCACTCAGCTATCAGGTTTTTTTTCTTCGTATTATGTACCCCCCTCCACCCAATAAAAAGGGACCGAATGCAACCGGTAGCCCTCTAGCAAGTTCACGACCGATAATTAAACTCTGCGTTACACGGGTCACAGAATAACTGTGCCTAATGTTGTGCCTTTTGAAATTCAAGACCTTCCCTTTAGATTTATACATTTATTGCATTTTGTAATATTTCGCATCACAGGTACTTTGTAGAAAACGACATGCAAGGCCAATCAGTCATGAAGCTCAGGGGCTTGTGAACAGTCCAATGGACTGCGGCATGGAGCCCCACAAGGCATTTCCCGTGGCAGCGCGAAGTTGATGAGACCGTGACGACTGTCTTGCTATGTGCCACATCCCTTACAGTGTCAGGGAAATGTCTGTTTTTGAGCATTTCCCGGACAAGTTAGGAACATGTTGCTACATCCATTCATCACAGCTTTGGTAGAAAGAAAGTTAGATTTCGCCCGCAAGCATGGCACACCAGCCCCCTCAAACTATATGCATTCAGTTGGAGTTGAATATCATTCGTTTGCATGCACATCGTCAACAAAACATTCATTAAAAATCTTATGTCTTGCTTTCCCGCCAATTAAATGTTTAGATGTCTTGTGTCTCCCTTTTCCCAGCCAATCTGTCTTCGTATTTAGTATAAGGGTTCTCCAGTAAAAACCCATTCTAACTTTCAGTGAAGTTAACCGTTATAACGTCACTACCTCCCGCCAAAACCGGTGCTAATTTCGGCTTCTATTGCTGATTGCCACCTAGATAATTACCATTTCCAAATCAATACTCGTAGTTTTATCACCTGATCTGTCTAGAACATTATAGTAGCGAAGTTTCCCTCCAAACACAAAAAGGCTTCCAGTTGGTCAGACCTACGTCACGTGAGCTCCACCCAAGTAACGACCGGGCCGACCTGTAGCGGACTTCCAGTGGGTCAGACCTACGTCACGTGAGCTCCACCCAAGTAACGACTAGCCAACCTGTAGCCTATAGGAGACAGAGGTTGGCTGTTTGATGAAAATAATCCCAGGAGGGGAATTGTTTGTGGCAGATCAGCGCATCTATCCTAAATTTTATTGTGCATGCCATATCCTGCATATCTTGTTGAAATATTACTCACTGGAATATACAAAGGAGTCTTCTTATCTTTTTGTCCTGGGAGTGACTGCGAAGTGTGTCAGTGGGACAGACAGAGCGAAACCCCACGTACGGATTTGTCGGCAAGGAGAGAGTATTTTGCCTACCTCTGGTTGGGCTGTTAACAAAGTGGCCCACAGCGTGGACATCAGGTTTAACTTTAGTGCACGCAGTCCTTCACATACAAGCCTCCCACTCGTAGTCGATCGTACTGGAAGAAATGCTTTTAGGCTAGAAAATACCCGGGGTGGAATATCACGTTCCCTGTTATTAGACGGTCTGTCGTGCCCGGTCGCGTAGGTTCTTTAATTATCATTATTCAGGTCGATGAATAAATTGTCCTGTAGGCGACTGACCTTCTCGTGGGACAATTTGACAGGGAGAGTCCTGAATGGTGAGGGAGCTGGCCTAGTGTAGCAAAATGTGGCGCTGTTGGTTCTAGCCCATGACACTACCACACACGTGCGCACGCACACATACACACGCACGCACGCACGCACGCACGCACGCGCTTGCAGTAAAAATTGATTTAAAAAAACCCTCTCACTGGATTCACATGTAGACTTCGGAAGTTTCGAAGAAAGTTTTTTTTTTGAAAACTGCCTTTGCCACATCTGTCATATATTAAATTATATTTAATACTGTCAGTAAATTGTATAGCATAAATACGTTCATTTGTAAAGACAAGTTTGTCCTCTTTCTAACATTGTAATTATCTCGATTTGAAAATTAGGACTTACCAACAGTTTTGTTTTGAGAAGTCAGAGAAAGGACAGAGAGAGCCCGGCTGTCCGATGCGCGAGATGTACGCAGGTGTCCCTGTTCATCGGTGTGTCTCACTGCAAGTGACAGCAAGTGGGGAACGTAAGCAGGGCTTCCTTCCTAATTGGGAAAACGGGAACAGAATCTGGTTTACAACCCTGTGATTGAATTCAGCTTGGCGAGGTTTTCGCCTTGTAGCCACATCATCTTCTGATCTTACACAGAACAACAAGATCGTAACAACCAAATGATGGGTGGCGTCATTATCACGTGATGACTGATCGCTATGGCCACAGATGGTGGTGTGTGACGTCACTGATGTCCCATGTTGCCTAGGACAGAGCCGACGCAGGTCTCTTCTCAATACTAAAAAGTGAATCTTACAGTGATGATGTAGTTGGAAGGCCCGGGGTGGGGTCTGTACCCTAAGGCCAAAGTCCTAGCCCCTACCACAAGGCCCGGGTGGTAGCGTGTGCCCTAAGAGCGAGGGGGTGGCCCGTACCCTAAAGCCGAGCACAGGCGATTGGTTAGTTAGCTTCCGAATGACGTGAGCGATTAGTAGGGTGTGCGTATGGAGCTCTCGTGACAAATAGCGTTATCCAAAGGTCATGTCCTTTTTTCAAAACTAAGGACATTTGACTTATTGTTTTCATCGATTTCAAGCATTTAGAATTATTGTTTAATTATACAGAAACACGAAGCACTAATAAAATGTTTTTAAAGTATACAAGAGAAATCATTTTTTTTAAATTAACGTGCTTCAGAATAAATAATTTTCAATTGTTTCAGATCAAACGATTAGACTTTTTTAAAGACTTTTTTGAGCACTACGACACAGCGAGCACAAAATAAGGACAGTTTTTCTACTGACAGTGGCTTTATTTAGGGAAGATTTTCGTGCAGTAGCACCGCTGTATTTCATTTACCCCAACCGCTATGTCCGGAAGGGCAGGTAGCGTTTGCAAACAGTTGCTACGGGAAGTGAACGAGCCTCAGAGTTTCTCGAGATTAAAGGTATAGAAATATATTTCATGGCATGTCTCTATGGTGGATAATTAGATTAGCAGAATAATGGACAGAAACACTAAATAGATTAAATGAGAAATACGTATGCACAGAGATTAGGATTAATCAAATTAGAAAGGCAAATAATTAAGACACACCCTTTCGTGTGAAATAATATTTATCGATATTGCTTCAATATTATTATCTGATGACCAAAATAGTCCTTTTGTACGGACACGTGCCATGTAACTACAAACGCGTTAGTGAGTGCGCTAGTTCGACTACTCCGACCGATGACGATGCTCAATTTAGAACGCGGAGTGTCGGTGACCCGCGTGTTTGGAGAAGACAGGCTCAGTTTGAAAGTCAGGGAACTGTCGACGGTGAGAGAACAGCGCAGATGGCATTAAGGGCAGTGAGGTATTCCTTTGTTTGTGGGGAGATTGTGGGTGGAAAGGGGTTCGGGCCACAGTGTGCAATGAGATAATTATATGAAAATCATAAGTAATACAGTGACAACTTTCCCACCTACGCACATGTCGTCCTATTAACCGCGGTCGTGTGGAGCGAGCAGAAGATATGCGACGCGTTAAAGGGCATGACACACGATACAAGCAAAGCCATGAGCTGCTCACAGCCGAGCTGCCAGTGGGGTATGTCACACGGTGCACGTGTCCACGGCAGTCGCGGCAAATTCTGTCTCCCGCTTGCACCGCCATCCCCTCAAAGACAAGGGATACAAACCGCAAACAAAAGGTATACAAACCACAAACACAAGGGATACAAACAGCAAACACAAGGGATACAAACCACAAACACAAGGGATGCAAACCACAACACGTGTGTATAAGTTTAAGACAGGACATACCATTCGTGTTGGTGGAAATCTCTCATCAGAGGATCATCTCCAAATTTTCAAAAATAGTCTGACAGAATGGTACACTTCCTGGCCCGCAACTAGCCTCCAGACCTTTTGCACTCTGCCAAGCAACTCGCTGCCGCCACGCCACGAAAACGTGCACTCCAACTCTGCTTGACACGGTGAGACAGAACACACCCTCGACACTCGGCTCAACGAACATTTAGCTGACAATAAGCACAACATTTCATACCCACCCCACCCCACCCCCACCCACCCCCACACAGAGAGAGAAAGATAGAGAGCAGACATGAGGGCTTCTGCTTTGTTGCAGAAGATGGTGACTGCAGTGACTGCAGGAATATAGAGCCCCACTTCATCTTCCACTTTGGCGCTATGGCGCCCACAGGACTGAATCTAAAACACTAAGGCCCTTCCCCACCTCCCCCTACACACGTAGACACACACACACACGCACACGCGCGCCCACCCGCCCGCACGCACACACACTTGGTTTTACCTGTATCTTCACTTTCTTTCAGTAAGTATAACTCGCTCTGTAACTGACTTCCCCCAACACCCCCTCCTTTTCTCTTCTTTCCGGCTACCCGCCATGCGATTGGCCACGACGGCAGACGCTGGTCGCGATCTGATTGGCTGTACACGTGACTTCCCTTGCCACTTTTTAAACTGTAACTTTCGGATAGTCCCCGCGCGGGAGATTGCCGGAAACTTTAGCAGGGAGCACAGCGGCCGCAGTGACGTCACCTCCAGAAGGACAAGCTAGGCGTACTGTTGTGTACTCTAGACCAGAGTGTAGCTTTTTACAATGAGTTCATGAGAACCATCGCGCGACTCTTTATCGGGTTGTTCATATTACGAGGAAATAGAAGACGGAGGAAAAGATGTAAATCCATTATATTATATGTTTGAGACATTAGCTTCCCGGAATGGTGAGAACAAACACACCAGCTGGCGAGCTGAAGACACCGATCGCCACAAAGAACGCAATGAAAACACGACGTTTTCGTTGTTAAAATGTTCCGATTTTATAAGACAACCCCAAGAAAGTACTGGCAGCATTAGACACAACCGTATGCTGACGTGTGCAAACAAGTGAGCCTACCGTACCCAAACACGTAGCAAAGAGAGAGTCGAAGTAACTTGGTGAACCAAGTTGGGTTTACATTGTTGCAGGGTAATTCAGTAAATGTGCAAGTGTGAAAATACTTAAATAGTACTGGTAGTGGTAACACAGATTAAAAACAAATAAGCACGCAAGCGGCACCAGGTTCGAAATATCAGAATATCCTAAAATATGCATGAGTGAGAAATGGAAATACTAAATTTGTTATCCTCCTCTTTAAAACGCTCTGAACACACTAATATAGTTCTCGCGTGCCTTTTATTGAACTCTTTTTTCTCGTAGTTTGTGAAAATCAGTTCCATGTTGCCCAAGATTGTAAAAAACAGTAAAGAGAAAAAAGTGAAAGTCTTTCACCATCCTTCCACCTACCCACCCCCATCCCTTCATTCGGTAAAAAGAAGTCAAACCGTTTGACTTATTTTCTCAGCCACCTGGAGATTTGAAATGAGAGGTCGATATCATTCGTGCGTCATCCCATTCCTCGAAGATTTTGCACCAAGCAGGTGAGCAGACTACAAACTGTTATGCATGCACACCCAAAGAACGCTTTTCAAAGTTTTCCAAAATTGCACACCGAGTGTAAGTGATCACAACAATCGCATCACTGTTTCCGTGTGAAAAGTGTGGAACCGTTTAAATTGTGGAAATGTTGCGCAGTCCCCGACAAAAGTTTCCGCGCTAATGGTTACAGTTCTGCTGTGTTTCAGGAGGACTGTTTCGCCATTTCACCGTTTCGCCACCTCTCCGTTTCGCTTCTTCTGTTCGCTAAATTCCTGCTTTGCTGTTCCACGTTCGCCGGTTCTTCGTTCTTCGTTTCCTTCTTCGTCCAGTTCAACGCTTCATCCTTCGTTCGCCGTCACCTTCATCAGCATCTCCAACACTGCACAGCCGTCAACACCTCATCTGTCATCGCATCAGGAACATCGACCTCACTGTCACCAGCCCGAGCACGCACGCGGACTGTGCCATCCTACGCGTGAGATAAGTCGTGTAGTCTGTGCTGACGCAAACGTGGTGACTGACATTTGTGGTCGGTGTGAACATTTTCACAACACAACACTGTTTTAACAAAACATTCACAGTTTCGTTGCCATTCACATCAACTACACATCACCCATTCATTGTGGTTAATTAAATGTGGGTTTTCTTCACACGGTCGACTTTTTTGTTGAAAAAAGAGTGTACAACTCGTGTGTGACAGTCGCTTTTTTGCAGGCTTCTACCTGTTCCACTGTACTTCCGCTGTAAGTGCACAGGCGCACATCCAGGTGCAAAACACGACACATAAAACGTTACAGCGTTCAAGAGTTCTGTAGTTAGTCTTCTGATAAAAGATGAGCAATTGAAGGTTCCATGCATTTACCCAACCACCTCCCGTTCCCTTACATTGTAGAGAAGGCCAAGACAATCATTAAGCGCACACTTCAAACTTCCGATAGGGCAGTTTTTGTCCGCCAAAAAGCTCCTCATCTGCAGACTTCCAATACAAGTTTGTGACTTGTTGTTTCTGCTGTCATGTGTATGTGATGGGTGGCAGCCATCACGGAGACGGTTTTGGCCACCACGCTCACAGCCACAGCGGACGCCGGGGGCAGTGCCTGGGTCGAGTACTGCCAGCGCACCGTGGCTGTGACGCGCTGTGTCATCTGACCGCGTGCTGTGCTAGGCTCACTCTCTTTTAACGTTTCTATATCCTTCTAGGACGGTTGCAGATACTAACAACTAACATATTCGAATTCTACTTGATATACTCTTTCTTTAGATAGTAAATTCATCAAACATCTTAACAGATTAGATTAGTTTGTAGGGATATTTCTTATCCTTTTCTATTCACATTAGCTAGTTTAACTGCCTTTTAACGTAATTATCTTTATTTCCTGCTCACTCTACTTAACTTTCCTTAACACTAACAGGAAGAGGAGAGCGCGCTCTATTTATCGCATATTTTCAATGTTTCTGTAAATATATTCTTAGGTCTGTTATTTTGAGGTTTGTGCACGTAAGAAACACAGAATGCTGTAGCCATCACGCTTTTGCCGGCTCGCTGAGCCTGGTCCGCACACTGCTTCCCTCGCAGCCCACGCAGACCGGGTAAAAGTCGGACACAAGAAGGCCTCAGAGTAGTGGTGAAGCCAGAGGAGAGGCAGTACTGGCAATGTAACGCGCCACGAGAGCCGAGACTGGACAGTAGAGGCAGGGAGGTGGGCTGAAGGGAATGTGCGCAGCAGCAGCGGTAGCCTCAAATCAAATGTAGAAGGTCTCTGTGACAAAGTATTTTCCTTGGTTTGGAGTGAGAGAGGGAGAGAAAGGTTACAGGAGCGAACCCGCTCCATCACATGTAGCTACCAGTTCCTGCCTCAAGCCCATCAGGCCTCAAACTGATCAGCACATCAAATGAAAACTTTATTACAAGTGATACAGTACTCCCAGAAGGAAGCGCTTGTAACAGTCATAATTTTTGTGATTGCTTTTACAAATAAATTACTTCAAAATTTTACCTTCGCTGCAAACATCCTATTCAGTTCTGAAAAGTATAGATGTCAGCGACATGATCTGAATTAGACTATTATTAAACTTAAAAAATAGACACTTTCAGTCCACTGTTGCGGATGTTTGAGTGGATACTTATTTTAGAAAATACTTTGTATTTTAGAGTTTATTGTTTGTTTTTACTACATATAAGCCCTTATAGTATTTACGTTGGTTCTGCTACACGACTATTAAAACTAGACAATAACTTTAAAAATCCTAGCATACTTTCATTTTCCTCAGCCTGAATATTTTTGATTATTTTTCGCACATACTAATTTAACAGGAACGAGAGATCCTCAGCCTTGATCCCACTACAGATTATTAAGCCTTGCATCTGTAATTTAAATATCAGACCGTATGGGGAGCACACGAGAGACAGTGGGGAAGGAAAAGACTGAGTGGGGGAGGGGGTGGCCCGGTGGAGAGAGACTGGGGGGGCCAGAAAGGCACGTGGGGGGGGGGACACAGCTGGAATGCTTCGCCATACAAGACTTGAGTAACAGGAACACAGTTAACACCAACGAAAATACGTTATTAAACTTACAAACTTACAAACTTACACCCTTACTGGATGCGCAAACATTGAACATACGCACACACACACACCAAGACACACCGAAACACACGCGCGCGCGCGCGCGCATTTCCGAATTGCTGATCGTGATGCTTGATATTTATTTACTCCCTTCAATATAAGTGAAATCTGTTTCTACCTAGGAAAAGGATATATGTACTGTCTTGTATTGGAAAAAGAAATAATCTGCGTGCAATTTAATCTGTATGAGAAGTTTTCCGCTTTGACATTTTGATTTGTAAATAGTGGGTATGGGTTGCCCTAGTCCATTGTGCTTCTCTGAACGGGGAAATATAAACAGACAAAACAAACAAAATTACTGAAACATGTTACTGGAATGTTTATTAAAGGCTGGGGACAAGCACTGTGCGACTATCGCTCGGTGGCATAATAACCGACGTTCAGTCGGATGTTGTTTTTTTTAAAAGCCCAAAGAATTCCACACAAGATCTTGAGCTTGTGCCTTCGTCACTTGAGCATTTGAGCATTTGAACACCTGAAAATTTGAACATTTGAGCAGGCTGTGTTTAGTTGGTTTAACGGTAGACCTTTCGTGTGTCCTTTACATTGAAACGTGCTTAGGTTAGCCATCTGCACCATGTGCCATGAATGACTCAGTTACAGTTCTGATATCTGGGGACACAACTTTGACAGCCGAACAGTCTCTCTCCCTGTCCAGCCCACAAAGCATCATTACCAAAGAAACTCGCAAACTGGTTGAGACTATTTGTTTTGCTGGTGTAACAACCTTGTTGTGCCTCGTTGGCATTCCGGCCAACGTCATCAACTGCCTGGTGTTCTGGCGCCAGGGGCTGAGGGACCGCATGAACCTGTGTCTGTTTTCTCTTGCCTTAGTCGACAGCTTTTATTTATCGTGCATGTTTGCGATGTATTGTGTGAGCTCGCTTATCGGCTTTTATCAGGAGCTTCTTGGTGATGAATACCATCTGAAGGCTGTTGTTGCATTGATTGGTGTATCCAGCGGTTTGAGATCGACATCAGGTTTCATCAACATGCTGATTGCTGTGGAGAGGTGCGTGTGTGTGGTGTTTCCACTCCGAGCCTCTGCTATAATTAAAACGAAAACCATGGCAACGCTGATATTCATTTGCTTCTTGTTCTTGCAGAGTTGTTACGGCCTGTACCCGTTCATGCATGTTCCGACTTTAGTTCAACTTGACCAGCACCCACAGTGGGTCTTCGTACCCACGCAGTTTTTTCGGGATACAGAAGTGGTTATGGGTACCCTAGGCAACACGGTGCTGGGAACAGCCTTGCCCGTTGCAAACTTTATAATAGTACTAACTTCAACAGGCGTTACTGTTCTGAAGCTACAGGCGGCAGTGGCATGGCGTGAAAAGATAAGCTCCACAAACATTAACAGACAAAGCCAACAGATGGCGCTAACAAAAATGTTGGTAATTGTTTCGTTAATTTATGTCACCACCATGGTGCCGTTTGTAGCCAAAGAAACTAGCTTTTGGTTCGCTAAAGACACTTTAAAAACAGACCGATGGTTTAATTTAGTGATGGCGACCAATGCAATTGTAGAATCATGTCTCCAGATCAACAGTTCGGTTCATATATTTGTTTATTACTTTCGTTCTTCGCGTTATAGAGCGATTTTTCACAACTTCTGCGTTGCGAATAACGCAGACAACACGACAGTGCCAGCTTCTGGCATATTTGCGAAATAATTGGCTTTGTCATCGATGTTACAAGATGTCTGCTGAGGGATTTAGCGATTCACACGATGCAAAACTTGATTACTTGACGTGGAGCGACGTTTGAAGTGCGATGTGTGAAGGTGATGTGTGAAGGTGACAGCCGGAAATAGACTGATTGCTGTAGAATCATTTCATTAGTCGGTGTATACAGCGGTTCTACAGCACCAGCCTAATCACCATGGTGATCACGGTAGAGCTGAACGTATGTAGTTCTAAGCTCTCTTTACTTCACAGCGCTTTCATTCAATTAGGATCGTTGCTCACGATGAAAGCTGTTAGATAACACTGACCATATGTGCATGACGCTTGAGGCAAAACACGATGACGGTGAATATCAACACAAGGTCGATTTTCCCGGATCGCATGTCGTAGGAAACACTGCCAGGAGCTTTAGTACATACGGCTAATTTTATGATCGTTTTAATCACAATGCTGGTCAGTTTTTCGACTGACGATTGTATTTTAAAATTATAACCAGGATTTGTCTGGTCTCTCAATATCGTCATCGTGGGGCCGTCTGCGGCCAAAGGAATCAGCTTTTGCTCCTCCAGTGACTACTTGACAAATGACAGTTGTTTCAATTCCCGTGTGGTCCCATTAAAATATGGGCGTGGATTCGTGTAAGTCAGATTGTTACGTTTACTATTTCTGCAACTAGCGCTACGAAAAGGGTTTTCACGGGACCTCTTTTTGTGAATGAGATCGCCAAGGCAACAGCTGCGTCAGGTGCTTGGTGTTGTAGTCAATTTCGTGATGGTCTAACGCCTGTTACCTCCCTTTACATCATCCTTACACCACCAAGCACTGCGAATGCTGTTTTCAAAAAAGGAAGTAAGCTAAAATAAGAGTAACACCCTGCAGATTAGGGTAGAGATAAATAGAAATTCACGAATACCGTGGCAGTAGAATCGACCTCCAAGGACTCCACCCTAGTGAAGGAGACAAGCTGCCACCAGCGACCAGATTCTCAGAACAAACACAACAAGCAGGGAACTTCACTGGACTTACCACTGGGTCAGAACACCAAAGCTGCATAACTACTCTCCCAGACCCCTTCCCTTTTCCCCCTAGTGCGCAATCGCCACAAGAGGGAGCCACTTTCCTACCAAATACAAAAACAAAACTACACGTGTTTCAATTTTGCTGCTATATTCTGTTCACGTTTACAACTTAACCTTTCTGATCGAATGTAACCATGAAGTATGTGTAACTGCCATTCCGGTTGTAGCACAGATAGTGGATTGACGTGATTTCCTGTGCACTATGAGTTATAACCTACCTGTTACAACCTACCTGTTACAACCCGCTTGTAATAACCTAACTGTTGTAACCTGCCTCGACGTAACAGGAAATGGAAGGAGAAAGAGCCGACATAGAGAAACAGAAGATGCTCTACAGAGATGAGTTGCTGTGTTCCGTTCATTCTTTGGCTGGCTCAAGAAATTTTCTTGGGAACAAGTGGTTTTCTCAGGCATAAGTTATTTTCTTGGGCACATTAGATTTTGTCTTAGATTTTTAGAGCTAAAGGTGCATGCACATATTCGATAATTTGCAAAGCTTTTTGTGTGTGGTGGTGAACTTATTTTGAGAGGCCTACGCTTTTGATGCGTTACACTATCTTCAGATGGTAGTCATTTCTTTCATCTACAACAAAAGACAACAAGTTGGGTAGTTTCTGTGTAGTTTCTGTGTAGTGCCTTAATAACAAGCCAGTCTGCAAGTCAGCACCACGCTGGGGCCGCTGGTCGGCAGCTGGACAAATGATGCTTTCAAGAGAAATGCACATACATGGGCACATGCACATACACTACACACGCACGCTCAGAACTCTATTGCCTCACACATTCAGACACCAAAGACTGTATATGTGTATATACACACAAGTACACGTATACGTACGGGTGAAATGTTTTTCTACCTTTCCCGAGCATAGTGGAATAAATACTTTTATTTCGGGAGACCTGCTTCGTTTCTAGAATAAATAATTCCTGATATTTGTTTCGGACCACGGACTATAAGAATTAATTGCATGTTTGGTGTCGAAATCATCGCTGTTCAAGTCCCTCAAAATCGTCACATGCTTCGAACGGAGGGGTTGTCTGTCCTTGCTTTCCTCAAATGATTTCTGATGGACCACCTCTTCCACATTGTCGCAGTTAGCATCATCGGCGTTATCAGCCACCAAGGTATCAAGTTAATGTGAACTGGGTTTTGCTAAAGTCGAATCAGCGTTAGTCAGTTCGCTTGTTTGCTGTTTCGCCTATTCCCTGGAAGAACTACATTCACTCTTCTTGTCTTTTTCAAACTTCGCTTCGTCAGCACCATAGCAACGGCCGTAAAATAAGTCAAGTATCCAGTCCTCCAGCTAATACCCGGCGCGGATTTCAGTTAGCACGGCAAGTTGACGAAAGGCTATTGAACTTGGCAATAGTGTGTCTCGGTAAGATGAAAGTATGATTTAAAATAAGGAACATAGGTTTCTGCTGCTGTGGGGTGATGTAATGAGATGAAAGACATACACTTATCCGCTGCCTTTTGCCCACGCATCCCCTCTGATTTGTTTTCCACAGTAAGCTGACACGTGTTTGCATTGGCTGTTGAAGGTCTTATAACAGTTACTCTGGGCACCGAAGATGTCGGTTCTATGGGAGCCAATGTTCGTTGTTTTGGAGACCGTGGTTTCTGCCTGGGAGAACAAGACTCTATTAACCGCAAGAATATGAGTCCTATTTCAGTTCCCATTTTGGCGCTGTGGCATCCACAGGACTGAACCTAAAATCTTCGTCTCTCTTTCTCCTATACCCTTGTACATTCCTCCCCCTCATCTTATGGATCTTGCTTTTCCCCCACTAGCTGTTTCCTGTTTGTCTTTTAACCACCTTCAGTCGCTTTCTTTTAGAAACTAATGTGGTCTTCAGCTAACCTACGCCCCACCACCCCCACCCACACCCACACACACACACTCATTGTCCCGTAACCCGCTTACCGCTTTCTCCGCCATGCGATTGGCTGCAACTGAAAAGTCGTGATCCGATTGGCTGCATGCACGACCTCCCTTGCAGGGACTAGCTTGAATGAGCGTTTTATTTTCTGTTCGATCTTAAATGTGCACATAAAAAATACAGGGTGACTGTTGTACGACCGCTCTTCTGACTGGAAGTGCAGGTACAAAGGGTGCAGCCCTAGCCAATAAGTGATGCGTACAGTTGCTAAGCGCTCCCTCGCCCACCCGAACTGACATCCATCTCCTGCCCAGACTGAGTCGCCTGCTGTGGCAGTTGCCAGGTAACAGGCCATGGTTGTGCCAACTTTCGTACAACCTGGGATGTGACAAGAGTTGTGACAAGGATGGCAGCCAAGCTGGATATGTGCATGAAAAAGCCTGTGTTCCAACCTTGACATGACCTTGTATTTAGTTTGTAGTCCTGTCCTTGACTGGTTTATATATTCATTGAAAATGAGAATACATATTAGTTTTTGTTTGTTGTGGGGGAGTGGAGGGGACAGGTGATTGGACTGTATCCATGAAGGCTCCCTTCATTCTTACAGGTAGATCAAAATCATACCAGCTTACCGTACCCAAATACGTCTTCCACGTGGAAGATCTGCCACGTTCCTTACTTTCGACTCTCTCTTTGCTACGTGTTTGGGTACGGTACATACTACAGATCACAGAGATCACCACACGATGAACCCCTATATGCTTCAGATCATAGAGATAACATACCTCAGCATACGGTTGTGTTAAGCGCTGCCAGGACTTTGTTGGGGTTGTCATTTGATGATTTATAGCGCTCGGTCCTCATTTGTTCTTTATTAATCAGAAGATGCTCGCCAACATTTAAAGATGCAAATAATATTGATTTTAAAGCTATTATTTG
>SMGT01013770.1:148475-166929 GCA_004794575.1 Lanistes nyassanus | reverse complement strand
GGTATGTGGGTTGTTTTTTTGGAGGTTGCGGTTAGGGATCGCTAAATTGAGAATATAGGACTTTGGGTCATGGTAAGTATTGCTAAAGAAACACAAATTTAGATAAGAAATTTGCATTTTATTGTTACAATACTGTACCATGACCTAAAGTGCTAATATCTTAATTAGCGATCCCTAAATGCACCTTCTAAACAAAAATGCAACCCTAGTAAGACACCTCCACGCATGTGCACACTGGCTGCCACCCGTGTGCACAGGTCACTGACCAACACAGACTGACTTTCTTAAGTGCTGTTGCGCAGGCCAGACATGTGTGGATTACCTCTCCCCTGTGTTTTCAGCGTGGCTTACACCTTAACGTCCCAACCGCCTCTGCACTGCACTGTACTGTCCTTCTCCCCACTGGCCTTTGCGTCTGGCTAGAAAAAGTCAGTCTGTATTAATCGGTGAGCTGTGCGCACAGGTGACACACAGAGTGCAGGGTTGCAGCATTTTTGTTTAGAAAGTGCGTGTAGGGAGCGCTAATTGAGATATTAGCACTTTGGGTCATGGTAAGTATTGCTAAAGAAACAAATTTAGAGCAAGAAATTTGTATTTGGTTATTTCACATTTTTTTAATAATTGTTACTTGACAGGGCTGTGGGCTGACTTGGGAATCCTACAAACTTGATCCTTACGTTCAGAGACTGGCTGACACTGTCTTCACTTTCCAGGAGAAGGTGACTTAAGAGACAGCATTTTTCTTTATTGTAGTAATTACACAAATTTTGTGTTGTAATGATGAGTCTCACTAAGCTGCATGTTTGTTGCATTTTCTTTCGTCCATAGTTCTACCTGGGTTGCTACTGACAGTTGATATATTTGTACACAGGGTACAGATTTTTTAGCCTCATTGGAGTTGAAAACAAAACTTGTTTGTTCAGTGTCGTCCTACTGTACTGTACGTTCGTTAATCACTTCTCGGCCTTTCAGCTGAAATCAAAGTGTATCTTTTCTTATCAGCTTAACTCTTAAACATCGAAACGAAACCTCCAATTCATTTGGTAAATGGGAATTTGGCTATTTGAGTTGGGTAAGTATGACTTCATGAACACAAACTTAGTGCAGAAATTGGATTTTAATCATAATTATTGGGTCTGCATGGATGCACTGACACACTCGCAGTGGCATCTACCTATTTAAGACTTGCCAAAATCCAGCAAAATCAGGGGTGAATTGGGAGGGATCTTATTATGTAAAACTGCTGTTTGAAACATGAACTGTTTTCTCCCTCTGCCTCACAGGGTCCATCCACATCTTAGATATATTAATAGCTGATGTTATTGGAGTAGAGAGTATTGCAGGTTGCGGATACAGGCAACCTTGTTCTTTACTTTGGTTTGGGAAAAGTTTCACCCATGAGAAGAGCAATTGACATGGTAGCAGGCTCATAATGAGGAGATTCCACCATGTTGCTGATATACAACTTTGAACAAACAGCCCAAATCAGGTCTTATAATGGAGCGGTCATAAGGGAGGACTAGTTGCACTGAACTGTTAGTACAACATGTAGGTACATGTTCCATGATGGATGGGGTGATTGTTAACTGCCACTGGGCTAGTTTTAAGAAAGTGTGAACTTCATGAGGCATAACTACTGTGTCTGCCTGACTTTGAGAAATGAGTTATGACAAAGTTCACGATGTAAATTATTTGTCATGGCGAGAAATGTCTAAAAGACGCAAAAGTTGTATGGTCTTTCTTTGCCTCTGCCTTCTGGACTGGTCAGCTGGTTGTCACAATAACATGGCAGTTCACTCTAAATTACTGGTAGTTTGTTTAATGGTAACAGTCGGTAACGTCGCCATTTCGAGGCGTTAGTGTGATGCAGCTGTCTACCCCCTGCCTACCCCTCGCAACTCATGCAGTTTACTTTGGGTTAAACATTTCAGGCACTGACTTATGACAAACCTTCAATGTCTTTTCGAGATTTAAAACAGTTCTTTCGCGAGTAGATTTGGGGTCGACATTTCAGGTTTCTCAGTGAACATCTTTGCATGACAAAGTCTGCTAACCTTTTTCTGCTCGACCAGGGAAAGTTGTATAGCGTGCAGAACCGGCCACTTTTGTCAGTCGGTGGTCGGGCTAAGGAGGGAGTCGTAAATGGGAGGTCATTTGTATAGTAAATTGTCTCCTTCAAAACCTTTTTAAGTCGTATGCTGGAGGAGGTCGTATATGGGAAGGTCTTATTTGGTAGGTCTTACTGTATAAAATATAGTAGCATAAAAGGATGCTTGTTGACTAAAAGGTATAGCTGAATGAATGTTGCATGTTGTGTCTGTTGTAAGTGTAGCTAAATAAAACTTGCACATGGTCTACTGGTGTACACTCTGGTTGTGTTGGACCCTGGGTTGAACAGTAGGTTCATATACTGCGTACCGAGGTGCATTGTGTTTACTGTGTGTTGTGTGATTTGCATTAGGTTGATGATCTGCTGTCCATGGAAGAGGAAATTGACTTGGAGATTCGAGGACTGGAAACCTGTGCATACAATGCTGCAGTGTTCAGGGAGATCCTGGGCAAGATCCAGAAGGCCATTGACAACTTGTCGCTGCACTCTTTCTCCAATCTGCCGCAGTGGGTGGCACGTGTTGATGATGAGGTGACCTCATTTTTCCTCTTTCGCTTCTGTTTTGCTTGTATTTATGATGTTACCATGCTTACCTTGTTGTTGAAGCCAATATCTACAAGAAGAATAAAAACTTGCGTTTTCTTATATGTAGAGGTGACCCGTAGCATTATATGATGCCAATGGTCTTCTTCAGGCAGTCTGGTTATTCCCCACTTCCCGAACAGCAGGGTCGCCTACTGTCCCAGATTTTCAAAGCTAGTCCCAAGAATAAGCCCAAAGGAAAGGGTTCATAAAAGTCTGAAAAAGATTACTACTGGTATTTCCAGGATAGTCTTAATCTTTCCTGGACCTCTGTGTATTTTCCCATTTCTAAATTATTCTTGGGATTATTTTGAAAATATAGGACAGTAAGCAACTCTGGCCTCAGTGCCTTTCACTCGTCTCTGCCTTACTTCCACTGTCATGAGATAATTTCTTTGCTAACTTTACGTTGAACGATAATAACTATTTTCTGACATGTAGGTTGAGAAAAAATTGGCCATGCGTCTTGAAGCAGGCATAAAAGCCTGGATTCAGTGCCTTCAGGGACAGAAGGATGACCACATTGACCACTCCATGGACACAGATGAGCCGAAACAGCAGGCACATAAGCCAGGGGGAGAGCCACACGTCAAGGTGAGTCATGCAGGCATCATTTTGTTTGGCATGACGACTCTTTACTTCATTATTCCAGGTGCTATAAAGGCTGCTCAGACATCTAAAGTAAAGCCAGTAACATTTCTTTGTGCACTAACTAGACGGAAAATATTTCTGTCGAGGTTCCAGTTGACCAGTACAATAGAAGCTCTGTTTTATGACCTTGAAAAACATCCAAAAAAAGGGACAAAGGGACCAGTCTTAAAAGGGAGAAGTACATTTGACCAAGGGAGAAAGACCAAACTTTAAAAAGTTTGATGCACAAATTTATGGTTTAAAATAATTTAGAATGTAGCAAAACCTATTTGTAGCGGACAGCTTTCGGACCACCTACAGGTATCCCTCTGAGGCAGGTGGGCCTTCCTCACGAGAGGCTCTGCATGACCACTGTGTCTTTCAATGATCAGAACATTAACTCAAAACACTAGACTACAGTATGTACCTGTGGAAACAGGATGTTAAACATAGTTAGTTAAATTGTTTTAATGGGGAAAAGATACCTGTACCTGCTGAATTGGTACAAACATCAGAATGCAATAGCTGTTCAATGGATTCAGCATCTTTGAGTGGAATAGCTTCCCTTGCCTTGACATTTTCAACATTTTCCAAAAACAGTAAGGGGCGGTAGACCACCTTTTTGCCCCAAGTCCATGTCATAACCATCAGCCAACAGTGCTATCTTCAGAAACCCTTTACATGATGGGTTTTTTTTGGTTGTTGTTTGTTTTACTTTTTTTTCAATTAATAAGGATTGCGAAAATAACCATCATGGAGAGAAAGGGAAACTATGTATGTATGACCAAGTCAAATCTACACATTCAGGGCTTCCTGTTTGGTCTTCCTCTGTGCATCAGATTCCTGATGATTGTGAGAAGATGCAAAGATGCAAAAATGAAAAGAATATCAAAATGGCAGCAGAAATCTTTAATGAACACAGTTGATTCAAATTTAACAAAAAAGTAGGTCGTAAAATCCCACAAAACTGAGTCAAGCTGGGAAGAGGATGCTGTTGCAAACAAAGAATTAAGTAGGAGATCTAAAATTCAGCAGTAGGTGAGTCATAAATCAGGTAAGGGAGGGATTTGTAAATCCGATGATATTTATGCAGGATAACATGTCAGTCACTTGACCTGCGGCCTGGGAAAGGGACGTTTTCATGGGGTTGGAAGATGGAGGTGCTACTGTACCAAAAAGTATAATCGAGCATGCAGCAGTAATAGATTGCTATCTGTTAGATACTAGCTGACATGACCATCATGTGTGACAAGTTCAACTGATCATCATGTGTAACGCTAGGTGACCTAGTCATCAATTGTGACGAGGCAACCAGTCATGTGTAACACAAGCTATCACACATGACACAAGCTGACTTTATCACTTGTGACATGAGCTGGCCTGGTTATTACATTTGCAGCCCCTTGTGCATGAGTTGCGCATCACCAATCAGCTGATGTATGTGAACCCACCGTTGGAAGATGCCCATTACCAGCTGCTGCAGGAGTTGTTTGCTTGGGAGGCCATCATTACAGGGCTGCCTCGCATTCAGCACTCGCGCTACCAGGTGGGAGACCGCTTTGTCTGACCGCTTTGTCTGGCTGTGCGCACCTTTGCAAGTCTTCATGTATTTGCAGGATCTTCTACAGTGCTGCTACTGAGCTAGGCTTGGAACCACTGAAGATGTACTTTATCATTCTAGTACAGAACAGTAGTTGTTGGCAAAACAGTGTTATTTTGATTGTAGAAGAAAGCTTTCGTTTTAGAGGCAAACTTATGTTTTATCATTCTAGTACAGAACAGTAGTTGTTGGCAAAACAGTGTTATTTTGATTGTAGAAGAAAGCTTTCGTTTTAGAGGCAAACTTATGTTGAGGTGGATCTTGCAGGTTGGCCCAGATACCGAGTCTGACATGGATCGCACATACCGCAAGGTTCTGACAAAAATGTCAGAAGGTAGCCAGGTGTTGGACAGTGCTTATGCTGCTATCCAGAAAGTGGTTGATGACTTCAAGAAATATGTCAATGTAGGCAGCTTATTTTCTTCATTATTACTGATTGAAATCTATTGTGTACCTTTGGCACATTAAAGTTTGAGTATTTAAAAGTGTCATGGACATGTGAATTAGGTACAAACATATCCATGCATCTGAATGCATGGATCGGATTCAGACAAAGATTTAGATTTAGATTTCCTTCAGTAGATGAGTTCATGGCAGATTTTGCAAGGCTGAGAGGAGATGCCATGGGTGAAGAGGAAAAGTACAGTGAAAGCATTTGTTTCTGTATGTGGTTGTGTATAATATGCATTGCATTGGAAAACAGGAATGCCCATGCTTATACTAGGGCACATATCAGATGGCAGTGTCTGTGAACAGGTCTGTACATGTTTATTGAGTACATACCTGCTAATTATGAATGCAACTGGACAGAAATGTTACAGTCTTTGTATGCAGACATTTCACAGCAACCATTTTTATTCAGTGCAGCTGTGCTGTCACTAGTTTACTCAAGACATTCTCATGCTGGGTACATGTTGATCTGACCTAGGTGTGGCTGCGCTACCAGGCATTGTGGGACCTGAATCCGGATGTTCTGTATGGCCGCTTAGGGACCAATCTCAAGCTGTGGATGGCTACTCTGGAAGAAATCAAGTGAGTGAATTTACCCTGCTGGAGTTCGGTGCTGGTTGTCTGTGCCAGTAATGCCAGTTAGGCAGATGTCCCTTTCTCTGTGTTTCTGTGTCATTGTGTAGCTGCTGACATTTGCTTGTTCTAATGTGTCAGATCCTCAAGGAAGACCTTCGACACCTCTGAGACGCAGACAGAGATTGGTCCTGTAGTTGTGCAGTTTGGAAAGGTGAGTGGCTTGCAGTGATATTTGTCCTGGAAAAGTGCACATGTTTCTTGATGCAGTTCATGCAAACCATATGTAAAGGATTTATCTCAGCAGAAGATTAATTGATATTGAGGAAGATGACAGGTTAATCCTTTGTATATTACTTTGGAAGTGAAATGAACCCAGGCCTTCAAAAGAAAAAAAGAATGACGTGCCCATAATTACTGATAAAAATAAAGAGTTCATGGTGGTTGTCATGTAAAAATGTAAAGCAGGATACCTCAAGGTGAGGGAAGGTTAGTGTACTTCAGGGTGAGGGAATGCATGCAGGATACTTCAGGATGAGGGAATGCTATCAGAATACTTCAGGGTGAGGGAATGCTAGCAGAATACTTCAGGGTGAGGGAATACTATCAGAATACTTCAGAGTGAGGGAATGCTATTAAGCCAGCAACTCCTTTGACATTATAGGTTCAGTCTAAAGTGACTCTCAAATATGACTCCTGGCACAAGGAAGTGCTGAGCAAGTTTGGCAACATGCTGGGTAATGAGATGGCTGAATTCCACTCCCAGATTTCTAAGGTAAGTCAGAGTGAGCCATGGTGAAGTGTGTCAGTGTTTAGAAATACTAGAATTATCACAGTCACAGATGTGATGTGTAGGTTCAGCTTTGTATGGGCTTTCATCCTGCCATTGAGATTTTGAGAATGTGCTGGCAGAGATGTTCCAGTTCAGAAAATAAACCTGCTTCACAAGGTGACATTATTTCTTGACCCTGTTGTTCACGTGTTTCAGTCTCGCTCTGATCTGGAGCAGCAGTCTCTGGACACAGCCAACACATCGGAGGCCGTGGGCCTCATCACGCATGTCCAGTCTCTCAAGCGCAAAGTAAAGAACTGGGAAAAGCAAGTGGATGTAAGTAGTGGGACTGACCTCTGCATGTTTAGAGACTCCCTCTCCCTCTAAAATAATAAAAGGCCCCATGAGTGGACAGGTAAAAGCTGTGTATGGTAGCATGTCCTAACGCAGTTGCTTTGTCCTATACACGATAGTGTGTGCGTGTAACAGCAGATAGTGCTTGCAGCAAATGCTAGACAGCATAGCTCTCATGGGGCAGTCTCCCAACAGATGTACAAGGAAGGCCAGAGGATCTTGGAACGACAGAGATTCCAGTTTCCCACAAACTGGCTGTACATCGACAATGTGGATGGAGAGTGGGGAGCTTTCAATGACATCATGAAACGCAAGGACTCTGCTATCCAGACCCAGGTAGCCAGTCTCCAAATGAAGATCTCTTCGGAGGACACGCTGGTGGAAAACAAGACCTCCTCCATGCTGCAAGAGTGGGAAAAGGAAAAGCCCGTCGCTGTGAGTGTTCTTGGCTGCCGTCTTACCTTCTTCTAAGTACATGTTGATGTTGTGCGTTAGAACTGTTGAGTTTACTTCACTGATATCCGACCTACTTACTAGTGTATGTTAATGTCACAGAGTAGGACTGTTGCTTGGAGTTACATAGCTGCTGTCTTACCTGTTTGTATTGATTCATACAGCTATGTCACAGAGTAGTTTTGTATGCATGCCACTTGCATAGCAGGAAACATCCGGACAGGTGTAGGTTTTGGCCTAAGGTGTGTATATTCCATTGACTATGCGTGTTTAAACAGGGAGAAATGAGACCTGACAATGCGCTGAAGGCTCTGACCATCTTTGAAGGCAAGTTCCACCGTCTCAAGGAGGAGAGGGACAACGTGGCTCGAGCAAAGGAAGCTCTGGAGTTGTCGGAACCAGGTACGGCACCTTCACCAGGTTGCACCTTACTTTAAATCTCGGTGAACTTGTGTGAGTAGCACTTTCTGATTCCACTGCAAGAGGAAAGAGATTGAAATAGGACAACAGTATGTGAAGAAAACATGTTCAGTTCAGGTAGTTTTGACCTTTTCAGAGGTCTTTCCCCCCTCCATTGTCAGGTGTGCCACTCCAGACTGGCTGCTGACCCAGCATATTGTTTCAGTCTTATTCTGGGTCAAATGTGTACCCACTACAAAGCAGCCTTACTCATGCCTGTGTGAAACTACAGGGTAGGTAAAAGGGCTTATTTGCTGATTACTCAGTCACTTGTGGTCGCTTGTGCACTTCTACATTCTGGATTTTAAAAAATCTTAGCAGCACAGATGGACCTGAAGACTTCAAATTTCAATAAGCACATGAGAACTTGGAAGTTTAAATATTTTTCTCTATTAAAACAAGTCATTTGCAATTTTTTTTTAAAACCAAGACTCACATTGCTGAGATTTGTGTGTCATGAGCATCGTTGCTCTCTTACATTAGATCTGATCTGGTGTGCTTGTCCAATACTGGGATCTTTCCCATTGTAATATGCTGGACACTTTACAATGACGGTCACCCACAGCTCCTTCCTGAAGGCTGCACAGGCTTGTGCTTTGCAGCCTGAATATGCACCACCTTTTGTGCTTTGCCCATAAAGTGTGTGCCATTGGAGGTTGTATCTCTGGTCTCTAGGTCCTAGAATCTTTGCCCTTGTGGCATTTGCTAAGGGACGATACACAGCTACTGCTAGCTTGCTACTAGCCTTGGTTGGCTATTGACCAGTCCCAGACCTGTCACCCAGAGCGCTGGGTTGACATGCCTTCCAGCTTGGACAATATTAGCTTGGTCTGTTACCTGCACCAGTGAACCTCATGTTACCCAGACATCTAGCCAATGCCTACTCGCAGCATGGCGTCTTGGTTAAGACAGTCCATGTGATGGTCTCAAAATCTGCCTTGGTCTTCCACTGCTAATGGACTGACACTGCTGGCTAGTGTTTAGGTCAAGAACTATTCACTCCTCCTCTGTAAACAGTTAGCTGTAGCTGGGGGGAGGGGTTATCTCAGTAGCTCTTTGTGCCATGCTCGGTGGCCACAAGTTAAACTGCATGACATTTCCTTATGCTTGACCTCCTGCTGGTATGGTGAGCTTTTCTAGATGGGAGACCAGTCTCAGCACCGACAAACACTCGAATCTTGTCACTTTGGTGATGAGATGTTACCTTCTCCTGTCCCAGTGATACTGGGATAGATGTCACTAGATTTACCGGATAAATGTCAGGATCTTGTGAAGAAGCTTCATGAGCTATCCCTGGGTGCCACCAGCCCATTAACAGAACGAAGTTGGGTGCAGACCCTCCACATTAATGCAGCGTTCACTTGTGTGTTCTGGCCATTGGTTGGATTTGGGCTTATTAGATTGGTCTTGCTAGTCTGAACCTATGCAAAGATTAGCATGTCCTTCTGGTGGTGGGTTACTTGGCTTGGCAAACCCCACCCCACCCCTATGATTCAGATATAAAGGCACAGTAAAGGTCCTCAGATAGTGACCCTATTGGCAGGGACTGGGACCTCAGAGTGGCTGGCACTGACAACAGCCTTTTGTCACTTACTGCTAAGCCAAACCTTCCAAGACTAGGCTGGTTCCCTCTGCTTCAGAAAGGTTCTGGGTTCTGAACTAACAATTTCCAGCAGCTTCAGTGTGTGTGCATGGGGACGGGGTGGGGCGGGACTGTATAGACTTCAACCCTTGGAGCTTTTTCAGGATGTGCCTGAGATTAAGAACTGGCACAGGAACTAGTCTGGTTGCCTCCTCTCTGGGTGTCCGATTAAATGACAGTGGAAATGTAAACATACCTGCACATGATTTCTTTCTCTCTCACTACTCTTTAGAAATGTCATTTTGCTGTGAATACAGGTCAGGTTAGTCCAAGCCAGGAGCGCATGCAGGTAGCCTTGGAGGAGCTGGCTGACCTAAAGGGCGTGTGGTCTGAGCTGGCTCGTATTTGGGAGCAGATTGATGAACTGAAAGAAAAACCCTGGCTTTCTGTCGCGCCCAGAAAGGTAAAGTGGTTTTCAGACTTTAATCAGCAGGTTGTTATACAATTACTTAACATAACCTTGTTGACCCACTAGCCAAAGAGGAGATAAAACTTGATGATTTTGCCAGTGTTTCTTGTACTGGCAGCACTGCCACGTTCCTTACTTTCGACTCTCTCTTTGCTACGTGTTTGAGTACAGTAGGCTACCTTGGTCACATACGCCAGCATACGGTTGTGTTGAGCACTGCCAGTACTTTGTTGGGGTTATCATTTGATGATTTATAGCGCTCGGTCCTCATTTGTTCTTTATTAATTAGTGTTTCTTGTGTTTGTCATGTAGCTGCGCCAGTCCCTTGACTCTTTGCTCAACCAGATGAAGGAAATGCCGGCTCGGCTCAGAACGTACTCCTCCTTTGAACATGTCAAAAGGACTCTTCAGAATTATGCCAAGGTAAGTTGTTTAATCCTACCTCTCGGATCCCTGGGACATTTTCTTGTTTACTGAATAGGTGTTTAACCAAAACAAACCCCAAATGCAAAGTCTAAATATGAGATGTGTCAGTCATTGAAGTTGTCTACCTGATGAAGAGTAGAGGCTGTTTACATAATGACTGCATTGTTTTCTGATGACGAGTCAAGGGTGTTTAAATAAAGCATAGATGTGTTTGTCGTTCTGCAGGTCAACGTGCTTGTGGTAGAACTCAAGTCGGAGGCGCTGAAGGAGAGGCACTGGAAACAGCTGATGAAGCGCCTGAATGTCAGCTGGGTGTTGTCAGAGCTCACTCTGGGCCACATTTGGGACATAGACCTGCAGAGGCATGAGAGCGTTGTCAAGGACGTCATCAGCGTGGCGCAGGGAGAGATGGCCCTGGAGGAATTTCTCAAGCAGGTCTGTACCTTGTGTAACGCCTTAGTTTGCACCATTCTGTCGCCAGATCTCCCCTGGCATTCTTTAAGTTTTAATTTATCCTCTGTTCAAAAGAGTGGCGCCACTGTGCAAGTTACTAGAAGAGGGAGAAATGGTCATCCTATGATGCACAATGAAGATTCTTTACATTTTGATGGCACACACTTTGCACTTGATGCATGGTGCGCTGTAAGCAGATGCTGGTAACTGGGAAGCAGGAGCAGTGGTAAAAGAGTTGAGCTCATACGTCTGAAAGGCATGGCTATTGTTGGCAGACACCAAGTGGCAGTGTGTGTAGGTGCTGCTGTTGTAGCATGAGGTCAGTTTGACCCCTTGCTATTGTGAGAACTGATTTACATCAAGTTTTGTGTGGTCAGGTGCTTTTTGCATGTTGTCTGCCATTTTTTTCTGTGGGATAGAGATGGGCTGTTTCACTGATAATCTTGAGTTGCTGCTTTGTGGATTCAGGCGTTGTCCAGGGGGGAAGTGATGCAAGGGTACTTTGGCAACTCCGATGATTCACCCTCCTCATGGATGCTTCACCTGATATGACTGATGCTAGTGTACGATGATCTTTGTTGCTCCTGTGATTGTGAAATAAAACTGTGCCTACAGGTGAGCGAGGTGTGGCGGGGTTACGAGCTAGACCTCATCAACTACCAGAACAAGTGCAAGCTGATACGTGGCTGGGATGACCTCTTCACCAAGGTCAAGGAGCATATCAACAGTGTCACAGCTATGAAACTGTCCCCATACTACAAGGTGAGTCCTTCCCCATTTAACTTTCAAATGTTATGTAAAACTTCCTTACCATGAGCTTGGGATCGATTATTTAGTCATTAGATATTGCTTAAGGCCAAAAAACATACAGTAAAACCTCCTATATAAGACCATCCCATATACTACTTCCTCCAGCATACGACCCCAAATTTTTTGACGGAGGTCATTTACTATATAAACGACCTCCCATGTACGACTCCCTCCTTAACCTGACTGCCAAGCGATGAAAGTGGCCGGTGTTGCACAGTATACGACTATCCCTGGTTGAGTGGGAAATGGTTAGCAGACTTCTTTTTTGCAAAGATGTTCACAAAGAAACGTGAAATGTCCACCCAAAATCTACTGAAAAGCACAAAAGAACTGTTTGAAATCTAAAATGTGGTAATGTTTCAGCAATTTGAGGAAGATGCATTGGCTTGGGAAGACAAGCTAAACCGAATCAATGCCCTGTTTGATGTCTGGATTGACGTTCAGAGGCGCTGGGTCTACTTGGAAGGCATTTTTACTGGCAGTGCCGATATCAAACACCTTCTGCCAGTGGAGACCTCGCGCTTCCAGGGGTATTTCTTTGTCTGACTTATTAGACTTATTGACTTATTAGAAATATTTGTTAGAAACCTTATACTTCAAACACATACTATTTCAGTGTGTGGGTACAACTCTTCTGTCTGAGGATGGAAAGAACTCAAAGGGAAAGATTCTGAACATTTTGGCAGGGGTTGGAGACTTTCGTTGCTTTCGTTGATTGCAAAATTATCTGGTACTTCACATCCCCACCAGCCACCGTCAGTCTCTTTGAACATACCCCATGACATTTTTTGCAGGTATGCAGATATACATGAGTATCAACAATGCATGGAGCTGACATCTTTTTTGATCCTTATGTACACCTGCATAAGTGCAATTTATGTGATACCTGTACATATCTGCAGTTTTTGTAATGCCTGTACATTACTTCTGCAGGGTGAGCACTGAGTTCCTCGGTCTGATGAAGAAGGTGGCCAAGTCGCCGCTTGTGACGGATGTGCTGAACATAGCCAACGTCCAGCGCCAATTGGAGCGTCTGGCCGACCTGCTGGGCAAGATACAGAAGGCTCTGGGAGAGTATCTGGAACGTGAACGTGCCTCCTTCCCACGGTAAGAGGAAAATTGACCTCAAGTATTGTTTTGCATCATCATGTGGTCTCCAAACCTCTTTATGATTTTATCTGGTGAAAGGTCCAAATTACAAGTGAAAAGCCTGTCCAAATTTTTGTCTGAATTTACTTTGTGTTGATCCTTTAAATTTACTTGTATTCCTGTTCTAATGGCTGTCTGAATTTGTCTGTGTTGATCCTTTAAGTTTACTTGGCAAATTGTCAGGATGGCTGTCTGAATTTACTTTTGTTGATGGTTTCCCACCCTCATACTAAAAGGTCAGAACAAATGATGTGATAAAGAACATAGGGAATTGAGAGAACAACGTCTGACAGCCTGTGGGAAAGTTATCACACCTTGCTAAGAAAGATAATGCCCATACATGCTGACTCCATGCTAATAAAGATATTGATAAATAATGGGTCATACCTGACAATATCTCAGTAATGAAGATCAGTAATTATTAATGTGTCATGCTTAACAACACCATAGCAAAAAAAAAACCCATGCCATGCATAACAACACCGTGGCAATCAAAATATGTTATACAAAGCAACTCCATGCAATAAAAAACGTGTCATGTAACTACACCATGCCAGTAATGTGCCATGGCCCACAGCACCATGCCAATAATGTGTTATGCTTAACATCATACTAGTTAAGAATGTGTCATGGCTAATAACACCATGTTGATAATGTGTCGTGCCCAACAACACCATGTTGATAGAATAATGTCATGCCTAAAACCATCATGTTGATAAATAATGTGTCATGTATAAATAATGTCATGCCTAACAACAGTATGTTGATAAATGTGTCATGCCTAACAGCACCATATTGATAAATAATGTGTCATGTATTAATAATGTATCATGTCTAACAACACAGGTTCTACTTTGTGGGTGATGAGGATCTGCTTGAGATCATTGGTAACAGCAAGAACATCCCACGTCTGCAGAAGCACTTCAAGAAGATGTTTGCTGGGGTGGCCTCCATCATCCTCAATGATGATGACTCCCAAGTTATCGGTCTGACCTCCAAGGAGGGAGAAGAGGTGAGCTAGTTTCAGCCTATACCATCTGTCTTCATGTTGGAATGGGGTGACGGTGTCTTGGGAGTTTTAAAGATACAGTGTTTTTTGTATACTTGACAATACTGGAGTTTGGATAGGACTGATTACTACAGCTTTGTAAATAACACATCCCAAACACTTTCAGGGTTGTGTTTTTGTAATCCAACATATTTCTTTGTAGATGGATTGTTTACGTTGTGCAAAGCAGTCCAGTCAGCAAAAATCTTGCCTTGTGCAATTCACTTTGCTGTAGGTGGCAGGGAACAAAGGTGTGGAATAGCAGGAACCATTTGGCTTGGTTGACATAGAAACCTTACTTTAGTGAGATGGTAACCTTGCTTTGTGGGTTGTTCAGGTGATATTCTCCACACCTGTGTCGATTGCTGCTCACCCCAAGATCAACGAGTGGCTGACTCTGGTAGAGAAGGAAATGAGGGTGACACTGGCCAAACAACTGGCAGGAGCTGTACAAGATGTTGCAACCTTCAAATCTGGACAGATCAACCAGGCCCAGTACTTGGAATGGGTCGACAAGTACCAGGTCCGCATTAATAATTATGGCATACAGTGTACCGATAGATTGGACACGTTTGTTTGGATCGATTAACTTTCCTGTTCATAGGCCAGTCTTTTATAATGGTAGATTGCGTGAGGCTTTAGGTTAAGGGTTTTAGTGCATGGAGCACTGTGTGAGAATGAATTGTAGTTTGTAGTTCCGTAGTGTATGAGTTCTTAGTTTTACATGGAGCACTGTATGACGATGAATTGTAGTTTGTAGTTCCGTAGTGTATGAGTTCTTAGTTTTACATGGAGCACTGTGTGAGGATGAATTGTGGTTTGTAGTTCCGTAGTGTATGAGTTCTTAGTTTTACATGGAGCACTGTGTGAGGATGAATTGTGGTTTGTAGTTCTGTAGTGTATGAGTTCTTAGTTTTACATGGTGCGACTGTGGCAGGCCCAGCTGGTGGTACTGGCGGCACAAATATCCTGGTCGGAGAGTGTAGAGCAGGCACTGCAGGCTTCAAGCAGCGCTGACAATGGCTCCAAAGTGGCTGCAGTGCTGAAGGCTGTAGAGTCCACTCTCAATGTGCTCGCTGACTCTGTGTTGTATGAACAGCCCCCAGTGAGACGCAAGAAGCTGGAGAGCCTGGTAGGTCTTGTCATCACCTTCCTGCTGGGAGAAATGTGGATTTCATTTGTGTGACTAGTCCTGTGGACAATAAATAATTCTGTTTACACTACTACTGCTAGCAGTGCTACAAGATGTAACAATTACAGTAGATCTGAGTAAAACCTCATGGGAGATGATGTCTACTGAAGACTGATGTTTGGCATTTTGATAGATTACGGAACTGGTACACCAGAGAGACATTACACGAACACTGATCCGCAACAAGGTGGACAATCCCAAGTCCTTTGACTGGCTGAGCCAGATGAGACTGTACTTTGATCCCAAACAAGGCGATGTGCTACAACAGCTGTCTATCCAGATGGCCAACGCCAAGTTCAATTACGGCTTTGAGTACCTGGGGGTGCAGGACAAGCTGGTCCAAACACCCCTGACTGATCGCTGCTACCTGACCATGACACAGGCACTGGAAGCTCGTCTTGGAGGGTCTCCATTTGGTAAGCCATTCAGATTGACAGCAACATGACTTTCAGCTCTTTCTGGCCAGACGAGATGCTTAGTGGGTGTGGGCATCTGTGAATCATTGAGGATGCAGGTCTAAGTTGAAAGTGAGTTAGGGTGCTGGAGCTTGTTTTATATGCTGCTCAAAAGAAAAACCACCCAATGCCATCTGACCATAACCCTTTGCTCCTTTTGCTTCAAGTGGCAGGAGATTCTGCAAATGAGTTTGGGACTATAGACTCAGTCCATGCAACATTGGTGCCTTGCTTGTGTGCAGCTCAGTGCGGTGTGCACACTTCTTTTTATGGATTATTCTGCTGCACTTTCTCTGACTTTTGTATACATCGATTGTGTCCTTCATTGCAGGGAGTTTTGCTGTTGCAGTAACAATAGCCCATTAAATCTGTTGTTGGTCATTACATTAATGAATGAAGCACACTTCAGTTTCACTTAGACTATCAGTTTGGGTGTTTGGCATCATGTGTCACGTTGTTTCCACTGGTCCTTCAGCTCTTTTGACCAGTATAGCTGCTTGTTAGTAAATATATAGTGGCATTTACATTTGCGTTCTAATGACTTGATTCCAGGCCCTGCAGGGACGGGCAAGACAGAGTCTGTGAAGGCCCTGGGCAACCAGTTGGGTCGCTTTGTGCTAGTCTTCAATTGTGACGAGACCTTTGATTTCCAGGTAACGTGGATTGATCATGTAATAAATCTCTTGAATATGAAATGGACTGTTTGCAGGATAAAGTATTAGGATTTGCAATATTCTGTAAAAACCTTTGCTATTGGCCTCTGAAGAAGGCAACATGAGCAGGAAATGGAGGACTCACTACAGGTAGCCTCAGAAAATTAGTCCATAACATCAGGAAAAGTCAGAACAGTACTGAGCAATTTTGTCTTTCTTGTGCAGGCAATGGGGAGAATTTTTGTGGGCTTGTGCCAGGTGGGAGCATGGGGATGTTTTGATGAATTCAACCGCCTGGAGGAGCGCATGCTCTCTGCTGTGTCTCAGCAGATCCAAACCATTCAGGAGGCCCTCAAGGAGCTGGCAAACCCAGAGAAAAAAGAAAAGAGCAGTGCGTTTTAGTTTTAGCTTTCATTTTTTGTAAAGAGCAGTGTGGTGCTTCCTGTTGAAGGTACACCCTGCTAGCTTATAGAGTGTATTGTGAAATGCAGAAGGTATCATGAATTCAAGACTTTTGGACGCCTTATTAAGTGCATTCACAGGTGACACCTTTACTGAGACCAGGTACAGCTGAAGAGATAAACAAGGAGAATTATGGCAAAAAAGAGAGAAGTTAAAAAAAGCTAGGCCTGTGCTGATTTTGATGGCAACATGCTTAGAATGTGGCCTTGGCTGTTGTCCAGGTACCCCTATATCTGTTGAGCTGATTGGGCGGCAAGTGAAAGTGAACCCAGACATGGCCATCTTCATCACCATGAACCCAGGCTATGCTGGGCGCTCCAACCTGCCAGACAACCTCAAAAAGCTGTTCCGCAGCCTGGCTATGACCAAGCCTGACCGTCAGCTGATTGCCCAGGTCATGCTGTACTCCCAGGGCTTCCGACAAGCTGAGAAGCTGGCCAGCAAGATTGTTCCCTTCTTCCAGTGAGTTCTCTGATCTTAGGCTTAAACTTTTGAGGTGGGGGTGGGGGTTGGGGGGGAAGGGCACCTGTTTGTGTTTGAGTGGGGGGGTCAATTTATTGTGTTGCCTTAAATTTTTTCTAATTTCATGGCTAGGGGTAGCAGATGGTCAAGTGTTTAGGGTGCTGGTCTCCAAACCCAAAGCAAAACTGCCTGCCATGTATCCATTTGTTGTTCTGTACTGCTGACACAGAAGGCCTGTTCTTGTTCCCCGCAGGCTGTGTGATGAGCAGCTGTCCCCTCAGTCTCACTATGACTTTGGATTGCGGGCCCTGAAGAGCGTGCTTGTCAGCGCCGGTAACATCAAGCGTGATCGCATTCAGCGCGTGAAGCAGGGGCTGGTGGAGCGAGGCGAGCCTGTGAACGAGACCACCATTGCTGAGAATGTTCCAGAACAAGAGGTAATGTTCCAGAACAAGAGGTAATGTTCCAGAACAAGAGGTAATGTTCCAGAACAAGAGGTAATGTTCCAGAACAAGAGGTAATGTTCCAGAACAAGAAGTAATGTTCCGGAACAAGAAATTATATTCCAGAACAAGATGTGATATTCCAGAACAAGAGGTGATGTTCCGGAACAAAAGGTAATGTTCCTGAACAAGAGGTGTAACTAGTGAGGACACTGAGTGTCACGTGTCATGGTCTATCTTCTGCTCATTCAGGAGCCTGTCAGTGTTGAAGACTGAATGATCAAGAATAAAATGCAGACAAATTGCTTACATGACATGACGACACTTACAGGTCTAAATGTGACAAGAGCAAGAACTGCTTGTGTTGAGCTCGAGTCGTGTGAGATGAGAGCAGAGGCTGCCTTCCATTGTCTTGCACGCAAACTTGATGTTGGGCAGATACTAATCCAGAGTGTGATGGAGACTATGGTACCCAAGCTTGTGGCCGAGGACATTCCTCTCCTGCACTCTCTGCTGTCGGACGTCTTCCCTGGCGTGGCCTATACTGCTGCACAGATGTTGGAGCTGCGGCAGGAGCTTCGCAAGATGTGTGCGGAAATGTATTTGACTTACGGAGAGAATGACGAACAGGGTACCCAGTGGGTAGAGAAGGTAAGATGGGCACACATGACAGGTCATTTCCATGTTTGTTTCATTAACGTACCATTCAGGAACTAGATACTAGGAACTAGTGAACTAGCTACAAGTACCTAGTCATGGCTCATTTTAACAAGTGAGTTTGGAGTTTTATGGCAAGAGGTAAACTTGAGTTTTTTCATAATAGCAGCAATGATATCGTGGTGTAACAACAATTATGGGGGGGGGGGG
>SMGT01013770.1:131077-148465 GCA_004794575.1 Lanistes nyassanus | reverse complement strand
GGAGGTGGCGATATACCTGCAGGATCGTTTTTTGTTTGATATAAGAATATAAGATTGATGATGTTTATAAGTTGAGTGATGAAGTTTGGTGGAACAATGCTATAAAAAGACCAATGGTGCTACAGGTGCTACAGCTGTATCAGATCACGGCCCTGCACCATGGCCTGATGATGGTGGGTCCGAGTGGCAGCGGCAAGTCTACGGCCTGGCGTGTGTTGCTAAAGGCCTTGGAGAGACTGGAAGGCATGGAGGGAGTGGCTCATGTTATTGACCCCAAGGTCAGTAGGCTTCAGATGACTGTATTACAAGAAGGTATCTGAAATCTGCGATGTGGGACTGGGCTTCATGATCTGTGGGATCAGTGCTCCTGAGTGGTGGGGCTTGTGTTCTGATGGCCATCTTTTAGAGCAGCCAGGTCTCTCTGGGCTTACAGAGACACACAGTATATGTGCACAAGCAAAAATGCCCTGATCCCTCACTCACCACTGCCAAGGTTTGAAGGTAGATGTGCCACATGTAATACCCACATTCACAAATTGTTGACCTTTGAAAACACCATAATGTGCATGTATTAAGCTGTGTCGGCAACAAGTGTGTGTGGGTTGTTGCAGTCTATATCCAAGGAGGCATTGTATGGAAACCTGGATCCCAACACACGAGAGTGGACTGATGGCCTTTTCACTCACATCCTAAGAAAGTGAGTTCCCCACATTGTGACATTGCTGTGTTTACCTGTGACGTGAACAATGTAGACGTCTGCATTATTGGGTGTTATTTTGCTTAATGCGACGTGTGAAGACCACCTTTTGGGGGTTTGTGGTAATCTCTTTTGAACCGTTGTTACAAGATCACTGAGATAATTGACAGCTCATGGAAAGCTTTGGTACACCACCCGCAGGATCATTGACAATGTCCGTGGAGAGCTGTCCAAGCGACAGTGGATCATCTTTGATGGCGATGTAGATCCAGAGTGGGTGGAAAACCTGAACTCGGTGCTGGATGACAACAAACTCCTAACCCTGCCTAATGGTGAACGTCTGGGCATCCCTCCCAACGTAAGTACATGTTCAGTGCATTGCAACAGACAGTAAGTCCCTGAAAGGAACATTTGGCAGCCCTAGTACAATCTAAGAACAAAATCTGAAGTGCACAGACATGAAGAGTACTGTTTGCTTGCAGGTGCGCATCATGTTTGAAGTTCAGGATTTGAAGTATGCTACTCTGGCTACAGTCAGTCGCTGTGGCATGGTGTGGTTCAGCGAGGATGTGCTGTCCACGGACATGGTTTTTGAGAACTACCTCCAGACATTGAGAAATGTGCCTCTGGAAGAGAGCGAGGAGGATGTCAAGTACATGTCCAGGGCCGCTACTGGAGCAGGAGATAGCAAGGAAGAAGAGGTGTCACCAACTCTGCAGGTGTGTGCTGCCCGTTTACCTGAATGGGAGGTGCAAGATTGCCTAACATGCTAGCGTCAAGGGAACTTTATTGGTTTCTTTGTTTGTTCAGCTGTTGGCTCATATATTCGTGTTCCGTAGACTGGAGTTGTTTCCAAACATGGCTGCCGACAATTGTTATGGGTGCTTTTACCACTGACAGGTTCAGCGAGATGCAGCCAGTTTGTTGGCGCCATTCTTTTCCTTGGATGGCATCGTCATGAAGTGCCTGGAGTTTGGAAAAGACTTGGACCACATCATGGACTTCACTCGCCTCCGAGCTCTCAATTCCCTCTTCTCCATGCTCAACCAAGGAGTCCGCAATGTCCTGGCATACAATCGTAGCCACGACTTTCCCATGCAGGTAAGAGTATAGATTACTCTGTGTGTTGTAGTTTGCATGCAGTATTTATTTTAAATGTGCCAAAATCCCTGCGTGCCCATACATACACAGTTGTCAGTAAAGTCTATTAGATCGAAATCTCTGTTGGGAATGAGTTAATGTGTTGATATACCGTGGTAAGAAAGAGGTAAGTGATGTCTCAGATTTGAAGTCCAAGTGGCACTTGCGTGACTGACATGGTGCTATGTAGACTTGTACTCTTCCACAGGCAGATCACATGGAGCGTTACCTGAGCAAGTACCTGGTCTACAGTCTCCTGTGGTCAATAACAGGTGATAGTCGTCTCAAGGTGCGACAGGAGCTGGGGGATTACCTTCGAGGCATTACCACGGTGCCACTGCCTCCCACCTCTAGCTCCCTCATCATCGACTATGAGGTACGCTGTCGACAGCATGTCTCATGCCTTTTGCTTGGCTCACTGTCTTCCTGTTGCTGTGGAAAACCACTTGCCAGATGACAGAGTGTTTTCACTTAAATTGTTTCTCGTGTCTTGCCACTGTACTTTGACTAGATCGAATGGTGACGTTGGCCCTCTAACAAAGTTGGTGGGTTCATTTATTTTCAATTCCTTTAAATCAGTTCTTAGAATCTTGGGGAACATAGTAAGCAACACCAGAATTTATTGCAAGGGCTGAGTTGGGGCAGTGTCCTGTTTTCCACGACGTGTTAATGCCGATTTTCTCTAGGGCCTTCTCATGTGCCCACTTGAAACTGTCTGCCTTGGTAAGCACACACTGTGCAGTTCGGTTCTGAATCAGGTTCTTTACAAAAACCAGCGTGGACTGCATCCATATGTAAACACAGGCTTTCGTGCGGTGTAATTCGAGTTTCCGAAGTGAAGCTGTCTGAGTTGGGACTGAACTGGTGTTGGTCTGCTTTCTGTGTACATGCATGTTAGATGCACAGATCTTTGGCTACAAATGGATGACTTGTGATCCAGGTGTCGCCTGTAGGCGAGTGGGTTCCCTGGCAGTCCAAGGTACCCAAAGTGGAGGTTGAAACACACAAAGTGGCAGCCGCTGACCTCGTCATTCCAACCATAGATACTGTGCGCCACGAGAGCTTGTTGTACACGTGGCTTGCAGAGCACAAACCTTTGGTGCTGTGTGGCCCCCCAGGCTCCGGCAAAACTATGACGCTGTTCAGTGCTCTGCGTGCTCTCCCAGACATGGAGGTGAGGCGTCGTTTGTTTTCTTAGACGATCAGCAGGCGTTGTTGTTTCTTCTCTCTTGCTTTTTCCAAAGGCTTCTTGCCCGCTTCTTTTAGCCATTCATTTCAGGATCTTTGTTGCTGCTGTTTCCGTAGGTGGTGGGTCTGAACTTCTCCAGTGCAACTACACCAGAACTTCTGCTGAAGACATTTGATCACTACTGTGAATTTCGGCGCACTCCCAACGGCATCGTCCTGTCACCTGTCCAGCTTAACAAGTGGCTTGTGCTCTTCTGTGATGAGATCAACCTTCCAGACATGGACAAATATGGTAAGGCAGATGGGGAATGGATATGTTGCTGAGTATGACTGTGAAATAACTTCTTTTTTCCTGGGATGAAGCTGAGCATTTGCTTTAAGTATGAATCCATCAGTTATTATACTGTACATTCCTGTTGGTGTAAGTTTGATATGTGTAGTGTTCTGCAGCTCTTTGTGCTGGTTTTGTCAAAATGCCAGGTATTGTCCATGTTAAATTACAGAGATACTTTTATGTCACATTTTATGTCCATCTTTCAGTTATACTTAAGGATCTTGGGAGTGTGTTAGTGTGATGGTAGACTTAGAAAAGTTACGACTGCAAACAGTGCAACCTCGGCTGTGGACTTGCTTCAGGCACACAGCGTGTGATTTCCTTCCTGCGTCAGATGATGGAGCATGGTGGCTACTATCGCACCTCAGATCAGGCGTGGGTGCAGTTTGAGAGGATTCAGTTCGTGGGTGCATGTAATCCCCCAACTGACCCCGGTCGAAAGCCACTTTCTCACAGGTGAGGGGTCAGAAATTTTGTTTATATTTTACAAAAAAGTCTTGTGAAAGAATTCGCTAATTGTTAACATTTGACAAATAATAAATTACGTCTGTGAGTGGATTTTCTGCAGGTTTTTGCGCCACGTGCCAGTGGTGTATGTGGACTACCCCGGTGAGATGTCATTGAAACAGATCTACGGGACATTCAACCGTGCGATGCTGCGCCTGGTGCCGAGCCTCAAGCCTTATGCAGACCCATTGACCAATGCCATGGTGGAGTTCTACATCATGTCCCAGGTCAGTGATGGGAGCAGAGGGCCAAGTTCTCGTCTGCAGGCCTTACGTTTCATGTGACTCAGTGATGAGCAGATTACTGGGGACATACTGCATGTCCTTTTCTGCTTCAGGGCCTTTGCCCGTGACTGATTCCTGGTGGTGGTTTGTTTACAGGAGAGATTCACTCAGGACATGCAGCCACACTACATCTACAGTCCCCGTGAGATGACCCGCTGGGTGAGAGGCATCTGTGAGGCCATCAGACCCATGGAGACCCTTAGCCTGGAAGGACTGGTCCGCATCTGGGCACATGAAGCTCTGCGCCTCTTCCAGGACAGGTATGTGCAACCAAGTTTGTTGTACTCAGCTTTCTGGATAGTGATGTTTGCTTTACTTGGTTACAATAAACTGGATGGTTGAAGATAGATATTAGGACTGCAGTGGGAAATATTTAGACTTGTAGGCACCATCAGTGTGACTTTTCTGGAGGTGGAGTTTATCTTCTATCACAATGTTTTGTGTAGGTTGATAGAAGATGAGGAGCGACTGTGGACTGATCAGAATGTCGATGCAGTGGCCCTCAAGCACTTCCCCAGCATTGATCGTGAAACAGCACTTGGACGCCCTATCCTGTTCAGCAAGTGGCTGTCCAAAGACTATGTTCCTGTAGACCGTGAGGTGCTGCGTGAATACACCAAGGCTAGGCTGAAGGTAAGTTGTGCACACAAGTAAATGGAAAAAAAATGCTGCCTGTGGCATTCTTAGTGTAAAAGAGATGTTGAAATGAAGTTCCTTTTCTACTTACAGGTGTTCTTTGAAAAATACCCAGATGCCCTTATTTATTGACAGGTGTTCAATGATGAAGAAGTGGATGTACCCATATATTGACAGGTGTTCTGTGAAGAACTGGATGTCCTTATTTACTGACAGGTGTTCTATGAAGAAGAACTGGATGTTCCGTTGGTTCTTTTTGATGAAGTCTTGGACCATGTCCTGCGAATTGACCGAATCTTCCGCCAGCCCCAGGGGCATTTGTTGCTGATTGGCGTGAGTGGTTCAGGAAAGACTACCCTGTCACGTTTTGTGGCCTGGATGAATGGACTGAGCGTGTACCAGATTAAAGTACACAACAAGTACACAGCTGCTGATTTCGATGAAGACTTGCGGACTGTGTTAAGAAGATCAGGTTGCAAGGTAAGCTAGCTTAGTTTTGCCAGTCATCTCCAGATCTCGTGGTATGTGCTAAAGATACTTCAACATACGATAATTGTTGAAGGCAGATGTTCGTTCACACTAAATAGTGGACCGCAGTAGTAGTTCATATAGCAGACCACGGTTAAGAACTGTAGACACAGTTCACAGGAACGCACATGTTCGGTCTGTAGAGCATAGGCTCGGGAAAGTCTGTAGACGAGGTCACGTGAACTGTAAACCCAGTTATGCCAAGCCAGTGGATCACAGCAGGTCGATGTGGTCCACAGGTATCAGGAACGCGGGATAACAAGCAACGTACTATACAGTTCGTTTGGCTGTCCTTGGAGGTCCTTGCCTAACCGTTACAGGTTAACTCCTTGCTTCACATAGATTTCAGATCTATGAGAAATATCCACTCTCTCTAGTGGAAACAAGTTCGCTTTTCTGCACACTCACGGCCTACTTTTAGGTCGTCTAAGACGAGTAGCAGTTGGTCGGAGAAATACCATGAGTAACTCAGCCGTTAGGTCTTCAGTCCTTCGAAGGCCTAACAATGTATCTTGTCTCTTTCAATAACCCGAGAAAGCTGACAATCTCAATCGTGGAAGCGCAAATTCCTTCTCACGTCGAAAACCAAGCTAACACAGTAATCTCGCGATTGTTTTCTGAGTAACTATACGGGATCAGTCGTCAACGGAGAGCGTATAGTGACAGTTGACCGTTAACGGTCCCTCAACTAAGGATGCGTCCTCTCTCTCCGCTAGTTTCTGCTTGAATCCCCGATGAAGTGTTAAACTCCACCGAAATTTCTCCCGTCCCCCCTCACAACCAACTTCCTATCTTCTCATTGGCTGGTATTACGCGTATTTGACAATCGAAATGACGTCTTTTGCCCCTCACACTGCGTATACTTATTGCGTCACTACCGTGTCAGCTCTCTCTTGAATGAACAATTACAATGCTACATGAAGATGCATTAAAAAAGGACATAGTTCTTAACAATAGCGCTGAAGAAAACCTTCCAAAACGTGACACCAACACATGATAGTTGTTAAGGAGGGGGTCTTCCCCATCAGTTATCATCGTTCCCCCTCTCTCTTGTAAGTTTCCTCTGAAGTTATCGTGCAGAAATTTTAAACAGCTTGTGCGTGTTGTGAACCCTCTCATTCATTCTTAGGACTTGTCTTTTCTGTTGCCAGGATGAGAAGATCTGCTTCATCATGGATGAGTCCAACGTGTTGGACTCCAGCTTTCTTGAGCGTATGAACACGCTGCTTGCGAATGGGGAAGTTCCTGGTTTGTTTGAGGGTGATGAGTACACAACGCTGATGACTCAGTGCAAGGAGGGCGCTGCCCGAGAGGGACTGATGCTGGACTCGGCTGAAGAGCTGTACAAGTGGTTCACAGGACAGGTCAGTCTGTTTGGCTCTAGCTTGGCACGCTGTGCTTCCATTGAGCATTATTCTTCTTCTATATTCCTGCCTGTCATGTGCATTTTAATTAGTTTGCCTTTATTTATATTATTTTCATGGTCCATTTGATGCATCTTGCATTTGAGAGATGAGCTTCTGAGACCATTGCTGTTCATGGATCTTAGGACAGGAATAATTTTGACTGAAAATAAATGCCTAGTCTGAAGAGTCATGCATAAAAAATTAGACTTGAAATATCCAGTATATGACATTGATGTGTGCGAATATCGTGTTCTCATTCATTGGAGATTAAGCTGGAAGTAAGTGAACAAATACGCTTTATGAGCACATAAACCTGGATGTAACTCTATAACACTGCTTTATAAATACTTAAGCCTGGATAAGGTCTCCTGCTAATGCCACTGGTGTATCGCGGACAACAGGTGATCAAGAACCTTCATGTGGTTTTTACCATGAACCCGTCCTCTGAAGGTCTCAAGGACAGAGCTGCCACGTCTCCAGCTCTTTTCAACAGGTGAGGCCTTCCAGTTAAAGCATCTTGGCGTTTCAGTCTGTTGTGGTTGTGCAAAGCTGTAGAGAAAATCTACTGGGTGTAATACTCCCTTGGCAAAGATCACTCTACAGCAGTAGGGCTTCAGCCAAACAACTTGTTTATTACAGTGCTGTTGATACTTATAATGTAGCTCAGCGGCGGAAATGCAGTAAAAGATGGCATGGCAATTTTGATGAGGAAAAGCTTGAGGTTTTTTAAAAAAAAGCCCAATGCATGTCACAGCATGCCTATCTTGTCATCACATCATGTGCTCATGCCTGTTATTTCATCAAATCATGCTGTCATGCCATCACGCAGTGTTATGAGTGCTTGTGGTCTGTTGCTAGGTGTGTGTTGAACTGGTTTGGTGACTGGTCTAAAGGGGCTCTGTATCAAGTTGGCAAAGAGTTCACAAGCAAGATGGACCTGGAAAAAGGGGGTGTAAGTTTAACTCGTTTTATGCTAAATTTAAATCCTGTTATCATGCAGTTTGCTTCATCCAAAAAAAAAACCGACCACAAGTTAGTGATAAGGAAAATAAGGTCTCTTTCCACTTGGTCAAATTATTTCATGCCGGCAGCATTTTGTTTTTACAAGATGCATAATTGTGAAGGTGATGAGAACATGGTAACATTTACTTTAATGTCACAATACTGTACCTTTACCCAAATCCATTTCTCTTAAAGCGACCCTTATCACACCCTTTCAAAATAAAACTACCCATCTAACGCTTGTAAGGCTAAGGCCATTGTGCACCATCCGCTGGACTAACCTCTTCTTCTCTCTGCGACCTGTTGTCGTGTTTTTGTGCGTGGCTTCACATCTTTGAGTTTGTATGTGTCGTTAACTTTCACTGTCTTTTTTTTTCAACAAACTTGTGTCGTGTAAACATGACCTTGTGTTGCTTGTTGTTTTGTGGTTGTGCCCACAGTCATTGTGTCACGCCTAGGAGAGGTAAGTAACAGAATGAAGTGCCATCGCAGGCTGGAGCAAAAAATAGATGAATTCCAAATATGTCTCGTTTGGCTAGTAATAAGAGAAAGCCTGGTAGCCTGTAGCCAAGTTTACCACTGATGGGGGGAGGATCCAGATCCTCCTTCCCCACCAGCCTCTTCTGTGCCAGTTTCTTTGTTCTTTGTTTCTAAGCAGATGTTAGCCCAGTTGAATGAGAACTTGGCAGAGCTACATCGCCTGGCTACGACATTGGGTGAGGAGTGTGGTGGAGGGGGTTGACTTCCCGTAGCCTTCCTGGATATGAGTCAAGTCGCCCCGTTATCTGGTCGACCCAGCTTCTTCGCCCCTTTGCGAGTAGCCCCTTGTCCTGGCCAGGAACCAGTGGTTCAGACACCAGCATCAGCTGTGTGTCTAACTTCCAGTTTGGCCACCGTGGTGTGCTAGTTGCCACAGCTGTCCCATGACCCCACTTCCACTGGTCTCGGAGGCAGGTGCAGTAAGCCAACCCACCACAGGTGACATGGCACCCATGTGTGCACCTCTGTCACTTGGCCCCCCCCCCACCCTCCACTGGATCCAATGGAAAGGGAGTTTGCGCAGATCCTGCTGGCTGTATCGCAGAGAATCGATTGAACTGGCTTCACTCTTATCCAGATTTGACCTTAAAGAGGGCCTTTGTTTGATTCTTTTGGCCTATGGCAGGTCAGCCCCTGAGGTCTACGCCGTCTTGGGTCTGGATGCTGATCTCCAAATGGATCACTATGGTTCTTTTTCCCTGGCCTTCCTCCCAGTTTTCAGGGCCAAGAATCAGTGCCTGTGTAATCTCTCAGGAGTCCTTGTTAAGCCTCTTGCTTCTGGACTTGACTGTCTTAACCAGACTGTCTTAACCGTCCTGTTCATACACTTGTGGAGTACTGTCGTTGCACCTGCCCTTTTTGCGGCCATGCTTTGAGGCAGCCTTTCTTCCTGCTTCAGGCTGGGAGGAATCATGAGATCTCTAAGGTTAGCATTTCACGCTGGATCCAAACTCATCTCACAAGCATACGCTCATGCAGAGGCAAGAGGACAACTTGGTGGCTTCCTTCCTCTGGCAACAGCACACATGCATGAGGTGAGAACATGGGCCAGCGCTCTGCCAGCATCGCATTCTGCAGTACCGTCTGATATTCTGTAAGTGGCCTAATGGCGGTGAGATTACCTGTTTATTAACTTTTATCTGGCTGCTGGGCGAATGGCTCTTTTGGTAGGTCTGTGGCAGTCATTGCCCAGCACCTCTGGGAATGCCACCTCCTAAACCCTGGTAAGTCTGCTTTCTTGTAACCTCCTCCGTTTTGTCTAGTCAGCACTTTGGGTCATGGTACAGTATTGTGACATTAAGCACAAATTTAGAGAAAAAAAAATGGTTTTTCTTCATATGCAAACTAGTCATTTACCCTGTAAATGTTCTGGAGCAAGTTCAGTGTGGTTTTGTATTTTGTCAGTATTCGGCACCATCCAACTTCCCTGTTGCCTACGAAGGCCTGTCACCCAGCCCAAGTCATCGGGAGGCTGTGGTGAATGCATTTGTTTACGTTCATCAGTCACTGCACCAAGCGAACAGTCGCATCAGCCGTCGTGGTGGGCGCACAACTGCAGTCACCCCACGGCATTATCTGGACTTCATCAACCACTATGTGAGTTGAAAACAGACAGCTTTTAGAATTCTTGCCAGTGGGCATCATGCCACAGAGCTTGCTGGAGTAAATAGTTGTGAAGCATGTGACATTTTATGGTGCATGTCCTGATATGTGTGTGCATATGTGCATGTGTGTGTCTACATGCATTTGTACATGGGTATGTATCACTGTATGTGTATGCATGCCTGTGTGTGCAGGTGAAGCTATACCAAGAGAAGCGGTCAGACCTTGAAGAGCAGCAGCTGCACCTGAATGTAGGTCTGCAGAAAATTCGTGAGACTGTCCAGCAGGTGGAGGAATTGCAGAAGTCACTTTCCATTAAGCGCATCGAGCTTGAAGAGAAGAACAATGCTGCCAACCTCAAACTGAAACAGATGGTGAGTTCTTGTCTTCCCTTGTTTCTCTGCCATTGCTGTCGGTGAGGCTGGAATGATATTGTAAAGGTAATGTTGCATTTGTCTTATGCCAAGGCACATGGAGGGATTTTCTGGAAAAATTGGTGATAATGACCCCTTCGGTTGAAACAAATTATTGAATGCAACCAAAAAGATGGGTGACGTGTTCAACAGTTCAGCAGTAGAAAAGAAACAGTTGATGGGTGTGAAGCTGCTGCTGTGTGCAGGTGAAAGACCAGCAGGAGGCCGAGCGCAAAAAGGTCACATCCCAGGAGATCCAGCAGGCTCTAATTGAACAGACCAAGATCATCAGCGAAAAGCAGTCCAGCGTCATGGCCGACCTGGCCCAGGTGGAGCCGGCCGTCATTGAGGCACAGAATGGTAAGCCAGAGCCGCACAATGACAAGTCATAAACTTTAGCCTGTAGGATTTACCTGTGAGATTATCTAGAAAATTACAAGGACTATGTTCTTGACACTGAAACACCAGCAGACAGTTTACTTAAACATAATGTTCCCATTTTGAAAACTTTGTTGATGTTGATGATCAGTTTGCTGCAGAATTACCCTATGGACTTTTTGGATACATTTGTGTAGGTCTAGAACAAACAACAGTGCTTTTTCATTCAAACATACTGGCAAGCCACTTGTATGATGCCCATAAACAGCTTCTGCACCCCTGCCCTGTCTCCTTATGCTTATGTAGTGTATTGTGGAGGGATGTTTGTCAGGTGCCATCCATGACTTTGTTCCTTTAGCAGCTCCTTGGATAGGGCGCAGTACCTTCTTCCCAACATAACCCCTCTTTTGCACAGCAGCACCTACAGCAGTCGGATAGAGCATTATGATTCGCTTGCAAGTGCACCTTGTTTTATTATTTATTTGCAGAACTCTTTAATAGATATTTTTAATGTCATTTTCACTGGAAAGGTGCTTTTTGTGATCAATGTGCAACTAGCCGAATGCCAGCAGCGTGTCAGCCCATTGTAGACAAGTGTGTTGTGTGTTCTCACTGGTAGTAGAGAAAGATTATTACAAATGTTAGCTTGTGATGCAAAGAGTAGGAAAACCAGAATCCTGCTGGCATGCCTATGGCAGAAAGTCTGTAGCTGATGTCACTAGTTCAGCTATCTGCTTTCTAACCAAGTTGGATCTGTCTGCCATAGGGCAGCCTTGTGTTTCATTTCCCTTTAGTTTTGCTAATGACAGTGTTATTGCTTTAAAATACATTTTAAAAAATCATTCCTGCTGTACATGGTTTCTAAGTCCATAACATTAATGTCTTGATGTAGAACTGTGAAGAGAAATTCAGTAGGTTGTACACTGTGTTAGTGTAGAGACCCCTAGCTTGTGCACAAGCTCAGATTTCTCGATTTCTCAGACGTTTAAGGCGAGGTTCTACCCTGGAATACCAATAAACACCCCCTCAGATCAAGATACCTTAATTCAGACAAATAAAGTCTGATTTTGCTTATTTCAGGGAGGAACTAGTGGGACAATTGCAGATTCTATAAATATAAAAATGGTCCATAAAAGAGCTTTTGTTTTTGATTTACTTTGGTTTTAAATTATAGTGAAATATGTGATGTTTGAAAATGGGTCACATTAGCTTTTCTCAAACTGTGCCTTAAGTAAACATCATACTGACCTGAAATTTGGCACAAATATTCCAAAATAAACATTCTGCAAACAGTTTTTCATCACTAAATCTCGGCCAACGCATCTGTTTAAAAAAACCCTAGGACAAATTGTACTCTATGTGTGCAGAAACTGCAACATTTTATAGCAATCCACTGATTAGTTCCAGAGAAATCTGCTGTGAAAAAATGCAGTTTGAGAAATTCAAGCCAAAAGTTTTACGATTGTTTACAGACTTGCATGATATTACTACATATGTCATGGCTTGTCTGTGCCATTTTCATCTCATTTATCTTTCTGTGATTCATAGAAGCAAAGATATTCGCTATATTTTAGCTTTCTGCATATAACGAGCTGTAACTAGGCATTTGCTTACAGATGCCTACCCTAAAACATTGCCAAATAAACATATTTATCCTGCACAGTGATCCAAAATAAGGTAACAGAATCGAATTCAATGATAATCCCAAATAATCTAAACAAGCAATTTTTGGATCATTTTGTACCTAGAACCTCCCCTTGAAATGCTTAAAAAAAATGTCAGGAAGGATGGAAGTATTTTTGTTTTGTTTTTGCAATGCTTTCTATAGAAGTAAGTAATTGGGTTTTGGGAGTGGGGGAAATGCTTTTTTTAATATTAATATAAGTCTGAGCTTTTGCATGAGTCTTTGCTGTGAAAAGCTTTCTGTGCTTTATTTTTGCCTGGTTGTGCACTGCCCTCCTCATTTGCTGCCTCGCAAAGCTGTCAAATCCATCAAGAAACAACACCTTGTGGAGGTGAAGTCCCTAGCCAACCCCCCCGCTGCTGTCAAGCTGGCAGTGGAATCCATCTGTGTGCTGCTGGGGGAGGGGGAGCCTGACTGGAAGCAGTTGCGTAGCATCATCATGCGTGAGAACTTTATCTCCACCATCGTGAACTTCAGGACTGACGATATCACGTGAGTGCTTTCTGTGGGCCCACCTTGTCCCTGCTTTCCTGGGTACAGACTGCCCGTTGTCATGCTTTTTGATGTGACCCATGTGTCCCCCTGTCTTATGAAATCTGCTGGGAAAACTTGTCACTTGGGCGGCTGAGGCTGGTGCCGTGTGTTTATACCACACACCAGTTGTCACCTTGAACCTGTGATGCCAGACGCTGCACGTCTGAACTGTCCTCAAGGATTCAGTTCACAGCAGATTGAATAAGGTATGCTTATCCCCTTGCGAATGCTCCCGTGAGTGAACCCAACATCAACACAGATAATACAGGCAGGTAGGCAGGTAGGGGTTAACTAGAGGTAGGTGACAGGGCTGTGCAGTTGTGCTGATGATAGTGTTGGCCTGGTACAGCTGTGAAGTCTATCAAGAAGAAGGACCTGGTGGAAATACGATCGATGGGCAACCCACCGCCAGTGGTGAAGCTTGCCCTGGAGGCCATTTGTCTGCTGCTTGGGGAGAATGCTGCAGACTGGAAGACTATTCGTACTGTCATCATGAAAGATTCCTTCATTTCCAGCATTGTCTCCTATAAGACTGATGACATCACGTGAGTACAGGCCACAGGGCGCCATTGAGTGGCCAACATACCATGTGGACCTGGATGTACAGGGCTGGCTGCATGGATGTCAAGCTTACAGTTCTCTTTGCTTTTCCTGTTTCCTCTGTTAAAGTTTGTTTTTCTATCTTCATTTATGGTAGCGTGAATGGATATGCACGGTGGACAGGTGGCTGTAGGGCATGCATGGAAGGGGTAAGTAGGGCAGAGATTAAATTGGCATGGTTCATCTCCACTGTATCTTCATCAGCTGTTTGTTGAAAGTTGTCGTTACTTGCTGCTACAAATGCAAACAACTTGATGACTTTACATGTATTGGCCTACTTTTCCAGCACTGGCTCAACCAAAGGAAACTCCAAGATAATAATTAACATTGGCAGCACTCGGTGCTTTTGTGAACTTTAGTTTTGCTTATCTGGTTTTGTTTTACGTGTATGTTGGCATTAACAAAAGTGGCTTGGAGAAATAGCAAGGCCATCTTATGAATCCATTTTTCAAGTGACACGTGCCTGGTGTCTGGTCATTATCACCTGAAATACATGTAGAGTAGAACAGGAGCAAGGATTCGTGGACATTTGCATGCTGCAGGTGTCTTAGGTGCATTAACTGTGTGACTTACTTTAATATACCCACATGTTCAACGGGAATTTGAGTTAACACCAGTCTGAAATGTGTTCTCTGATGTGTCATGCGACCATCGTTGTATGGTTAAGCATGATGGGTGTATGGTCCTAAGAAGTCGGTCATGAAGTGGATTTTTGTTTATGCTGTCAGTGGAAGACTGCTTTTTACTGGGGGTGGTGGAGCAGTCAGTTGTGTGGTCCTTTGTGCTTGGTTCTTGGTCTTTATCTTGTGTTGGATTTATCGAATTCTTGTTTGTCAATATGGTGGAGCATGATGGCTGTAGAGGCATATTGAATTAAGGTGTTAACCTGTAGTCGTTAGCATGCTGTAGGCGAATTGTTGCGACCAGTCATTTCTTTTCCCAGTCACCATAGACCTGAGTAAAGGTGCCCTAAATTTGTGTTCAATAAGTCATACTTACCCCGACTCATGGGAGGCCTGCCAACCTCCCCACTTTTCTCTTGCTGGAAAAGATGAAATAGAAAGGTAAGCATGCGCATGGTCAGACTGTGCCACTGGGGCAGTACACATGTGCTACTGGAGGCCTTACCAGGGATGGGCGTTTACTTCTTTGTTTGGAGGTGCAGTTAGGGTTCATTTTTTCTGGAAAATTAGCACTTTGAGTGAACACAAAATTAGGGCAAAATTTTGGATATACCCATCATTGAGTGAAATGTCCCCCCCCCCCCCACCCCACTAAAAAAGTCAGTGGCTGGGGATATAGGGCCCCAGAGAAATTCTGTGTGCTAATGGTTAGATTCTTACATGGTATCAAGGTGAGATGTAAATGACAAAATGCAAGAACTATGAAACATATCAAGTGAAAGAATGAAAGATGCTTCAGAATTCTAAGAAATCTGACAACTTTTTTAAATTCCTTTTAATGGCTTTGGTTTGTAAGATAAAGATTTTGGAAAAGAAAAGGCTAAAGGTGAATGTTTTTATCTGATAGTGACATGTATTGATTGCCAGACAGCTGTTGATATCTTGAAGTGTGTTCCTTCATGGGGTTTAAAGAGATACCAATGAGTTTGTAACCTGCCTGTGCCAGGGATGACATTCGAAGCAAGATGAAGAGCAAATACCTGAACAACCCAGATTACAACTATGAGAAAGTGAATCGCGCCAGCTTGGCTTGTGGTCCTATGGTCAAGTGGGCTATTGCACAGGCAAGACAGTCTTTTAAGGAAGTTTCCATAGCTGTAAAGTTGTGAGCAGTTCTGTGATCAGCTGTCTGGCTTTGGGCTTACATTTGTGACTGAAGTATTAAAGAACAGTGTTCATGCTGTGTGTAGTAACCCTGTATTAAAATACTTATCTGGTTCTTGGCTTTGAGAGAGAGAGAGAGTGAGAGTGCATGTGTGTAAGAAAAGTGGGCTCTGATCAGTAGTGGTATGTGTTTCTATTTCAAATATGTTGAGGCTTGACCACCATAAAGGTGAGCATTTCTTAGAGGTGTTTGTGTAAATGCATCCATGTGTGTGTGTGTGTGTGCTGTGTGTTTGTGTGTATTGTCATGTATATATGCATGTGTATGTGTGTGCAGATCAACTATGCAGACATGCTGAAGCGTGTGGAGCCCCTACGCAATGAGCTGCAGGAGTTGGAGATGCAGGCTGAGGAAAACCGCTTGAAGGGAGAGGAGGTGAACAAACTGATCCAGGGGCTGGAGCAGTCTATTGCCAAGTACAAGGAGGAGTACGCCGTCCTCATCTCACAGGCACAGGCCATCAAAGCAGACCTGTCTGCTGTTGAAGCAAAGGTGAAGAACGGTTGACTCTGAGCTTGTCACTAGCTTTGGGAAAAACAAACATTTTGCCTGAAAAGCTTTTCAGTTTGCATGCATGCACTGCTACCTGTAATTTTTGGGGGAAATTACCGCGGTCACTTACTGGTGCTGCCTTTAAGATCCAGTTTATCAAAAGAGCAGTCCCATTTCCCGTTTCCCTTTTCCCACCTGTATTAATGGAAGCCAAACCTGATTGGGGATTCAGGTGGAGCGCAGCGTGGCCTTGCTGAACAGCCTCGCTAATGAGAAGCAGCGCTGGGAGGCAGGCAGCGAGACCTTCAAACACCAGATGGCCACAATCATTGGAGATGTCCTTCTGTCCTCGGCATTCATGGCATATGCTGGTCAGTGCTCTGACAACATCCATATTGGCTCGCATGTGTATGCATGTGTGTGTGGAAATGTGTGCGTGAGTGTTTGTGCATGCAATGAAAATAAACCGTATATTATTTTGAGTATCAAACATCTTAATTTGAAATTGAAATCATAAGTTGGTGCACAAACCATATTTGTGATCTTGCAGGCTACTTTGACCAGCAGATGAGACAGAATTTGTTTAGCAACTGGTGCAACCATCTGCAGCAGGCGATGATCCAGTATCGCCAGGACCTTGCCCGCACTGAGGTATTCACTGAAATTATGCTGGGCCGAACTAGTAGACTGAACACTCGGACCTGATTCGTCTTCTGCTTGGATTTCCACTTGAATAGAAGCAAACTGACAGAAACAGTTGCATTTAGCATTTTCATTTACCTTGGTGGGAGTGTATTCTGTGATTCTAAATGTATCTAGGTCTGACAAGGGTACCCCACATCTACAGCAGTACCTGTCTGACAAGGGTACCCCACATATACAGCAGTACCTGTCTGACAAGGGTACCCCACATCTACAGCAGTACCTGTCTGACAAGGGTACCCCACATAAACAGCAGTACCTGTCTGACAAGGGTACCCCACATCTACAGCAGTACCTGTCTGACAAGGGTACCCCACATCTACAGCAGTACCTGTCTGACAAGTGTACCCCATATATACAGCAGTACCTGTCTGAAAAGGGTACCCCACATATACAGCAGTACCTGTCTGACAGGTGTACCCCACATCTACAGCAGTACCTGTCTGACAAGTGTACCCCATATATACAGCAATACCTGTCTGACAAGTGTACCCCATATATACAGCAGTACCTGTCTGAAAAGGGTACCCCACATATACAGCAGTACCTGTCTGACAGGTGTACCCCACATCTACAGCAGTACCTGTCTGACAAGGGTACCCCACATATACAGCAGTACCTGTCTGACAAGTGTACCCCATATATACAGCAGTACCTGTCTGAAAAGGGTACCCCACATATACAGCAGTACCTGTCTGACAAGTGTACCCCATATATACAGCAGTACCTGTCTGACAAGTGTACCCCACATCTACTGCAGTACCAGTCTGACAAGGGTACCCCATATATACAGCAGTACCTGTCTGAAAAGGGTACCCCACATATACAGCAGTACCTGTCTGACAAGTGTACCTCATATATACAGCAGTACCT
>SMGT01013770.1:104784-121220 GCA_004794575.1 Lanistes nyassanus | reverse complement strand
CCCCCCAGTGATGGTCCCCCTCCAGTATGAACCACGGCCGCTTACCCACTCATCTCTTACCGTGATGCTTTCATCGCAGCCTTGCTGTTTGCATGACCATCTTTCCAGATGTGGTGGCTCTCCTTTTGGTGGAGTTCTGTCTTCCTTTGGGGGCCTCTTGCAGCTGCCTGGGGTTTCCCCTAGCGCCCCTGATGTGGAACTTGTATGTGCATTTGGGGGTTCGCTTCCGCGCATCCTTTGATGGCTTGGCAACCCTCTCTCCTGGAATCGTCTTCACGGGTGCTCTTTTCTCTCCCCTCTTCCAGTTCCTCCTCCGGGGTGGCACCAGTTGTGTGGGGGACTGGACGTCCACGTGGCTGACTGGTTGGCGTTTCTTCTCTCAGCCTGTTGCACCTCCTGCCGTCGATCGTCTTCATGGTCCTCGGCACGGTGCTTACTCCTTTACCTGGTTGGTGCACCAGCAGCACCTCCTCTTGGTTGATCAGCTGCTTGCTTAGGCTATACTTTTGGCCCTCAGCGGCCACATGTCTTGCCTGCCGGTGCTTGTCTTCTCCCCCCACCCCCATGCCTCTGGTTTGTTCTCTGGCTAGCTTACGCTGCACCGGGAACACTCAGAGGGGTGGATCCTCCCTGCCCTGGTCCACTGCTTCTATGCCAGAGCTGCGGGCACCAGATGCCCCTCTGCCTTCTGGCCGTCCTCCTTGGGGGGTGCAGTGTGGCAGTTCTTCCGGCGCAGTGACGACCCGTTCCATTCCGCGGGACCCTCTCCTGTTGCTGTGAGGATGGCCACTTAGGTGTTGCTGTTGCATCGTGAGGCTTCTCCCTTTGCTTTCAGCCTCCTCCTCAAACCTGGTAAGTTTTTTGGTCACCCACTTCCTTTTTGTGCTACTCAGCACTTTGGGTCATGGTACAGAATTGTGACAAGAAAATGCAAAATCTTGTTCTAAATTTGTGTTTCTTGAACAATACTTACCATGACCCATCATAGGCCCACCCTCCTCCCTGCTGGTTTGGTTCTTTGGCTTGAGAAAGTCAGGGTGACCTAGTCAGTAAGCTGTGCACAAGGGTGGTGCATGGTGTGCGCATGTGCAAAGGGCCCTTACCAGGGTTGCCGTGGTGGGTATATTTTTTTTGGAAGAGATCGCTAATTGAGAATATAGCACTTTGGGTCATGGTAAGTATTGCTAAGGAAAAACAAATTGAGAACAAGAAATTTGTATATTCCAACGCAGTCTGGAAGAAAAATTTAAGCATAAAATGTTTCCTACCTGAAATCTATCTGGTGTGAATTCTGTGTAAAACGCTGTGTTGAAAAAGGTATCCAAGTGAATGCAGCAACATGGCGGGCATGATTGTCTCACTAACAACTAAACAAGATCGCATGAAATTCAAAGTCCAAAGTCAGTAGTGGGTGTGTCCCACATTGGCATCGACAATGGCCTGGAACCTGGGGAGTATGGAGGGCTCCAGATGGCTCACCACCACCATAGGCATGCTTGGGCAGATCTGCCTGAGGGCCTGCTCCATATGGCGAGCTGTTGTCAGCCTCAGCTAGACAGTGTTCAGCTCTCTTTGCAGATGGTCCCATAGGTGCCAAAGGTTGAAGTATGGGCTTATAGAGGGCCAAGGGATCACCTCAACATTGTTCTGCTGCAGGAAGACTGTGGTGAGCCTTGCCATATGTGGGGGGGGGGGCAAGCAATGTCGTGCTGAAAGGTGAGTTTGTCGTGCTGCTGGAAGTATGGCACGACTTGGGGCCTCAGCACCTGGACCACGTATCCTTTTGCTATCACACTATTTCCTCGTCCAGGGCTGATGTTCTGGAAGGCGATGTGGCCAACAAGTCGGTTGAGGCCACACCCCCCCCCCCCCTTCAAGATCGGATGCTGCCCTACCCCCCCCCCAATGGTTGTGCTGCAGGGTGTTGTGTTGGTGTACCTCTCCTGCTTCCTCCTCCATACTCTGATGCGGGCCTCAACGTGACTGTTTCAAAAGTGGCTTTCATTGGAGAAGAGGATGTCTCCATCGCCACCATGTCTGGTTCAGGTGCTGCTGGGCCCTCTGCATTCTCTGCTGCCGATGTCATACAGTTGGCGGCGACCACCATGCAGGACAGCAGCAGTACAGCTGTCTCTCAGACAACTGGCGATTCAAAGCCTGCTGACTGATGGCACCGCCATGGCTTCCAACATTGACTCGGGCCTTCTCTGCAGCAGGGAGGAAAGGTTGGTGCAGGTTGTCAAAGTAGATCTGCCTGTCATGTTGTGTAGTCGTCTGCTTCTGACTCCACCCTGAGGGCTGCCAGTGGCTTGAAAGCAAGCCCACAAACGACAAAACGACAGATTGTGGAAACTGCCGCACCCAGTGCATGGGCAATGACACTTGGGGGGTTTCCAGCTTGCAGTCGTCAGATGGCTCTTTTCCTATTTTTAGTGTCCATTCTTGTTATTCTTCTGGTACTGACAGGTGGTCTGTCTGGGAGTGTAAATGGATCGGCTTATATTGCTAGTGGGTTGTGCGCTCTGTTCACAAAGAAATTCTAGTCTTGCTGCTTTTGTTGATCCTGCATGACTAAAAAACCACTGTCCGACTTGAGCAGCCTGGAAGGGATACATTTTTTTGGCACCAGGCATGTCATTATCATGGGCTACACTCAACAGACCATGCGACCTCATATCAGCCTAATTTTTGCGATCATTGTATCTGAATGCATGAAATTTGACTGCTCTTTGCCCGTGTGTCAATTCCATTAGTTTTGGTTTTGAGTATAACATTTAAAAGTTTTTTTCCAGTAAAATTCTTTAATTATTTTGATGTTCAAAAATTGATCTTCCAAACTCGTAAAGTAGATTACTGCACATGTGGTAGTTTGCAAGCAGCATTTATTTCAAACGTGCTGAAACCTATGCATCGCCAAGCAACTGCAACAGCTGCCAATGTTGAATGTGTGCCGCAACTCATTCCTGATGTTGGAAAGGCTACAAACCCTGCCTTAGTCCCCATTCTGTGTACCATGGCTTCCCCTGTAGTCTCCATGTAATGATGTAATTTTTTTTAAATGCAGAAAAAACTACCAGCAATAAAAGCATAATTTCAACATAGTTTGAAAGTAAAATTTAAATAGAATAAAATTATTCCTACCTGAAATCTGTCTGGTGTGAATTCTGTTCAAAAAGCTGCATTAAAAAATGTATCTAAACTGAACGCAACAAAATGGCTGCCATTGAGCTAGTACTGTGCCAGGTAGTGTGATCCATTTCTGTGTTTTCAGGGTTGTACAGTGTTTTGTTTCACCTGTGACTGTATACATTTTTGTTTCAGGGTTGTACAGAGCGCTTTGTATCTAGTCCAGAGGAGGTGATGGAGGTTATAGATGAAGGGAAGGCTAACAGACATGTAGCTGTAACAAGTAAGCTGTCTTTTGTCCCTTGCTTCACCTCCAGAAATAGCTCCACTTGCTGTGCTGCCATGCACACAAACATGCAATACACGTATACATCCTGACTGCAGAGTGGGGATAGGTGACTAAATATCCACATGCAGAAAATGAGTAGCATATGGCATTTGTAATTTCCATTATTTCAAGATAAAAGTACAGCTCAAACCGTCTAGAATATTGCAGTCATAATATCAATAATCATGTAATCATAAGAGTACACATTAAAGTATGGTTCTGCATGTCTTCCTGTTGATGTGGTAATGATGTTGAAATGTCTGCAGTGTTTCAAATCTTTGAAGATCTGCCTATCGATGTGATGAGGATCTTGAAATGTCTGCAGTGTTTCAAATCTTTGAAAGACCTGCCTATCGATGTGATGAGGATCTAGTGTTTCAAATCTTTGAAAGACCTGCCTATCGATGTGATGAGGATCTTGAAATGTCTGCAGTGTTTCAAATCTTTGAAAGACCTGCCTATCGATGTGATTAGGATCTTGAAATGTCTGCAGTTTTTCAAATCTTTGAAAGACCTGCCTATCGATGTGATGAGGATCTTGAAATGTCTGCAGTGTTTCAAATCTTTGAAAGACCTGCCTATCGATGTGATGAGGATCTTGAAATATCTGCAGTGTTTCAAATCTTTGAAGACCTGCCTATCGATGTGATAAGGATCTTGAAATGTCTATAGTGTTTCAAATCTTTGAAGACCTGCCTTAGGATGTGATGAGGATCTTGAAATGTCTGTAGTGTTTCAAATCTTTGAAGACCTGCCTGTGGATGTGATGAGGATCTTGAAATGTCTATAGTGTTTCTGATACTTTAACTAAGACCTGCCTTCTTTTCCCTTTCTCCACCTCTGTATCCCTGTAGTGGAGGAATGAATTATGAAATGAATGCAAGGGAATAGTGTCGCTGTGAGAACATTTTGCCAGCAGAAATGGGGAAATTTGCTCTTGTACCATGAAAGATAACTGGATTTTGATTGGCAGACTTAATTATGTACATTATTGAAAAGCATATGAGAGAAAGAGTTCTGAGCAGTTTTGACATTGATCTAGTTCTCTGTACTGAAGTTCTGCTTATTTTTCATGATTATATTTTTCTTTTATAACAGATATGAATGAACACAGCTCCCGCAGCCACAGTGTGTTCCTGATCCATGTCAAGCAGGAAAATGTAGAAAGTGAGAAAAAGCTGCATGGCAAGCTGTACCTAGTTGATCTGGCTGGCAGTGAGAAAGTGAGTGCTTTTCACTCATCTGTTTGCCTGAGACATGCCCAGTAATAACATGATATTGGTTGTCAGCAGTTAACAGATATGGTAGTTTTTGACCCGCAGCATCTCACCATATTAGTTAACTAGGCTGCTGTCATCAACTTCAGTTCCAAATCAGCCCTTTCCCCCATTCCTTCCTTCGATTTTACCTTTCTATTTCTGGCTACTAAAGATACAGTGTGGGTTGGAGCCTTGTTTTCAGTGTGCTTATCTAAAGGGTCATTCCAGCTCCACTTTGTGTGACTTTTTCTGATAACTCCGACAAGAAGTACTGGCAGCGCTCAACATGCAGATGCTAGTCTTCACACAGCTACCCCTCGGTACACAACGTGTGCATACAGAGAATCCCTATTAAATGTAGTCAGCCCTCTCACTAAGTGAGTGCTGACAACTGGGATAATACTAAAAAGAAAATCAGATTTCTAAGGAAGAGGTTGAAATTTTTGTTCTTCTGAACTATAATACAGAGCAGATATTTATCAGTTGGGAAAAAAGGGATGGGGGGTAATTCCTGATTAGGTGACTGGATCAAAATTGTGCGGCTAATGTTTCAAGCTAAACAGAAATGTTCTTGACTTGTGTGGTGGACAGACAGAAAAAGTCTGTTAATTTTACCAATGCTATCATGTAACTTGGAGTGTCAAATCCTGACATTGCCTGTGAAAGCCACTATGTCTTATCTATAAATCTATAAATAAAGCCACTATAAATCTTATGTTTGTTAAATTATTATTATTTTTGTTTGGTCTTCCAAAACCCTCTCCACTAGTCACCTGACATTTACAAGCTGTTATGTACCTCCAGATATCTATGAAACAAGTTATAATCTGTTGTGTAAGAGTTCAGAGAAAAATATCAGAGTCTGTGTGCACTTCCATACATTTTAATTCTTCCTTAAAAAACCATGACATATTATGCATTGTTTTTGCATGCAAAATGAACATGTATATAAAGCTTACCAAGCTGCAAAATTTTAAAGCTGTACAATGAAAGGACATAGGTACATGCAACCTTTTCCCCAAAGCACACCCCCTCCCCCATCAACCCCCTACTGCTGGCTTTTCTTTGTGGTGAATGTGTATGTGAGTTGAGGGATGAGATGAAAGCATTTAATCTGCAGATGGATATCTTTATATCTGTTAATCTCTTTCTTCTTCTCCTCTACACAGTTCTCATAGGCACCCAGTGCAGCTGTTGCCATAGCTCGCTACAGTAAAAGCTGAGCCATGTTCCTATCTCCTGAAAAAGGATGAAAGCTAGAAAGAACCTACTTCCACCAAATTCCACCCTTAACCCCACTGTGAGCAAAGTTTTGAAACACGTGGCAAAAAAACAAAAACAAAAACAAAGAAAAAAGGTAGAATTGGAAAATCCAAAGGAAGGTGCGAAAATTGTATGCTGTATCTTCAGTCAGTGACCCGATGCTTTAACCACTCAGCTACAGACCACATCGGGAGGCTGTGTTCAGTCTAGCGATAAGAAGCTGCACTCTGATGTTTCGAGTGAAAAGGAGCCACCGAGGTGCTCTGTAGTTAATGGTTAGAGTGTTGGTTTTAGGAACTGTAAAATGGGTGTTCAGATCTCAGTTGCAACATTTTCTTACTTAGGTGGGGATGGTAGTCGGGTGGGAGTTAGGGTTAGGGTTGAGGGTAGGGTAGAAAATGAATGCTTTGACACCATTTAGTAGATGCAACTCGGTGCAGCTGTCACTGTAGCTTGCTACAGAATGCCATACCTCGTTATGGTGACAGCTGAGCTGGATGCCTATGGATAAGAATAGAAACAGCTGAGCTGTATGAGAACCGGGCTCCTCCTCTTCCTCTTCCTCCTCCTCCTGTTTGTGTTGGGTCTTGGTTTAGCCCGAAAATGCTACCTGCAGATGCCAAGAACCTGACCTGCTTGATAAACCAAATACTCTCATGTTTATCTCACAGCTGTAAAAGAAAAAGGGTTCAAAGAATTTCACCTTTGGACAAAGAACACAGGCAGAAGTGGTGAGAATCCTGTCTATTTGCAGGTCAGTAAGACAGGTGCTGAGGGTGCTGTGCTGGATGAGGCTAAGAATATCAACAAGTCATTGTCTGCCCTTGGGAACGTCATTGCTGCTCTTGCCGAAGGAAATGTGAGTTAAAACTGATGCCTGTGTGCTAGACTTCTTGATTATCACTACTTGGTCACATGCAGTAAGGAGACCTGTCTGGTGAGAGTAATGTAGCAGTGGCCAAATCTTACTGAAGCATGGCTACCGTGTTTTGTTTGACAGACACTGTGACTGTCATATGCAGTTTACATGTGTAGGTGAAGTTATTCTTGTGAAATATTTTGCAGTCAAAATATGTTCAGTTTCAATTCAAAAATAAGTTACTTATTTAATTGAGAGACCTGGAATTGCTCTGCATATTATTATTTCAGCTTTGTGTATTACATCAGTTATACTAGCATGCAGCCTTCCTTGACTGTAAACACAGAAACCAGAGAAATGGACCAGACTTATTGCACATTATAGACTAGATTAGTAGACAAAATCTGGTGAATCACACATGGGTTTTTGCATAATGGTTTTGTCCAGAGGATACTTTATTGGAGAGTTTGGTGCCTTTAGCTTGCTGTCAAGATGGTGAGTACGTTAGGATCCAATAATAGCTATGGTAGAAACTGTTTATCATTTGAAGTCAGTCTTTCTATTTTAATACAGCATTTTTTTGTCAACAGAAGTCACATGTACCATACAGAGATAGCAAGCTGACACGTATTCTGCAAGAGAGCTTGGGAGGTAATGCCCGCACCACCATGGTCATTTGCTGTTCTCCAGCCTCCTACAATGAGGCAGAAACCAAGTCCACTCTGATGTTTGGACAGAGGTGTGTGTTGTGGTCTGGGTGCTTCCACATACCTCTCAAAATAACCGTAGTTCATGAGGCCGGATTCAGGCCACCGTGTATCAGAAATTTTGAGCACTGTTGTTCAGCCGTGTGTTTAAAAATAAATTGTTCCATTGTCTCCTGGCTTCTGTCGCACTTAGCGTTCACTGGCTTTTCTCTTTTGTAATCCAAAACCAGAGCCAAGACTATCAAGAATGTGGTGTCTGTGAACGAAGAGCTGACGGCAGAGGAGTGGAAGCGACGCTATGAGAAGGAGAAAGAAAAGAACAACAAGCTGAAGCTGATCATTCTGAAGCTGGAGGCAGAGCTACAGTCGTGGCGTGCAGGTTAGTAGGGGGCTGCGTGTTTTCACTTGGTCAGGGCCTTTAAATAAGTTGTCTGATGCCCACATGTTGTTAAGCGCTACCAGGACAAGTGCAGGTTAGTCTGCCTGAATATTCATGTTGGGTTTTTCCTCCCTGTTGCTGGGACAGGCACAGCGGTCCCCCTGGAAGACCAGGTTGATGTCAAGACCGCTGCCATCGAAGGGGAGCAGCCCAAAGAAGGCACTCAGCCTGGAGTAGGCCTCACCATGGCAACCAGCTTCGTAGGCCTCGCCGGTGGGGGAGCATCTGCTATCTCGGAAGCTGAACGGCTCCAGCTGGAGGAGGAGAAGATGAAGCTGTATCAACAGTTGGATGATAAGGTTGGTGTTGGTCTTCCACAGATGCCAGCAGTTTGATGATAAGGTTGGTGTCGGCCTTTCACAGATGCCAGCAGTTGGATGATAAGGTTGGTGTCGGCCTTTCACAGATGCCAACAGTTGGATGATAAGGTTGGTGTTGGCCTTCCACAGATGCCAACAGTTTGATGATAAGGTTGGTGTTGGCCTTTCACAGATGCCAACAGTTGGATGATAAGGTTGGTGTCGGCCTTTCACAGATGCCAACAGTTTGATGATAAGGTTGGTGTTGGCCTTTCACAGATGCCAACAGTTGGATGATAAGGTTGGTGTTGACCTTCCACAGATGCCAACAGTTGGATGATAAGGTTGGTGTTGGCCTTCTACAGATGCCAACAGTTTGATGATAAGGTTGGTGTTGGCCTTTCACAGATGCCAACAGTTGGATGATAAGGTTGGTGTTGGCCTTCCACAGATGCCAGCAGTTTGATGATAAGGTTGGTGTTGGCCTTTCACAGATGCCAACAGTTGGATGATAAGGTTGGTGTTGGCCTTCCACAGATGCCAGCAGTTTGATGGTAAGGTTGGCGTTGGCCTTTCACAGATGCCAACAGTTGGATGATAAGGTTGGTGTTGGCCTTTCACAGATGCCAGCAGTTTGATGATAAGGTTGGCATTGGGCTCACATCAGTTTTGTAAAGTTCAAAGCTGAAATGACAGGAAGGTTGGTAACTTCCATAAATGCCCATTCTTCTTAAAAACTACAGATATTTTTGCCTTTTGGCAAGAGTAGTAGTGGAAATGGTAGCCATCTTGGTGGCATTTTCAAAGTGAGTTATTTTATTGTTACTGTTGACACTTTCCAAGGAGGATGGCTTCACATCCTAGCTTATCACAGTAGAGCAGACTGGCAGCTTTAAAAGGCTGGCTGTTGTGTTGTGGGCAGGATGAGGAAATCAACAACCAGTCCCAACTGATTGAGAAGCTGAAGGAACAGATGCTGGAACAGGAAGAGCTGATTACGCAGTCACGACGTGATTACGAGGCCATGCAGGCCGAGATGGCTCGCATTCAGCAGGACAACGAGTCGGCCAAGGAGGAAGTGAAGGAAGTGCTGCAGGCCTTGGAGGAGCTGGCCATGAACTACGACCAGAAGTCCCAGGAGGTGGACAGCAAGAACCACGACATCGAGGCTCTCAGTGAAGAGCTTAGCCAGAAGATGGTCAGTTCACTGCCAGAGGCTTGGGGGAGGGGGGCACTTGGTTCCAGAACTTCCTGGAAAGATGGTGGGTGAGGGTTGGGGGTGGGCACTGGGTGCCAAAAACGTTATGGAGAAAGGGTTTGGGGGGAGCTTAGTTTCAGAACCATGGAAAGGGGGGGGGGGAGGCTGGGTGCCAAACACACTGTGGAGAAACGGTTGGGAGAGCTTGGTTCCAGAACCATTCTGGAGGGGGGGGGGGGGGTGCCAAAAAACATTCTGGAGAGAGGATTGGGGAGGGCAGGATGTCACTTTGTTGAAAACCAGCAAAGAGCAAAGAAACAGTTGACTGCAGCTTGGGGTAATGAAGGTAAAGAGAACTTGGCCAAACGAGATGTAGACAGGAAGTTGATATTTTAGAGCGTGGTCCCTTCTTCAGGACGTCACAGACAGATAAATAAAAAAATCACTTTGTCCGTGCATGACAAGCGCCCTTGTCAGCTAAGTGATTTTTTATATTTTTTTATTTATCTGTGCCATCCTGAAGAAGGGGGCATGCCGAAATGTCGAGTTTCTGTTGAAGTCTCGCTTGGCCAAGAAAATCAGCAGACATGCGGTTCTAGTCGTTTGAAATTGTTTTGTAAATTACTTCTGTCTGTAATTCAATAAACTTTACTGTAAAATTTCCATGTAAAATATTTAAATGTGAGTGCTAGTCATACAGTCGTCTCTAATAGTTCAGTGAACTTAATGTGATAAAAAAGAATATATCGAGATTACTTTTTTTCTTTTTGGTCAGGCAGAGATGAATAACTTAACAGGTAGTGATAAAAGTTACTGAAAAAAGCGATAGTTATAACGTGTTCTCTTGTGTGTGCGTGTATGTGATCAGGCAAAGATGAATGGGCTGCAGTCTGAGCTGGAGCAGCTACGTGACTCTTCCCTGCACCAGAAGAAACGAGTTGCAGACATGATGATCAGTCTTCTCAAGGACCTTGGTGACATTGGTGCTGTCATTGGCGGCAGTGCTGCAGATAACAAGGTAAGCCTGCGTTCTTGTGTGCCTTGGTGTGTCCTGATGGTAGATTCTATTAGTGCACTTCTGCCAGATGAGCCATCCCAGAAGCACTCAGGTGTTTTGTGTACATGTGCACACACACATATATATACATTGCACACATATCAAGAGTATATTAGGGGCCCCTCTTCCTGTCGTGGAGTGTGTTGTTAATGTATGCTTGCCCAGGTTCCCCAGTGACATGAATGACTATCCGGTACATGCTTGGTCTGTCTGTGCTGTGTGTTATATATGGAGGTGTGGGGAGTGGTTGTTGCATGGACCAAGTTTCATGATTTCTGTGTATCACCTACATCACTCACGAATCCTTCATTCATAGCACACCTTCCAGTCCACTCTTCAGCACTAAGCATGACACCATGACGCCCCAAATATCATCCAGCCATTCACTCTGTAATATCAGGTTACGGTGAAAGGTGAAGGGGCATGGTACAACTGAGGTAACACAAACCTTGCAGAATGATTGGGCCAGTATAATTTATAAAAAACGGAATTACAATGACAGAAAAGTCAACAAGCTTATGATTCCGAGGAATGAGGACACTGTGAAGTTGGGAGGTGGATGAGGGTGAGGAACAATGTAGGATCAAACCTCATTCAATACAGTTACACCCTTGCACTTATTCCTGAGTCACTCATCCACATATTTACAGATACCCCCAAAGAGTTTCTTCAGGCCAGGTGCCTGCATTCATTGTTCCAGACACTGACACAGAACCAAAAGTTCTGTTCGATTCCACCGACTAAAGCATTATTTTCTTGTAACAAAACTGTACGATGACCCAAAGTGCTATATTCTCAATTTGCGATCCCTAATTGCACCCTCCAAAAAAATACACCCACCCAGGTAACCCTGGTAAGACCCCTCTGCGCATACACACACCACACGCCACCCGTGCGCACAGCTCACTGACTAGGTCAATTTGACTTTCTCAAGCGCTGTGCAGCCGGCAGGGCATGTGTGCGTGAGCTGCTGCTTCCCACCTGTTCTCAGTGTGGCCTAGCCTTGGCGGTCCTCTGCTACCTTCCACTCTGCGTTGACAGTTAAGGACAGTGAGATTTGTGTTCTTTCCTTGTTGTTGGTTCTGTCTTTATATATGCTGCTTTGTTCGACTTTTGTGATCTTGCTTAGTGCGCTTTTATCTTAGCGGGTTAGTTTGTGGGGGGGTGGGGTGGGGTAACATGTCTATGGGTTGTGACCCGGGCGCTGTTACCTGTACTCACGCTTTGCTTTTGCTTTTTTGTTTTGTTTTCTTCGAAAGGCCGGAACACTGTATTAGTCACCCCTTGTTTTCAGTGGTAGGTTTGCCATTTTGGTTTTTTATTTTGCCACCACTTTAACATGCCGCGTAAGTCTCACCCTACGTCTGGTTTGGATGGGAGTGGCCGCCGGGATTGCACAGACAGATGCAGGTCTGACAGTCGTCGCTGTTCACCAGCAGCTAAGGTCACTTCTGCAGATGTTTCTTCATTGCTGCTGCACACCTCACTTCCGCTGCTGTGGTTTTGCTACCAGTACTGCTTTGATTGGTCCCACTTCGTTGGCATCTATCTCACCGACTTCCGGTGCGCCCTTCGCACACATGCTTCAGCAAGTGGCTGCTGGTCTGTGTCTCCCCAGTTCCATACCCAGAAGCTTGGGCGGTGGATGCGTTCTCCACAACATGGGCAGGGCTGGAAGCGTATGCATTTCCTCCCTTACCCCTCCTTCCCCGTGTGCTGTGAAAGGTGGAGTTTGAACATACCCGTCTTATTCTTGTTGCACCTCGATGGCCGACGCAGGCTTGGTTTCCGGATCTTCTGTGGCTGAACAGAGGGGATCCCATTCCGCTCTGGGTTCCTGTAGAGCCCTTCTTCAGCTGCAGTCGGGCATCCCCCATGCCAAGCCCCAGTTTCTCCATCTGCATGCATGGCTCTTGTAGCCCATCGTGCAGCACATTGCAGGGCTACTGCCTCCGCCTTACAGTTTTTGGCTTCTGCCTGATGCAGTTCCATGAACAAGGTGTGCGACGCTCACTGGAGGCGTTGGATGGAGTGGTGTCGGCCCACGGGATAGCCCCAACCATGCCATGGGTGGTGGACCTGGAAAACCACCTGTCTTTTCTTGCTGACACGGTGTGTTTGTCTCTGCTGTGTGGGTGTGCAAGGCAGCGGTCCTCCCCACCCTGCGGCAGCTGGGAGTCCCGTTGCGTGGCAACACTTCCCTCATCATGGAAGTGATCCGTTGCATGGCACTGTCTCAGGCTCGTTATCCCCTGTTGGATGCCAGCCTGGAACCTTTTCTTTGTTCCAGCAGCCCTCCGCTCTCCACCCTATGAGCCTCTACATCAGGCATCTTTGTCTGACTTGACGCTGGCCCTTCCTTGTCATGTTGGCTTCTGGCCGTAGAGCCAGCGAGGTGCATGCTTTTTCAGGGTTGGAGGCAGATGTCCTCCAGCAGCGCGATGGCTCGTGGTCTCTGGCATTCTTGCCAGACTTTCTGGCAAAGAACTAAAGACCTAGTGACCCATCCCCATCAGTCACCATTCTGTCCTTGTCCGCGATCCTGACCCCATCCGAACCAGACATAGTCAACTGTCCAGCCTGGGCATTGTGTGAAAACAGATGTCGTACATGTCCATTACGTGTTGCCTCTCAGAGACGCCTTTTTCTCTCCTTACAGGCTGGCCGAATGCGAGAGATTTCTAAAGCTAGCATCTCTCGCTGGGTCACAACTGTCGTTCAGCATGCTTATGCTACGATGACAACAAGGGGAGGGCCCGAACTCTCACTGCCCTTGCCTGCCATACACGTGAATGAGGTTAGGCCATGGGCTGCCTCGCTAGCGTCACAGTCTCCTGCACTGTGGGGCATCCTGCTGGCAGCCTACTGGCGGCCGGAGGATCCCTTCAACCGTTATCTGAGGGATCTCTCCGGCTACCGTGAGGACGGAGTTTTTGAGGTGGTGGCTGCTGTCATCACCCAGCACCTTTGGTCAGCTCCGTCCTCCTAACCCTGGTAAGTTTTGTTGTGGTGGTATCACCCACCTCCTTTTTGTGCTAGTCAGCACTTTGGGTCGTGGTACAGTATTGTGACAAGAAAATGCAAATTTCTTTTTCTAAATTTGTATTTCTTTAGCAATACTTACCATGACCCATCACATACCCACCCTCCTCCCCACTGATGATTCTTCTGGCTTGAGAGAGTCAGCTTGACCTTGTCAGTGAGCTGTGTACACGGGTGGCGTATGGTGTGTGTATGCGCGGAGGGGTCTTACCAGGGTTACCTGGGTGGGTGTATTTTTTTGGAGCGTGCAATTAGGTTTGGGTCATGGTAAGTAGTGCTAACAAAACAAATTTAGAAAAAGAAATTTGCATTTTTTTCAATAATCTTTATTCATCCACTATCCATGGATAAAAATTCCATATCTGCATGCTGTACACTTTTCTCCCTGCAGGGCAGAAGGGGTTAAATCCCTCCACTTAAACTTATGCTGTCACCTGGCTGCCAAAAACTGCTCGCCAACCAGTTTTGATGCTCCAGTTGCTTATGCCTCTGCCTGTGGTTGGTCAGTTCAGTTTAGCTCATGGTTCCTATGCACATGACACCCCTTCCCACTTCCTTACATTTTCCTTGGAATAAATCTGTGCACATGGCAAAAACCTGGTTTGTTCACATTTCAGCCAAATCCCAGTGCTGGCGAGAAGCTGGAAGAGGAGTTCACGGTGGCTCGGTTGTACATCAGCAAGATGAAGTCTGAGGTGAAGACACTAGCAAGCCGTGCCCAGGCCCTGGAATCTCAACAGCAAGAGAGCAGCCAGAAGCTGTCGGAGGCTGAGAATGAACTGTCAGACTGCAAGCTGAAAATCCAGCAGGTGTGTGTCAGTACCGATGGGCTGTTACTTATTTGATTGTTCACTTTCCAATTTCCACTCATCATGTACTGTGTACAAAGAGGGGGAAGGAGGGATTGGTGGGGGGGGGCAGTCCTACCCCTATATAGAAGGCTATGTGTGCCAGCTGGTTAGGGTGGATCTTGAAAATTCTGTCCCAGTGAGAACAGATTGCCTTGAATTACCATTTATTATTGTGATCATTGTTGTCCAAGGTGCTGGGGATGCTGGATCTGATGAAATATATCTCCCAGACTATTAGTAGAGCATAAAAAAATGCACACTACAATATCAGCCAGAAGTGAGCTGACTGTGATGCTGTGTCCTGTTAGCATTGCTTATGGTCTGAGAAACAGGAGGAAAACAGAAAGTGATGCAACTGTATTTGTCATCCTTCCATGGTCTTAGTTTAAGGAGGATCCTTTAGTAATCACTTGCCAGAAATAGTCTAATAAAAACAGTACAACCAAATGTCACAACCAAAGATTTTCTTTATATTATGGTGATAGCTGCATCTCTTTAAGAGATGCAGCTATCACCATAATATAAAGAAAATGGAAATGGATCGGTTGTGTCCCAGGAGGATAAGAGATTCAAAAAAGCCTGTTCTGGACATCTGAAGAACACAAGAAGGGGTGGGTAGAGACGGGAAGAACAGCTGTGTCAGCTGAAAAGCCCTAGAAAGAAGGACATGAGAAGAAATGTAACCTTGTTTATTATTGTAGAAAAGGCAGTTGTGGTTAGAATGTAGAGACTGTCATTCTTGAAATGCTGTTTATTTTTGGGTGCAGTACGAGGCCAAGATGACCACTCTGGCAGAAACCATCAAAGACGTGGAGCAGAAGAAGCGGCTGCTAGAGGAGAGTGTGGACTGCCTGAATGAGGAGTGTGCACAGCTCAAAGCTCAGCGTGAGTTGTGTTCACTTGTTTCACGGATACCTAGTACTTTGAAGATTTGCAGATCTCTAACTTAAGTAGATAAGCCCAGCTCATTTTGCTTGAGAGTACCATGCTGTGATGCCTGTGAATTCCTCCTACGGCCTTGAAGACCATCACGGCACAACTAGTGACTTGCTCCATTTCTTTCTCTGCAACACACAAGAACCTTAACCCATTCTCGATGTAGGATTATCATCTATTGATACCATTGTGAACTCATGGGGACACATAGATTTCGGCACGATTGAAATATATAAAGTCTGTATTGTGTTGTCTAAGGGAAGGAACTCGATAGAAAAATGATTCCACTTTAAGAAAACACCAGTGATATCCTCGCTGGTGAACCACTTTTTTTTAATCTCCAAAGCAATGGTAATGGGTTAAATTTTACTCCCTACTGCATTCAACTTGTCCATATAACAGGGTTGGACAGCTCACTGGTAGAGCATCAGACTTGCATATCAAGGGGCCAAAGATTGTATTCTGGAGTTAAAATTGCCCAAACTGTATGGCCTTCCAATGTCCTAACTACCTGTGGAGGCATGCCATTGAACCCTCCACAAAACTCAGATCAGCTTGTAGGTACAACTCATGCTGTCAAGATTCCTTAGTGCAAGTGCCATTAGGCTTTATATGGCATTGCACCCTGTCATTTGTGTCATTCTAGTAATTTCCAATTCAGCATTTTCTATCTTTTATATGTGCGAAAATGTAGATGTATGTGATCCTTGTGGTTGGTTTGCTTTGAAATAAGTCGCAAGTATAGGCAGTAGCTCTGTTTGCAGGAAATCACTAGTATAGACACTGGCTCTGTTTGCAGCAAATCACTAGTATAGACACTGTCTCTGTTTGCAGGAAATCACTAGTATAGACACTGGCTCTGTTTGCAACAAATCACTAGTCGTTGGCTCTGTTTGCAACAAATCACTAGTATAGACACTGGCTCTGTTTGCAGCAAGTCACTAGTATAGACACTGGCTCTGTTTGCAGCAAGTCACTAGTATAGACACTGGCTCTCTTTGCAGCAAGTCACGAGTATAGACACTGGCTCTGTTTGCAGGAAATCACTAGTATAGACACTGGCTCTGTTTGC
>SMGT01013770.1:50400-89955 GCA_004794575.1 Lanistes nyassanus | reverse complement strand
TGTTACTTATACATACCATCTTCAATATTCATTATTACATGTTACTTATACATACCATCTTCAATATTCATTAGTTTGATGTCGCCCCGTTTCCTTTTATGCAACTTATCATAGTGAATCAGGCTTGAGGATTTATAAATGAAAAATGCAGAAAACTCATATAAGTAACCCAAGCAGTTGATTAAAGTGTATTCAGCTCATAATAATGTGACTGTTCTCCAGTTATTTCGACATGGCGACCGCAGCCCAATCCATGTGTATAAAACTGACCCTCATGGTGTAGCTGACTGGGACGAAGGACTTGGTCAGCTGACACAGGTAGCCCTGCTTGGAGCTCTATGTGTTTGTGTCTGCAGATGGCCGTTTCACTGTTTCCAGAGTCTACTTGTGTGTATATATATATATGTTTGGGTGGATGGAACGAACGAATGAACGAATTATTTTATTGGTTAGACCTTCAGCCCATATCAAGGGGGTGACAATACCATACATAGTTATAAATTGAAGCGATACATGCCTATCAAGTAAGAAGAATACTCAGGTGCACATGTGCGCGCGGCCACACACACACACACACGGAGCTTGCAGAGGTCTAAGTATATCTGCCTCTCTCCGTATAATGCCTTATACAGGAAACAAGCCAGGCTTCGTGTAAAGTCTTGGACTGCTATCGGCCATGAGTACAGAGAATCGAAACATGGAAGAATATAGATAAAACTTCATAGGGATGTGCTGCTTCCGCAAGTCGTCATAACGTGGACAAACAAAAAATGCAGTTCAGTTTCATCAGAATGAAATCCATAGTATGATGTACATATAAACATATAACAATTAAGACTGGTAATTCGTAGCCAATATTTAGTCAGAGTATCCCTAAAGCCTACATGTTTGAGGTATAAAAGATAACCACTCAGAGAAATATCAGCTTTAAACAGAGAGTAGGAGGAAAAACGCTGGCTACTGGAGATCTTACTACGCCAGTCTTGTTTATAACAATCCAGGAGCCTTTGTTTGAACTCCTGTAAAAACATGTTTACATCACCGACTCCCTGGTGCTCCCAAACAACGCCAAACCCAAACTTATACAGTACCACCATTATGTAGTTAAGCCAGGTTATTTTTTTTGTGTTGAAGGCCGAACAACATTTCTACAGCATTTCTGGGTGGGCGATGCTGAGGTAGATGGATTATTTTCAGCCAATAACACATGTACAGTGGATAATGCCCACACTTACCGTTTACCAGAGTGTTTGGGGTCTGTGTAGCGACACCTAAAAAGCGTTTCATTGCAAAAAGGTGAACCTTCTCTATAATATCACTATCTGCACACAGACCCCACACTTCAGATCCATATAACAGAATGGGCTGTATCTGTGCATCAAACAGCCTAAAAAACAACAATGGGTTTCGATCTGCTAGATACCACAATGATTTCAAAATACAGATTACACCTTTATGTGGTCTATCTGCTAGGTCATGCAGGGCATAAGTAAATACACATCTGGTTGACAAGAATACCCCAAGGTATTTGTACGTATTAACAATATCTAGCTTTTTGTCTCCAAAAACCCAAGCCTCGTTCTTTGAAATAAATCCCCCATTTCTAAAAACAACGATATTTGACTTTTCTAAGTTTATCGCCAGTTCTAAGTGCTGAGACATGTTATACGGGATATTCAGTTGGTTCTGCAGACCTATTACAGTATCAGAGAACAAGGCTACATCATCTGCGAAAAGCAAGATAAACAACTGAATAAGTTTGAGGGAGAACTGAATGCCATGATGTCCTTTGTTTCTAATTTTGCATGTTAGTTCATTAATAAATAGCAAAAATAGAGCAGGACTACAAATTTCCCCTTGCTTTAAACCACGGGGGTAGTCAAAAAACTCAGTGAGGCCATCTCCAGTTCTCACACAAGTTTTAACAACACTATACATGCTTTTGATAGCTCCAAGCAGTTTCCCGCGCATACCATTTTTATTTAAAATGTACAGGAGTTTACTTCTACTCACAGAGTCAAAGGCCTTCTGGAAATCAATGAAAGCAACATACAGTTTTTTGTGTTGTACTGTTTTTGTACCAGGGACACAAGAACAAAGATATGGTCTACCATGCTATGATCTTTTCTAAAACCAGCCTGTTCCCCTCCAACCAAATCGTTATCTTCTATCCATTGTGTAATTCTTCGATTTAAAATAGAACTATACATTTTGCTGCAGATGTTTAAAAGAGATATCCCTCTGTAGTTATCGGGTTTGTTCACGTCACCTTTCTTGTGCAGAGGATGAATTATGCAGACCATGCATGTGGGAATAAACTATTATCAAATAGATAATTAAAGTATTTTACAAGGAAAGGCACTGTTACCTGGGATGAATGCTTAAAAACTCGCCAATAATACCATCAGGACCTGCTGCCTTATTGTTTTTCAATGAAGCAATAGCCTTGGTTACTTCCTCTGTGGTAATTACATCATCAAGCCAGGCATAATCATCGTCTATATCATCAGACCATCTCTGCGAGTCACATTCAGACATGTCTAGTGGGACAGAACTTGGAGAGATATTGAAAACTTCACGAAAATGATCATAGTCATCATACCAACTCTCTATAGTGATAGAATTTTGGTTCAGTGTTTTTTGGGAATGGATTTAATTGTGTGCCAAAAAAGTTTCTGATCTGTAGAGTTTTCTCTTAGGGTTTTGATTAGTTGCGCTTTGTATGCTGTTTTCTTATTATCCAATTACATCTAATTACACCTGTCTTCCACGGAACAACTTGCACGTAGTCTCCTCAAGTGCCTCCTAAGAGCTGATCTACTTTCTCTGCATTCCAGATCAAACCAGATCTTCCTTCGACTACTGTGGACATGAATAACCTTTTTCATACAATCACCAGCTTGCTGTAATCCATCATTAAACATAGATAAGGCGGCATTGATATCCTGAAATATAAATTGAACAGCATCGTCAAAAATTTAAAACAAGGGAACTGGACCAAGCTAAGACATGACAAAGACAAAGACAATCTACATGTTTCGGGGCACTACCCCTTCATCAGGACGACACAAAAACGACGAAAAAACGACAACAACGAAAACAGACGTTTTTTCGTCGTTTTTGTGTCGTCCTGATGAAGGGGTAGTGCCCCGAAACATGTAGATTGTCTTTGTCTTTGTCATGTCTTAGCTTGGTCCAGTTCCCTTGTTTTAAATTTAAGATAGAATTTACTCCAAGCGGCAGTCACCTGTTTTTCTTGCAGCATCGTCAAAGTGTTTCCTCAGTTTGTCAGACTGGATTCTGCAATTAAAATCACCTAATTTTTCATCATCCCATACATATTTATAAAGCATATAGCCTTTAGGACTTCGAATTTTGGACTCATAAGTTCCTTTCTCAACTATCAAGGTCAACTATTCAATTTTAGGTCTACTAGTGATTTACAGCGTTTCCTGAAGTCATTGGACAAGATAAAATAATCGATGATTCTGCATCCAGAGGTAGAAATACAAGTAAAGTTGGCAGAAAAATCTCCATGGCAAACACCATTGGCAATGAACAGGTCAAATTCATTGCACACCTGTAAAAGATAAGAGCCAAAGGAAATTCTATTAATATCGGCAGAGGAGCGACAGAGTTCTTTCAAAAGACCTGCATTTTTTCCCTTACAGACTGCGCTATAGAAGTCCTCCTCCACACAAGTATTTTCACTGGCAGCTCTTGCATTGAAGTCACCATGTAATATAATAGGTAGGTCACCGTACTGCCTTACAATTTCAAGAATGCAGTCTTCAAGCATGGAAATGCCATTAATGATTTCCGTATCCTTATAATAAGGAGAATCTCAGGGGGAATGTAAACACCTCACAGTATTATGTCAGTTTCTGTCTGCATAAGATCTTTTGAGATACATACTGCAATCATATTGTCGAATTCAATTTCAATCTGATGCCCGTAGCGTACTACATCATTTCTTACTCCAAGCACAACACCACCAGACAGACTGCCGAAGCCCTGCAAGACCTTTACAGCTGGTGACACAAACACTTTATGATCAGGAAATAAGCCTGGTGAAACAGAAGCGTAAAATGTTTCAACTAGAAGACTAAAATGAAAGTCCTTAATGTAATTCAGTAAGTCCAAATCTAACTTCGACAGACCTTCAATATTGGGTGGGTGGGTGGGTGGGATGAAGAGTGTGTTTGTGTGTGTGGCTACTTATGTGCATGGACAGGCACGATTGTCAAGCATATAATGATATCTCATACACAATGATACACATGTATGTACTATCCTTTATATGTAGCATACATACTCGTGGTAGGACATCACAAAGTGTTTTGCTGTACATTGTAATTTATGTGTGTTGATTCTCTGTGTTCTTTTTTAAACCATTGCTTTTCCAGACTGGAATGGTACAGGCATTTAACTATGGAAAAAAACTGAGACAACGATACATGAGTACTGGAACATTGCCTCATAACTACAACAGGTCCCAGGTCAGTTTCACAGTTCTTAAGAAGCACTGATCCTTGAATTTCTGTTTCAGGCACGAAATACTGCAAAAATATGCATTTCCTGGTTTTATGTAGGGAAAATAATTTTACATAGGTGATGCAAGCACCAGAGTTCTTAAATAAAAGATCTTGCTTCTTTCCCTAAAAATAATGTTGTCTGTGCCTAGATAGAACATCATTCAGATGCTAAGATATAGCAGGCCCTCTATGTCATGTTCATATTAATTTAGCAATGCCTCAATACCTGCTGCAGGTGTACGTGCGAAGTACAGACTATGACAGAACAATAATGACAGCCCAGAGCTTGCTCACTGGACTGTATCCTGCCAATTTTTCTGACTGGGAGCTTGCCACGTGGCAGCCAATACCAGTGCATGTTGAGCCAAAGGAGGCAGATCAGGTCTGGTGCCACATGACAACCAGCTTTTCTGACTTATTAGTATTGGTCTTACTGATTGACACCACATTGACACCGCACCCCCTTTTATTTTGTCTTGGTTTCAGAATTTGTTTATGGACAATGTTTAGTATTATATCTAATCTGAATCTGCTTTACCATAAATAACTGAAATTGTCTTATTGTGGTTTTGTCTTATTCATTGTTTGTGTCACTGTAAAGAACAATAAATAGTATTAAAGAATACCCAAACTATTTGTACCATAATAAAAAAAATCTGACTCACAACAAATTCACTTGTGCAGCTTTTTGGACATGCCGCATGCCCGCTGTTGGACAAGCTCAGAAGAGACTGGCAAAGCACATCACACAAATATGCAGACTTTCAGAAACGATACAAGGTAAAGATGTCATCTCGTGGACTCTGTTTGCCAAGAACACTCAGCCTTTGATCAACTTTCGGCTGTGCTGTCTTGCTGAACCAATAGTTATAGTATTTTTCAGTAACATAGGAAGGCTGCAAGGTTCTCCTTGCAAAGACTGATGTTTTGCTGCCTGAAACTCTTTGCGTTCAGTGCCAACAGACAACAAACAACCAGTTATACATTATTAGCACCTTAGTAATGACTTGGGGATTTTACACGTATTTCTGGATTGCTGGCAAGAAAGACCTTTGAAGTCCTGTTTATACCGTAGTGAGGCCAGGAAGTTGTCCTGACTTGGAGATCAGGGTCTTTTCAGCTAAAAGTAAGTAAAAGCAACAGTAAATGAATGTAGGGCCTGGTGAACGAAGCTGAGGCTGGGTGCAGGTGCTGATGTGGTGGAGACCTCACGTGGTGTGACGGTAGTCTTCTCAGCGGTCTAGGGCTAGGGTTAGCAGAAGTTAGGAGCAGAAGGCCATAGGATTTCTGAGGCAATATTTAAAATTCAGTCCATTTTTTTCTTGTCCAAGATGGGAAGAAGCTGGTATAAAGACCAGGCTGCTGGAGGTCTGGATGGGCTTGGTAATAGGGTGGAAAAAATGACGAGTAGTTTACGGGGAAGATGAAAAGTGCAGACCCACCATGGTGCATGCATCCTTCTGGTTACATTTTCTTGAAAAGACCGAACAAACCTAAGGGTGTGACTCAGATGACACGTCAAGTCCACGATCTCGGTTGTTTTGTGACACACTTAGTGCACGGCATGCTTACTCAGTGCATTGTCATGACACAGTTAGTGCACGGCATGCTTACACAGTGCATTGTCAGCAAGTGTAGTTTCTGGCTTTACATGCAAGCAGATATAAGTGTGGGATTCAGAGCAGTATTTGGTAACTTTTACTGAACATACAAGTTTGTGTTACTTACCAGATACTGAGATAGTCAAACCACCATCATCAGGAAACTTTTGGGGTTTTGGTTTGAGGCAGTGGGAAGTTTAAATTGTAGATGTTTTGTGGGTGTTGTCAGTAAAATTTAAAGAATGGATGATACGGTTTGATAAAGTTTGGACAAAACAGTTTGTAGTGAGCGTTTGTGATACTGTTTGAATGCTGCATTATGTCTGTTTCTTATTCAGACTTTCTTTGATTTCCTGAGCAACAACACAGGAATGAATGTAACAGTGGATAATGTAGGGGAAATTGCTGATACAGTCTTTTGTGAGGTAAGTGAAAATATGAAGTCTTTGTTTTTGAGAGTTTTTTAGCTGCATATTTGAGTTCTAGGTTTGCTGACATGACATTTTGGTATCAGAACTGCCAGATGCAGCTGGCAAGTCAGACTTGGCTTGATATCAGGTTTTCTTTTGTACCTTCATGGCATTTATAAAATGAGTAAAAGTTAGAGTAAAAGGTGTGTTGAAACTGTGCCAAGCTGTCTGAGCCAGATTTCATCTGTGTGAACATTTCTCTTGGCTCAGTGTCTATTGTCATCGCCTTCATCAAATGCTTAGAGTGACGTAGTACTTCTCACCACAAGTCTCCTCAGGCTAGCAAATTGTATGCAATATTTTATAGTACTCATGATTCCAGTCAGAATTGACCAGTTAGCAGCAATATCAGTGACATAGCCTAGTTCAACATTTAACAATGCCCTTTTTTTTAAAAACTTGGGTTATTGTTTAGAAAGCTTTGTCTACAAACTTGAAGAAACTTTTTTAAAACTTGGGTTATTGTTTAGAAAACAGCCGTACTGCATCATAACATACAGTGGTACTGCATCATAACAAACTGTGGTACTGCATCATAACATACAGTGGTACTGCATCATAACATACAGTGGTACTGCATCATAACAAACTGTGGTACTGCATCATAACATACAGTGGTACTGCATCATAACAAACTGCGGTACTGCATCATAACAAACTGCATCTGCATGTGGTCCGCAAGTGTACAGCCTGTGATCTATAAGGAACGGTGTCTTCATATGGTTCAGCATTGATCTTGCCCAGCAGATGTTTTCTGGCATTTGAGATACAAGTCAGAAATTGCACCACACTACTTAATTTACCGAGCTGGTGACACTAAGGAAAAAAATGGCCACAACTGACGTGAACTCATGCTGCACAGATGCAGCACAAGATGGAACAACCCACTTGGCTGACACAGGCTGTACACACAGAGCTGATGGAGATCCGCGACCAGCTGACTGAACTGGCATTTGCAGCACCAGGAACAGCAAAACTTTATGCAGGTAAGCAAGCAGACAGACAAAACAGAACCAAGAACAACTATATGCTGTGATGTCCTGAAATGGTCAGTATCTACTCATCTGTAGCATACTGTATTTCAGTGACAAAAACAGAGTATCTGGACCAAGTTTAAAGGATAAAGCAGACAAAAACATTTCTGGGCATTACAGGAGCTTACCGTACCTAAACATATAACAAAGAGAGGGTCGAAAGAAACGGACCGTGCAGATCCTCTGAAAGATCTGCCATCCCTTTCTTTATAACGACGCTAGTCTTCACACAGCTAACCCTCGGTACACAACGTGTGCATACAGAGGATGCACAATACAACAAGAAGTACTTGAAATGCTCAAAGTGACGCTAGTCTTCACACAGCTAACCCTCAGTACGGTAAGCTCCCTTGGTCGCATGCGTCTGCATAAGATCACTTTGAGTGTTTCAAGTACTTCTTGTTGTATTGATAAATTAAGTGCTCGGTCCTCGTTTGTTGTTTATTAGTTATAATTTGCACTGTGAGGATTTCATGTAATTGTCCTATGTTGTGTTTGTCTTGGATCCTAGTTGTCAGCACACGCTTAGTGAGCGGGCTGATTGCATTTACTAGCGATCCTCTGTATGCACACGTTGTGTACCGAGGGTTAGCTGTGTGAAGACTAGCGTCGTTATAAAGAAAGGGATGACAGATCTTTTTTGAGGATCTGCAGGGCCCCTTTCTTTCAACCCTCTCTTTTCCACGTGTTTAGGTACGGTAAGCTCCTTTGGTTGCATGCATCTGCATACAGTTACTTTGAGCATTTCAAGTACTTCTTGTTGTGTTGTATGATTACTTAAAGACGTGGCCCATCAAGTTGTCTATGTTTTGCTTCTTGTGTTTTTACTTGTACCTACTGTATCCTGTAGTCCAGTGTTAGTGTTGTGTGATCACTTAAAGACACGTGGTCCTGCAGACCATTCCTCAGATGAGCGGCCACCTGTCCCAGAGGGACACTTTTAGGGGGTTCACTACAGACAGGTTTTGCTGTACTTGGCTGATTGAAGTCAAGTGGATCGTACACCATGGGACAAAACTGCTGGGACATGAAAGACATTAAAAGTTGGAAAATGTTTTCTCAAGCATTTGGATGGTTACAGCTGTGTCTAGTTGTTCGCCAGCACTTAGTTCAATTTAGAGAGGACTCTCATTAGCAAGAAAATGCAGTCACTGTGTAGAATAGAATTGATTTTTAAGGTTTTCTGATTACAGCTGTGAGTAAAAACAGGAAGTGAACAGAGTGGCTAGTGGGGGAAGCTTTCTCTTAGTCGTTCGCTGGCACTAGAAGCAGTCATCTACAAGTACAGGCTCAGTTGTCGTGGAAACACCTATCCCTTTAGCATTTCACTGATAGGAAGTAAGGAACATGTTACAACTGCATTTCATTCACGGCTTTGGGAGGAACAATGTTGCATCTCACCCACAAGTATAGTAAACCATCCTTTTAAGCAAAATCTATGCATTCAGTTGGAGTTTATTGACATTCTTTCACGTGCAAATTGTCAGTAAAACTCCTTTTTTCAAAGACTTCATTAATGGTCTGCATTCCTTGTCGGTCAGCTCAAATACACAACATTTCTTATGTCTTGCTTTCCCACCAATCAAACGCGTACATGTCTTGTGCTTGCTTTTTCCTGCCACGTGAATCTATTTCAGTATGGCCAGTTATAGCTTCTTCAGTAAAACTCCCTCTGTCTTTGAGTGAAGTCCAACATTTTTGCATCACTATATCCTGCCAAAACCTGGCGCTTAGCCCGATTCCTCAGAAGCTGCCACGTTTCCCAACATGAACATTTCCCAATCAGTATTCTTAGTTGTATCATGTGATCTGACTAAACAGAGCAGGAAAGCGAAGTTTCGCGCCAGACACAAAAGACCCCCGAGCTGGTCAGACCTATGTCCATGAGCTCCGTCAAGTAACAACCAGCCCAACCTGAAACGGTCTTCCAGTTGCTTCTAGCAGACATAGGGTGACTGTTTGAAGATTTTCCCAGGAGGGGAATTGTTGGTGGCAGGTCAGTGTATCCTATTTTCATGCATGCTAAACTGAGTGTATGCCATGCCCACAGAGGTTCTACCTCCATCAGCACGTCTAGCGACCTGGACAGCAGAGAGAGTATTCCTTCTGTCGCAGTGGGTAGGTCTCTGGTGGGCTTGTTTAACAAAGTGACCCACAACATGGACGGCATCACACTTAAGTATGCACTATCCTTCTCATTAGTACAGCCTTGGATGTGAACAGATGGTAGTACCTGAGGTGTCTCTTGATTGTTCACAAGCCCACTGTTAGCTGAAACATGTCCACAAGGCCATGGTTAGCTGAAATGTGTATTCACAGGGCCACTTAGCTGAAACGTGATGTGTCTACAGGGCCAGTGTTAGTTGAAATGTGTGTTCACAGGGCCACTTTTAGCTGAAATGACAAACAACATGAAGGAGCAGACAAAGAACAACTCTGCTTCTAAGCTGCTTCTATTTTCTGCGGTAAGTGTGCAGTGGAAAATTTCACACCTGTCTCTCCAATCCCTTCCCCTGCCCCCTACCAAAAAAAAAAAAAAAGAAAACCCCTCCAACAAGATAACAATTCGCATGGTGGGAGAGAATATAAGTATAAAATACAGTCAAGAAGATGAACTATAGCAGAGATGTGAAGATAAATGTCAATATTCAAGCTGCTCTAATTCTTTTTTTCCCCTCGTCTCGGTACCGGTCCCAGATTGCTAAATTCTCAACCGCACACTACAACCAAAATTTTATAAGACTATAACTCGTTAGGCCCCTTCATGCATGAGTATTCCATGCGTTGTACTTGCTGACAACTCGAGCTGACTTTCCTCAAGCCTCGTGGACCTAGTTGGTCATGTTTTCGTCACTCACTTCACGCCCTGGCTGTTGGCTTTAGCGTCCCTGGCTGTCCTCCGCACTGCTGTGCCATACAGTTTACAGGGAAGTGAGCTTTACTCACCATGTTTTCCTGTCAGGTTTTCCCCTCCAACAGATTGTCAGGAGGGGGGAGCTTTGGACCTGGCTGTGGCCACTCTTCTGCAGTCTGCCGTGGTGGAGGAAGTGCACCCCTCCAGCCCAGCTTTTACTGCCGTCTGTTCACAGCAGACCTGTCTCCCCTCAGCCACTGTCTGAGATGTGCATTTCAGGGTGGAGACCCCAGCATCGTTGCAAAAGGCTCTCCAACTGGGCGTCTGTGAGGTCCCTGTATAACACATCATATGCCCACCCTTCTCCCTGCTGATAACGACAGAAGTCAGCTGGAGCTGTCAGTGAGTACACTACACGGGGCCAGGTGTGGGTAGTGCACATGCATGGAGGGGCCTTAGCAGAGCTATAGTCTTACAAAGTTTCGACCCTCTCTTTGCTACGTGTTTGGGTACGGTAAGCTCCCTTGGTCGCATGCGTCTGCATACGGTTACTTTGAGTGTTTGAAGTACCTCTTGTTGTATTGTTAATTTAAGTGCTTGGTCCTCGTTTGTTGTTTATTAGTTATAAAGTTTTGTTTGTAGGGTGCATTTAGTGATCGCAAACTTGAGAATTTAACACTCTGGGTCTTGGCAAATATTGCTAAAGAAACACAAATTTAGATAAGACATTTGGATTTTTTTTAGTTTTTTGGCCATTGTTGTTAGGTGTTGACATGTGGGAAGTGAGATGACCGTACCTTTTTATTCCTTTTTTTGTAACATCTACATGCATGTCAGGTGTTATCAGCTTTTGTGTAACTGCTACGCTTGGTCACAGTTGAGTTGTATGGACTTGCATACCACTGGTTAGGTGACCTGCTATGCTTTTTCACCTAGAAGGATTTGGGTGCTATGTCATAGCACAGATTTGCTACTGGCAATTTTAAAAAAAAGTTCTTGAAATGTGTGCTTTCTGGTGTGTAGGTGGGAAACCCTTTTTAGTTTTTCTTGCCACTTGATGGAACACACAACTGATTCATTAAGAGAATTCAAAGTTACCAAAGCTGTCAGGCTACTAAAAAGTTTGGAAATTTTGGAACTTCCGCAACCCTGATCATACACATAAAAATACAGTGTAACTTTTGCTGTTATGATTTAGTGCTGTGTGTTATCGTGTTAGAGGTCATTTGCTAGGTACGGCATGAGTGTACTGACATATATGCATCTGTGTGACTTTCAGCATGACACCAACGTGATAGCGCTGTCCTCAGTGATGGGGGTGTTCAACCAGCTGCAGCCCCCGTACCTGTGTACCATTGTCCTTGAGCTCTTCCAGCAGGGAGAGAACTTCTACGTGCGGACACTTTTCCATAACCACTCAGCTGAAGCACCATACAATCTGACCATTGACGGTAATTATTAGAGCTGATAGCCTTAGACTGGGTTGTGATAACAATAACACACACACACACACACACACAAACATACACCATACAATCTGACCATTGACGGTAATTATTAGAGCTGATAGCCTTAGACTGGGTTGTGATAACAATAACACACACACACACACACATACACAAACATACACACACCATACAATCTGACCATTGACGGTAATTATTAGAGCTGATAGCCTTAGACTGGGTTGTGATAACAATAACACACACGCACACACACACACACACAAACATACACACACCATACAATCTGACCATTGACGGTAATTATTAGAGCTGATAGCCTTAGACTGGGTTGTGATAACAATAACACACACACACACACACACAAACATACACACACCATACAATCTGACCATTGACGGTAATTATTAGAGCTGATAGCCTTAGACTGGGTTGTGATAACAATAACACACACACACATACACAAACATACACCATACAATCTGACCATTGACGGTAATTATTAGAGCTGATAGCCTTAGACTGGGTTGTGATAACAATAACACACACACACACACACATACACAAACATACACACACCATACAATCTGACCATGGACGGTAATTATTAGAGGTGATAGCCTTAGACTGGGTTGTGATAACAATAACACACACACACACACACGCACACACACACACAAACATACACCATACAATCTGACCATTGACGGTAATTATTAGAGCTGATAGCCTTAGACTGGGTTGTGATAACAATAACACACACACACACAAACATACAATCTGACCATTCATGGTAATTATTAGAGCTTAAATCGTCCTAAGGGTAACATCGGCTGTGCAGCTCTGCCTGCAAGCCTTGTGGTTCTGTTTGTGCAGGCAAGTACATTTTACTTTCAGTTGTTACGATGCCAATGATAGTTGTAACCGGTCTTGATGCATTGAATTGTTGTGCTGGGCTTGACACCAAGCGTGATCTTTTGAAATGTTTTAAACACATGGAGCAGTACTACAATGATTGTAGGAAAGTTATTATTGATTCTTTTGATCTATACTTTGGTTTGATTTGTCATCTAACATTCAGCTTGTGTAGTTTGATTTGTCATCTAACATTCAGCTTGTGTAAAAGTAACTGGCTAAGTTGAGAGTAAATCGTGAGGCCCTACAGTCACGCGAGTGTATGTGGAATCTTGCATTTGATTGCAGGGCCACGGTCTTTTTCCCTTTCGTCATACAGTTCTTCGTCTTCTTTACGTTTTCTTTTTTACGCTCCTTTCCTCACCCATTCCATGTTTCCTTCGTCATTCGGGTTATTTCCTTTCCCTACATGTTTTCCTCTCTCGAGTTCTTTTCTTAGTTCTCTTTCTGTTATCCATTTTGGTTTTACCACGTGGGCGGGGCCTGTGTAGTAGGATAGTAGTGTATCAATTATATGGTTGAGGACAGCATTAGCAGGGGTGATTATTGTTGTTGCTAGTTGTGCGAATTCTTGTTCCTTTATTTTTTATGTCCATGTCTGTTGTTAGCATTATGTTAATAAATGTTTGTTGCTATCACGCGTCTGTAGTTGAGTAGGTTGCAATTGGGACGCCTGTGTGAGTGAGTGCCTAAACCGGGATTGAGCCCACGTAAAATAAATTCTTTTGTAACTTGCAACGGCGCACACTGGTAAATTTGGTCTTTGCCATTTGGGCCACGTGTGTGCCGGTTACATGGATAAATAATTAGTGTAGGTTTTTTTTTTTAGTCTGTGTGAAAGGAGAACCAGATATTTAAGAACAGTAAGCAACTCAAAGGATTGATTGACTCGGGACATTGATCATTTGTGAAGAATTGACTTTTTGTGTAAAACGTGAGGAGAGGAACAATGATCGATGAGTATTGTGATATTTGTGATAGATGAGAGCGAGCAGAGTCGTGATGTTAGTAAGATAGTTTGTGTACACGCGCTGTGATATGTGGGAGTTAGTTGGAAGCCGCTGTGTCCGTAAAATTTGATAAGTATGTGAGTATTAGAGAGTGAGTGTGAGCGTGTAGTTTAAAAAATAAGGCCAGGTCCTTTTTTAGGAAGACTACATTGTCTCATTGTCTTGTGTTTGTTTGTGAGGAGTCGTACGCAAGACGAACACGCGCCACATGCCCGTGGTTGCTTGGTGAGAGTAAGGTAGAGTGACCGAGTGATGTATGACACACATGCACGCACATGCACCCCCCCACACACACACACACAAGGGATAATGCGAACTGTGGGACTGGAGAGGACACACACACACAAGGGATAATGGGAACTGTGGGACTGGAGAGGACACACACACACACACAAGGGATAATGGGAACTGTGGGACTGGAGAGGAGATGCAGACCAAGAGCTTGTTCTTTTTCAACTGCATTTGAATGAAAGGTTTTTGCTTGTCTTGTCCGTGCCCTACTTTCCACAAAGACCTTTGTCATCTGCCACTACAATGTCTGTAATATCATCCCTTAGCGCTACCCAGTTAGCAACTGATTGTTTTTATATCTTACAATGTCTTTTGTGACTACTGTATCAAAAATGTTCTCAAGGATGGTGAACTAGAAAAAATTCAAGAGTAAATCAGCTGTGATATGTATTACCATAATATATTGTTTTGGGATGCCAGATTTAACCTTGGTGGATTCCCCCCACCCCACCCCACCCCTGCTTGGTTCCAGAGGTTACCCACATGATTCTGAAACAGCAGCACCGTGGTCCATTCTTGTCCAGAAACATATCTCTGAAGTGCCAGAGTTCTGGCAAGTTATGGAGAAGGCTACACTATTGTTGTCTGGTTTATCTTACAGCTTTGACATTTCTTGCAGCTGCTGAAGCACTTCAGAGCTGCTTGATAGTTCAACTTTCTGAACAGTTTTATTCTTTTATGGAAACATTGCCAACTTCTAGAAAAATCTACTCAACCGTATAAAAATCGTAGATTGTGCCAGCATATGCCGACACTGCATTATCCAGAACCCCTGCTTCGTTCCACAGTTTACCTGGATATTTCTGAAGTGGCTGTGCCTGAAACCTTTGCAGTGCTTTTTTTTTTTAACAGAAACTATGCCGTACTGTATTAAAGTTCTGCCATTTGCTTCAGCGCTTTGTTTTGTCGCAGGTGTTTTGCTGCTTGACAGGCATTTTCTTAGAGTTACCAGAGCATGATGCAGCTACCTTATTACCTCCTAGATTCTAGAAAGTTCCATCATGATCTGGAAACTTCTAATTCCAAGAAGTTCTTCCAAATGTTGGAGACTTTTATTGCATTTCCAGCTTATACTAGTGCTTTACAGACATTCCTTACAGCACACCAGAACTGTTTCCATCATTTTCTGAAAACTTGGCCAGTTCTGATACACAGTGCATAAAACTTGACCAGTGTCTGTCATGACCACCCCAGCATGAAACTTTCTGTAAACTTTTGCAGTGTTCAGGAGAGGTTCTTAGTGTTGCATGGTGGTTTTGCTTGCCCTGCAGGGGTTTCTTACAGTTCTGGAGCAACCTGATGAATGCAAGCTTCTTTAAAAGTTGTATGTTTTCCAGAAATTCTTGCAGTTTTCTGGAAAATGTTATTAAGTGCTGGAAACAAGAGTCATATTTCAGAACATTCTGCTACTACACTGTAAGCTTTTCAGAGGCTCCCACTGTGATTCATGATTGCCTGATTGTGACCATCTGTGGAAAATTCCATCATGTTCTGGGAATTTCTGCACAATTGCACTAACTTAAGTTCAGCTACATAATGCAGAGCTGTAAAACTTAGCCAGTATGTCTGAAGACCACCCAAAATTGTCTTTAGACATCCACAAGGTTTCGGAAAGTTTTGAATATTGCATTTGTTTCCAGAAATTTATGGTTTTCTTCCTTCCAGTTCTGCCAGATTCTGGAAAATTTAGTTACATTTCAGAAATTGCAGCTGTACTGTTGGCCCTTCTGGAGGTTTTCAACATATTGTCGAACTGTCTGGCTGTCATGCTTGTTGTTATCCATCTAGATGTTTTCACCCAGTTTTGAAATTTTGCGACAGTGTGTGTGTGGTTTCCTTGTCCACATGAAACCACAGGAAACAAAAACAAAACACACTGCTGTTTGTCTTCTAGTTCAGTGTTATTGGTTTTAATGGTTGTGGCTAGTCTCTCTTACCAGGTGACATTGCCTTTGTTTGACTGGTTGCAGACCTAATATAGAAGAGCATGGGTCAGACGGGTGTTACTTTGGTACAAAAGCAAATTACGTTGTTGATTCGGGAACAATAATTGATAACATTTTGTTTGTGTGTGGTTTTTTGGTATTGTAGAAGTTTGCCAGAGAATGACTTACCGGTGTACTTCTGTAGAAAATTCCCACAAAATTCCTTGTTATGTCAATGTTATGCTGCAGGCTGTTCTGTCATGTGTCCTCTGGAACAGTTTTCTGAACTGCTACGTGACCAGATGTTGCCTAGCAACACCAGAACAGCGGCTTGTGCAGAAGCAAAGTCTGTGTCTGACATCTTGCAGCAGAGTAAGTTGGACAACATCTGACATCAGGATAAGCTAAAAAGTGTCTGACATCTTGCAGCAGGATAAGCTGGGGGGAAAGTGTCCGATATCTTGCAGCAGTATAGATGAGAGAAGTCCGTGTCTGACATCTTGCAAAGAGTTGGACAAAGCACTTGTCTGACATTTTAAAGCAGAATAAAATAGACAGTTTGTGCTTAACATATGAACAGTTTGATTAATTCTATGTCAGAAATTATGCACAAATGAAGTTGGGCAAGGTCTGTGCTAGTTAGACTCACTTTCTCAATACATTGTGATGTATAGACTACTGTGTTTAAATACATTGTGATGTATAGACTACTGTGTTTAAATACATTGTGATGTATAGTTACAGCACTGTGTTTAAATACATTGTGATGTATAGTTACAGCACTGTGTTTAAATACATTGTGATGTATAGTTACAGCACTGTGTTTAAATACATTGTGATGTATAGTTACAGCATCCTGCATCCCTTGCGGACAGTCTGCATCTCCTTGCTTGCTTTGTCTTTGTTCACAGATGCAATACCAGCACTTGTGGGGGTAGTTGTGGTACTGGCAGCTGTCGTTGTCTGCGTGACGTATAAGCTTGTCAGACTAAAGAGGCGGCAAAAAAGAGCAAACCTCAGATACCGCCAACTGCTGCAGGAAAATGGTGAGGTGGAGACAGATGAAGATGAGGATCTCGAATCGGCATCTTAGCTGGCAGACATGAGGGAAAAGATCTGTTTTTCTTATACATTTTTAATATGTGGTCGGATTACATATTTTGAAATGCTCATTGTCTTGGGATAGCTAGATGGAAGGCGAAGGCCTGTTAAAGGCTGACATTTTAACACGAAGTCATTCAAAAAAAGATTTAGCTTAAACTGTACAATTTGCCTTAACTGGAAAAAAATTCACAGTAAAAATAATTCCTTTTAATGTTGTGGTCGGATTTTGTTGAGCCGACGCAGGAGGTAGTAATGGCATGCAAGGCACACACCAGGCTGTTTGCCCGCTGGAAGTGTCCGCTACCATTGTTCGCCCTTCTTGTCCTTGAAGCATCACGCTGACCGTTTTCATTGACAGTTGGTAAGACAGATAGGTCTTTCTTCTTTTTGTTCTGCTTGCCCGATTGGCTAACACTCCTTCCTTTGCTGACTCCGTCTGATAGATTTACTGGCAGATAACTCATGCCATCTTCTTTTCTTTCACTCAGCTCTGCTGAAATATTGGTCAGATGGTCTGCAGTGACCGCTTTCAGTATGGGGGCATCGTTTAGCCTGCTTATATATTTTGTGATGGTTCAAACACCATAAAAAATGCAAGAAATTGTTACATTTAAAAAAAAGCAAAACCATGTTTTAACTTACTGAAATTTTATTTGCATGAACAATGTAAGATTGGTAAAACAGTCATTGGAATAGAGCATTTACAGGCAGTTCTGGGGTTTAAATCAGCCTTTAAAAGCCCTATAATGATACCAGTTTTATTAGATTTTCTTTACATTTTTAATATCTATGTATTGCCAAAAATCTCTTGAAGCAAAGTTTTAGAAATATATATGGTGCTTGGTTAATGCATCAACTTTTACTTGTAACGTGAAACTATATTATCTCTGTTTTCACGGTCACTTGGAACAATATTAGTTGCTGAGCATGTGATACATGATGTTGGATGATTATGAAAAGATAAAACATTGTGTATGTGTGTATGCATGCATATATACGTGTGTGTGTGTGTGTGTCTATATAAGTGCATATATAAGACAGACATGAAAAAATGTGTGAGGTGATGTATTGGAATGTTATTAACTCTTTGACCCCATTGGGTTCGGATAACTTGCGACGACTAAACGACTAGCGACTCCGCGCAACCGACAAACTTGCGGCAAATTTAAACATTTGCAGCGACGCATTTAACGGTATAAGGGAAGTAAAGTTTGTATCATTGTAAAGCTCTTTCATCGGTTGTTTCCCCTGCCCTGTCTAAATGAGTTTCGGAAACAGTTTCGGCTTGCCAAAGGAGGTTTAGTGTAGCGGCTGGCCAGGTCTACTTGTGTCGTTCACAATGGCTACACGTGGTTCGTTTGTTGTGTGTGCAAAAAGTGACTACATTTGGCACCAAATAGTAAGTAGTATTTAATATTTCTAACTAGAAGCATTGTTTCCATTGTGATGCCGAAGAATAGATCTTTCTAAATATGTCAAATATATTACTGTGTGTGCGGTAGTTTTTAAGCGGTATTTTTTTTAAAACGTGTAAATCTTTGCGGACTCTATGTGGCCTCTAGGGTTTCTTAGCCCTGCGGGTCCCTGTGGGGTCAAAGAGTTAATTTGTAGCAAACATTTTTTTTTTACAATTGTGATAGTTCTTTTGTGTTAAAATGCACAGCTTATTTTATATGGGACTGTTCTTTGTCCCAGTCAAAATCTGCAGCTGTATCAAATCCAGCTTGTGTCCAACATAAAGTGTGTGTTGAGTTTCTGTTTCAAACTGAAGGTTGTGCTGCTGCTTGCAAGTATTACGCCTGTGGCTACGTGTATAGTGTGTATTACACCTGTGGCTACGTGTATAGTGTGTATTACACCTGTGGCTATGTGTGCATCATGACTATGGCTACGTATTATGATTATGTATCATGACTGGCTGTGTATTATGACTAAGGCTATGTGTCACGATGATGGGTATGTGCATATTATTATGGGTATCTTATGGTTATGTGCATATTATGACTATGGCTATGTGTGTATCATGACAAATGACCCAAATGTCGGATCAGAATGTGCCCTGTAATTTGCCCCAGCTAGACTGCGAGATACATAGTACTCACCTATCCTGTACAACTCTAGACTGCGACATACATAGTACACACCTTTCCTGTACAGCTCTAGACTGCGACATACATGGTACACACCTTTCCTGTACAGCTCTAGAATCAGTAAAGTTCTGCTAGTTAGAGCAAAGCTCACCTGGCCACAGTATAAAAGTTAAGTTTCATTTTGGTACGTGGCCATAACCAGTTTTCAAGTGAGCCAGCTAAACTGTTCAAGGCTGCAAAATGGAGGCAAGCTGAACAAGCATTGGACTGGCCTTGTTCTGAAAACTTATGTTCATAATTTCATTTCCATTGTGGATGAAAGGCTGCTACTCGAGAAACTGCCCCATGGTGGCACATGGTAAGACAGGAGGATGTGCTAGCTTAAATGCCACATGCTGCCAGCAACCCAGGCCACGGCCAGTGTGCGTGTGCTCGCACACATCTTACAGTCAGTGGCCAAGGAAAAGGTAACTGCACTTCGTTCCTCAGTAAAGCAAAGTATTGTGTTAAGTAGGTTTTATGTTAGCACAAGATACAGAGCTGTGTTGAAAAAAGTTCTTAGAACCCAGACAAAAGCGTACTCTGGTGCAAAGACATGGCTGCAAGTTTTCAATAAAGTGCTGAAGTAGGATAAGAGTGACTTAGTTTGGCCTAGAGTCAGGTATCTTTATGGTAGTGGAGTGAAATTATAGCCCTTTCTGTTACCCCATTGTCATCATGACCCAGACAGCTGTGGTTACAACTTGTTTGCTGTACTGTTTTGTTTTGAAATGTCATTCCATGTAGTTTCTGAAGTGCACTGTGCCTCTATGAAGTGTTTTGGTGATTTGTTGCATCTTGATATTTAATAGGTTTTATAGGTTAAATGAAAAATAGTTGCAAAGGCCATAAGAATAACCTTTTATAATTACAGTGACCTAAGCATCATTTGTTTTTGTGCTGGGGTACATTAGGGCAGTTGTGTGTGAAGGAAGCTGTTGTGAGCGTAGGGAAATATGTGGCGACGTTAAGGGTTTGGGTTGGATTTGGCAGGCCTTCATGCTTGTATATATTGCCATCTTTTGCCGTGTGCTGGCACAATTCTTTCAGAAATTTTACTGTGCTTTTGTGGAGTTAGTTGTCTAGACACGTCATTAAAAGGGGCTTCAAGAGAGTTCCTGATGTAACTTGTACAGCTGTTTATGCTGTGTTTTAATTGTAGTACCGATTGGATTTTATTCTTTCCAGATTCCTCATTTTAAATAAATAATAAAGATGTTGTAGGCAAGACTTTGGTGCAGACTGTATGATCTAAGAGCTTCTAATAGCCAGGCCAAACATACTGGATGACCCCCCCCTACAAAGTGCCGTGCACCAGCTGCTAGAGCCAGTGCCTGATTTTGGCTTCAATTCTGACCCACATTTTAGTGCACGCTGCACCATCTGCTTATTATCTGTGTAAATACTCCAATGAAACTATTCCTGGTGGTTTGGTAAATACGCCAATAAACCTGTTCCCGAAAGTTTTCTAAATGATCCAATGAAACGGTTCCTGGTGTTTGCCAGTTCGCTAAATATTGCAAAACGAGCACATAGTGCTGACAAGGACTTGGTTCAAGTCTCAAAAGTTAAAAAATCATCCAAAACATTGATAATAACAATGGTTTTTGTGGCAGTTAGGCAGCTTAGCTAACGTAGCAGCGTCTCAGTTGCCATCACTCTGCAGAGGTTTTCATTTTTCATTCTTTTGTTCTCAACTATTTATTCTCTTCTAATAGTGCTTTTTTAATTAAAAAAATAGCAGAAAATCTTATTATTATTAAAGAATGCCACTCAGAGACAGAAAGAAATTGTGTGAAAGATCCAACCAGTGCAAACCTAAAGCACCAGAAATGCTCTGCAAAGCATCTCTGGTAAGGTTTTGTCAAGCTAGTGACAAGTGCTGTCAAGCTAGTGACAAGTGCTGTCAAGCAACTGTAACACAATGAAGCTTTTGACATCCAAGTTTCCTTTTCCCCAAAGTAACAGTGCTGGCAATGCTTAGTGTAGAATGATACATGTGGTTGGGGCCAGAGAAAGCTTATACACATCGTTAGAAACAGCCACTTTATTTCAGGTTCATAAATAAATCTTTGCACTAATTTAACCAAAATGTTTCCTGTATGATCAACATCTGCATAAGTAATCAAGTTTGTGCCAACACTAAACATGTAATAAGTTTACAAACACTAGACGTGTAATAAGTTTACAAGCTCCGTACTTCAGTGAGTACAATCCACTTGTTATTTCTTTGATGGGATTATCTAATTTGCTCAGTCTCACCAAACACAAATACACATAAAGCTTTGAACGGCGCAACTTTACAAAAGGAAAAGATTCCATTATCTCTGCTTGCTATAAATCAAATTCTTAAAATGCTGTCCAAAACCTGCTATCATCCAAAAACAACCACGTAAAATAAAAAAAAAGTATTGTCTTTAAGACCTACTGAGGTCTCGCATGGCATTCATCAACACAATTTTCGAACTTCCCACTAATATCTCAAAAACTGCATCAAAATTGTATCTCGTTCCTGAACAACTGAGTTATAACCTGCTAACACTGCATTCTCACTCATCTTCAGAAAACCATTTAGAACAAAATGTCAGCAGGTCCCAATGGCAGCGTATCCGTGTCTTTCATAATTCCTCTGAAGGTATTTGAAAAGAAAATACACAACAAGAAGTGAAATAAAAGTTTCCTGAGTACCGCTAGCAGCAAGTTTGAAGATATCTTACTACTTTACTTCAAAGGTGAAGTAATGCCTGTTTGTTTAATACATATAGGGGTGCACAATTTTCAAAAAAAGTATGAAATGAAGTGATGCTACAGGATTCATGGCATAGACTAAAGCTATTAGAAGAATGTGAAGACAAAGAACTGGCAGAGAAAGCTATTAAATGTGCTAGTGCTTAAAAAGGAACCTCCTCAATTACAACCATAACAGTATATTATGAAATCAACTTCAATTGACACATGTTACTAGACGGCCTTTTTCAATGTTTTAAAGCATGCAAACTTGTGTACTATCTGCCGTGAGAGGCCCTACAATATCACAGGACACATTCAGCAGTGAAGCAAAACTTCTAGGTTGCTGTATGAATGCCCTCAAGATCTACAAGGATGCTGTGCCACAATCTACTGGATTCTGACCTACTTGGGACTACATTGTACTACACTGTAGAAACAAAACAAAGAAAATTGGAATAAAACACGTCTTCTTGTTTCATAATTATAATAGAGGCAATTGTTTGATCGCGAACTCTACATCAGCAACTTGTGCAGCACTACATACACATGCTGATTATTCTAAGCTTCTGTTCTTTATCTCGCAGGGCACAACATTTCAAGTGCACTGACAAATTTCTTATGCCGGTCTGAACAATGTGCAGCCTGGAAGGGGTGCAGCGACAGACCCTGGGATGGCTGTGTTTGGATTTGTGCAATGTAATAAGCGTGTGACCAGTGTAGTCCTATCATTTGTTTTGGGAGACTTTGTTCTATTTTTGAAACAGTGGTGCAATCTGTCATTCCCATCACCCTAAGATTCAGTGATGTACCTTGAAGCATGATTTATTTCTACTTCCAATTTTTAAATTCTCACTGGGTAAACCTTCCAAATATTTCAAAACTGTTTATTTTTAACAGAAACCATGATGGAACAACATTTTATTGTTAGCACCATTACATCAATTTACGTGTTGTAGTTCAGTAGGCCTTTAAATCAGTGCTTTAGAAAAGAGCCTACCTTAAACTGATTCAATACATTACTGTTATTTCTTGGAGTACCAAACATGGATATGTGCAAAACAGAATTCACAACTTGTTTTTAACTATGAAGATAATCTGATAAGGAGTTGCTTTAAAAAAACTATTGGCAATAAAACCATCAATAAAATCTATTTGTACCCCTCCCCCCTCCAAAAAGCATCACCTATTATTCAACAACAACCCACCTGCCTATCTTAACCTACCTGCTATGTAAGTAAATGAACACAGTGTAATGCCATGAGCAGCATGCCCCTCTTAAACTTCTACATAACCTGCTGACTGCTACATAACCTGCTGACTTGGTAAAGCACAATCCTAGTGGACAATCAGCAAATGCTGGCTACTGGCCACACTTGCAGTGGGTAAAATTGGAAGGCACTTAATACAGAAGCAAACCTTCCTTTGCAGTGTCTGACACAACAGATGGGACAAATTCTCACTCCTCCCCTTGCCCCAGCGCTGTGGGAGAAAGGAAACTTAAATCAGCCTCTTTTCCCCACAACTCTTTTTTATTCAGGCTAAAGCATGACACTCCCACCCCCAATATTCCCAGCAAAAGGGGCGAGATATCCTGTCATATTCCACACAGCACATTGTGGATACAGAGATCGTGCTGAACGGATTCAGACTTCAATGAGCCATTGGAATCGCACATCAAAGGGCAGCGAACTAGGACCACTTCCTGTGCTTGATCCCCGTCTCCACCACCTTCCACAACCACCTGTGTGCCTGCACATTTTCCTTAAATCAGCAGAACCACTCTAGTCCCACTTCAGACACCACATGACCCTGCACCCTGTGTAGCAAAGGATCTTCCACAGCATGTTACAAACCATCAGATGAACTCTTTCTTCTAAACGTTAGCTTGGCTTAGTTCCCCTGTTGTCACCATATGTTTTACTCAAAGCTGCAGTCCCTTGTTTTAGTTTCTTTGACGACATTATGCTGAATGCACCATGCAGAACACAACAGTATGTGCCAATGTCTCACGCCACAGTTCTGACAACACCCCATTCATAACATCTCTGTGCCACAGTGATGTCAATAGTTGCTTTCACATACTGTGTTAAAACTTTTATTTACAGTGTCAAAATCTGAGTGATGCACTCCAGGAAATCAGCAGGTCCCATCATGCAGTGCACTGGAGATTTCTCAATCCTGCTCAAACTCAACAAGTGCTTTATTGTAACAACCACTGCCAGCTCCATCTGGGGTGCCGCAGACCCAAAAGAGAGAAAAAAAACCCACCCACCCAGCAAACACAGCAAATTGTTTATAACTTCATGTCATCATCAGATGATCTATGAATTCAATGATCTCACTGGCACAAGATGCATGTCCCTCCTTTACGCTCTCTGTACTTTTGTCCCAGCCACTATATTCCTCTTGGTGTATCTCCAAACATTCTGAGTCCACTGAACACAACTCACATCTGGACGAGCACTTATTTAGCTGGGAGGGACAACTCCCACCTTGCAATCAAACAAAACAGCAATATGTACATCAGTATATACCACAAGGAAGAGGTGCAAGAAGCAAAACGTGCTCCAATTTGCACCACTTTTCAAGGTCACTGGAAGTATCAGTGTCGACCCCCCAACCCCCCATTTTTTCTTTTTTACTTACAATCAAACTGTATTTGCCATTGGCAAAATGTCAACGGCAAACATTAACACTCACACAACAAACAAAAGTGCTGTCCTTAGATACCCTCCTGTCAATAACCTCCTTGTGGATGTAAAGGTCAACAGGTCCATCAGGTGGAGTTCAGGCCACTCTACTTGCTGAACTTCTTTTGTCACCAGCTGCTCACCTTCCGCAGCGTGCTCAGGGCTTGTCGTACCTGGACGATCAAATTATCTTCTGACTGTCCACTGTCCTTACACAAACAGACATTTTCCTGCTTGCTGCTTTCCTAGTCAGCGGCTCAGTGCAACTTTCATTTCTAATTTTGTTGCGTAGCATTTTTTTTATGCTATTAAAATACTTCCCATTTTCTGTGTGCTGTTGCCAAGATGGATGAAGGCCAATCTAGTCTGTTCTATCCCCAGCACGAACTAACTGGTTAGTTCTCCTGGATTACCACTAAGCAGAGGTTTACTTTGGCTGATACAGAGTACTGTAATAACCCGGTTATTACATAATTGTGTTACTACATACGCCAAAGTAAACCTTCACTGAACCATGCGCATAAGAGAATCAGGTGAAGCCCCAGCTGCACAAGGAAGGAAACACTGACTGGATCCTACTTCAACGTACAGGTAAAAACTCCAATAAAAAATTGCAAGCCACACAGTTTTCAAGGAAATTGTGATGGTTACTGAACTGTTGGGGGTGGTTCCTTCGTAAAGACTGTTCTGCTAAAACAAAAAAATCCCAGGTGTTCTGTGTACACTGTAGTCACTGCACAGTCTTTAAATCAAGTCACACCCACCAGTTCTCCATAAGTTTCCCACACCTTTACGCTCTCTGTACACAATCTACAAACATCAAGTACCCGTTCCTTGCTTACCCTCTATATCACCTGAACAGCCAATCAAGTGTCCAGCTTTCCAATGCTTCCTTTTTCGACATTATTATTGGGAGACATGAAGGATTTATTTACCAATGACACTGAACAATGCAAGATATGGTCCTGTCACTTAAATTTTGGTTCTGCGATCACAGCAGGTTTCACATGGTTACTTTTGCTACTTCCTCTATCAAACAACAATTTCTTGGAACACACTACCAACAGATTCTTAGTTTCACGACTTCCTTGTCTGAGTAATCAAATTCTAAGAAAATGCCATCTATCAATTTCATGGGTAAGCCATGCTGATGTCAGTTCTTTAACAGCAACTGGTTGTCAAATTTTCAAGAATTACATTCACCAGTCAAAGGCCTATAAAAAACACAGAAATAGTACACAGTTGTTTGCAAAGCAAGTTTCAGTCCCTAAGCAAATAGGGGGAAAAGACCAAAGTTGTACAGTTCCCCACAAGACTGTAGTGTTACAGATGCTGCTGATTATGGTATCGGACAATCCCATACAAACCAAAACATTGATGATATTAGAGACTGGAATCTGGAAACCACCTCACTTGTGCTGGTACTACCACTGTACATGTAGTTCTGTCCTTCAACAACAAATAATGATAAAATACAATAAAATGCTGTTTAAATACTCAGGAAAGCAGTTACAAACATGTACATCACGTGCATAATTACAAAGAACAGAAAACCAGGGCAAAGTATCATAAGCACTGTGTAACTGTAAGCAACATTCTGGAAAGCTAGGGGAAAAAACACCCCGTCCAATGTTTGGTGTCCATGCATGTTCAGACAGGCAGGCAACAACATGCACTGACACATTTACCTGCCAGTTGGATTGTCAGGTACACACACATGAACACAGCTAACTGCATGTTGAATATAACCAAGGGGAAAAAGTCCTCTGAATTCAAGAACATAACGTTTGCCTGCACTGGCACTGGCTCAATAAATACATAACAGCTGTGCATTCTGTTACCAGAAAAAATATGAATAATGTCCTTGCCTCATATAGTCCTTCACTTACATCTCATTTTTCCTAACAAGCTGAACATGAAACCTCATTTCATGAGGGGAAGGTGGGGAGGCTAGGGGTGTGGGAATCTTCAAGCGATTAATGACACAAAATCTCTCCTGGGAAGTAACAATGATCTCAATGAAATCAAATAAAAAGTAGGCTGTATGATGGCCAAGATACAACAGCACTAGCTACCACGACACAAAGAGAACAAACACAACCCACACTGCTCTTACTGGTGACGAGCACGTCGATGCTCTGCTATGGGCTAGCCTGCTGATCATACAAGTGTATCAGCAGCTGACTCTTTTCATGTGGAAAAGATATTTGCAACAATGCACACACAGTCAAAACAAGGACGATGAGATGAACATCCACCTTCATCAATGTCGTGTGCATTTTCACAGCCAAAGAAAGAATTCCGATGTCTTTTGACTCCTAAAACTATTATTTGCAATATTGAACTGATAAAAATCCTGCACACTGCTTCAGTGATCCCAAGAAAACACAGAGTTGCCATCAACCCTCACCCAGTGGGTACCCAATGAGACAACAGCTGAAGATCTGCTTTTATCTCTCTCAATTCATATTTAAAAAGGCAAAACCTCACTGCTACCAATCTTACAGAAGAGGCCACACAGTTTTCCAGTTTTACTGTTGACAGTCATCTTGGTCAATCTCGTGGAATATCTTCACCTCCACAAAGACGTTCCATGGCCACCTTGCTTGTCACCTCTGTCATCCTGCCCTAGCACAGCATCATCAAACATTTCTTGATCTCACAATCCAAATTATTTCAAGAATCAAGAACACTATTTTCATCAAGTATCATATTATCCACATTGCTGCCATCTCATAGACTTTCAAAACACTGCTTATTTCAAAAACATTAGCACTTTGAATACCTGGCACTACATTTCAATTTCACCACTGATCCAGAAAAGTCTAGTTTTAGGACTATAGGATCAATGAATGCATTTGTTTGTAGCCGACACAAAGGAAGGGAACTAACTCTAGCAGACTATTAATCAGTTTTTGCTTCCCTTCAACGAGTTCCACTTGTATGATACCCAGTCCCCAGTGCATGAAATGCAAGGTAGAGGCCACTTGTCCCATGGGCACATGGGAATAGGCTGCAGAAACCTGTCAGACAAACCTGGCTTCAATGTCTTTGGCCACTTGTGGTGAATGTGAGATGACAGAGAGAAGGCTTGTTAACCCCTTAACTGCCACGTTACGTTGTGTTCATATGCTTCCTATTTGCCAGGGAAGAAAGGAGATTTTTCACCTGTTTCACTAAAATTGCTCCTGTTGAGTCATTTATTTAGATACATGCATGAAATTTGGACAATAAACTGGTAATACATTGTAGATTGATAAAAACCCAAAGTTGTTGAGATCCTACATCTTTTATTGGATTTTTTTATTTTACTATGATTATGAAAAAATGTATGTTTACACACAAAGCATGTTTAATATTTTCGTGTATGTACACTTTCAAATGCAAAAAAATAACTTTGAAGTCCAGACCCTAAGCAGCCAACAGTCATTGAACAGCTTTTCCTTCAGGATTACTTCGTTTTGTAATTTTGTGATGGATCTGCTTGACCGCGACTTGCGCGAGGATGCTTTGCGCCACGCCCTCTTCCTTGTTTACACCCCCAATTCCCCCTCCCTCTCGAGCCGATGGCACTTCTGCCTTTTATAACCCGTTACTTGCAGTTGTTTGTATTTCTGCCTCTACCTCTAAATCAAAAGTATATTTTGAAGCTACTCCACCGTCATCACCTGTGGGCACGAAGTCACTGTCACAGTCACCGTCACTCACCGTCAGTGTCACTCAAGTGACTCTACACACCCATACCACTCTCTCCGAAATTCGCTTGTGTTCGGTCTGAGTCTTCGGCATCTGATTCTTCAAAATCTTCTTCTCCGCTGTCATTATCGTTTACAATTTTATTAACCACATCAAAAGCTGATAACTGACGAAACCTGGTTGATCGTTTGCATGCTTCACCACTCGACGACGCCATCTTGGAAAAATTACGAGGTGCTTGCGCTAATTCTCATTAGATTGCTTTGAAAATCCATGTTCCGGCGAAATAAAGGGAGGCAATCTATTCTTGAATCATTTTCTCAGCAGCGTTAACAACTGGGAGAGTTTTGTCCCTTTAATTTTTTTGCCTAAACCATGTTATTGAGCGGCCGTACGAGATACGTTCCCTGGTGTACGACAATACAGAAGCAGGCCCGTACGTTATACGGATGGGGCAGTTAAGGGGTTAATGGTGGTGTGGGTGATGAGGAAGCTGGGACCTAGTTACTAGTGCATTTGTCACTGGAGTTATACAAGTTCTTTCCCCTTTTCTCAAACAACCTCCACTGTCAGTGCAGAAATAACGTGCACGAGTTTCTTATGTCATGTCGCAGCCAGGAAATGTCCCACCTGGCCCTTGAAGGCCTCATTACGAGCCATTTCATTTTGCTTCAAAGTTACTTTTTAAAAAATTTTTTTACATGATCAGCAATAAAAAGTCTTCAAAGTGTTTCTCCTGCATGATGCTTGAAGTAACCAAAACGATACCACCCCCTCCCCCCCAGAAGAAGCATAAAATGATGTAAATAAGCTATTTTCTACTCAGGCCTTTTTATATGCAAACATTCACTCAAAAACTATGTAAATAAATCTAAAATAACTGAATTAAAAAAAATTATGAATACAAAATCCAACCTATGCTTAAAATCCCATTTTTGAGGAAATGGACTAAAATGCTTTTTATAAAAAACAGCTGTACAGTTCTGACACAAATCTAGCCCTGTTGATTGTCTTCTTAAAATACAGTCCCAGACTACAGCAGGCAGCATTCACACAGCCTGACTCAAGATGGTGGCTTCTGCATGCACTTCAGATGACAGGTGCAGACTGCAGATCTCAAAAATAAATGCCAGGGATGCACTCCCATATACCTACAGAGGGAAGCATGCTCCCTCACAGCCATAGCTTCTTGACCATCATGCAACTTCACGGTGTGGTGTCTGGCTGGTGTACTGCAAGACACACTGGTGTACCATGATGGCCCTGCAAATGGTCTTAGGAAAAGTCACGTCAGCTCACAGCCCCTCCAGCATCTCACATCCTGTCAGGCTTTGGCATCATCTTCAATACAGCAGGACAGGACAAAGGCATGAAGTAATGCATTCAATATATCATCTTCACAAATCCATGTCATGGCTTCTTTTATACCACAGGCAGGAATGCAAAAAACACCTTTCCAGTCAAAGCAATCAGTGCGTTGTGTCGTACATGTGCTAGTGTCAACAACACACCCGTCTACAACCCAGGACTAATGTGCACAGCAGTCCATCACCTCCACGTGTGCTGAGGTTATCTCCCCATTTGACCAAACCTCTCAGCACTAGGCGAGCTCCTGATGCCTTGGACCATCTTGTTTTCAGAATACATTCTTCACAAAGATGCACAATTGTGAACAGAATTTACAGCCACAGATGTGGAGATGAGAATCGTGTGAGGAGCTCCACATTTGACTAGAAACATCCACTCCATCCCACGTGGGGAACAGTAGTTGAACATCAGGTTTGCTGGCAGCCACCAGAAGACTTCCAGCCCAGACGACACCAGCAGGTGTGAGAGGACTGCACAAAAATAACAGGAAGAAGACAAGACGGTAATCTAACAACTGGGCTGACGGATTCATCGCTTTCGTCGACACACCCTCTTGTGCTCCTTGTGCCAGTGTTCCTGTTGACAGCGCACACTGCAGTACGAGGTGTTCCAGCAGCAGTGGTACATGGCCTCCTCCTCACAGTTATAGCACTGTAACCACAACATTAGCAACTGTTATAGCATGGTAACTACCACATTAGCAATAGTTATAGCACTGTAACCACCACATCAGCAACAGTTATAGCACTGTAACCACCACATCAGTAACAGTTATAGCACTGTAACCACCAGATTAGCAACAGCCACGACACTGTAACCACCTCTGCAACAGTTATAGCACTGTAACTGCAACATTACAAACAGTTATAACACTGTAACCATAACATTTCGCAGAAATATAGTACATTAAACACATTATCAACAGTTATAGAACTGCAAGCACAACATACAGCCAGAATTATAGCACTGTAGCCACAACATTACCCACAATTATAGCACTGTAACCATGCAAGTTGTTCTCATGTTCACACACATCTGCTGTTACTTGTGAAGACATAAGAACCTTCATGACTGCAGACGGTTTATTCTCACAACATAAAAACTACCAGCAGTGGCCTGGCACATTATCACTGATTTTCTACTTTGCGACAGTCCAGTGAAAATAACAGTCCACGTCATCAGTGTGACCCTTAGTTTTGGAACGACATTTAGACTTGGTTACTATGCTACTACTTGTCTCAACTTTCCACCTTCTCAACAGCATGCCTATTTATGTGGTTCTGGTTGGGTTTCCAGTTGATTACTGCTGCATTTTCTCCAGCCAGTCTTATCGTCAACCCGTGAAGCTCAGGGTGACACTGTCACATGTCACCCCTAGGCTATTACCTGTCACTCCTAGGTAAGCCTTTTAGCTCCTCCCTTTTGTCAGCTAGTAGGGGAGAGATACGTCATCACCAGGTTAATCGCTCCGCCCTTTCTGAACACTTAGGTAGGGGGGGTGCTACGCCATTGGTCATGGAAGCTACCTGCTCCCCCTAGTCTGGCTAGAACCGGTTTACTTGAGGGTAGTGCGTCAGAACGCTTACTACAGACACTCATTCCACTTGTCGGTTCCTGCAGGGTTACTGTAACTCCCAACAGGAGGGTGCAGATCTCGCCGCAGGATCTGGAATGTTTCCACAAATACCTCTTTCCACTCATCCAGGATCAAGGCACTCCTGTAGCCTCAGTCTGGTAGGGCCGTTGTCCTCTATGGTGTCCACCAGTCTTTGGAGACGACCGCGACCCAGCCAAAGGGGCAGCAGGCCATAATCCACAGAGTCCATAATCCACAGAGTCCATAATCTGACAGAGTCCATAATCCACAGAGTCCATAATCTGACAGAGCTGACAGCTGATGAGGTGCAGCGAGGAGCTGGTTTAGGCTGCAAGGATCTGCCAAGGCTCCCTTCCTGGTCGCTCACTGCCCCCATACACTCTCAGTGGCTAATTTACTTAGGAAGAAGAGATTTTTTCCAGAACCTTCTGGAATCCATCACTCATCATGCACCTGACAGGACACCTCCTCAACTGTCCGCTTGGGGTTCTAAAATCATAAATCTTCCCTGATCAGTGCAATGGTCGCCCCAGCCTGTCACCTGCTATGTCTCCCTTGGGACCATTTCGCCTCCACACTGCCTGGGCCCACTGGTCAGCGAGGATTTCATGTATTTAAAATACAACTTATGTCTTACTTGTGAAATTGGGTAACTCAATTATCCAAGTTGCTCAAAACTAGATCCTGTATGTGTGGGAAACAGCTGTTGTGCCGTGGTTCAGGATCATGGTCTTGCAATATTTTTTCTTTTACATTGCCAGCATGAGTTACAAACGTTGCTTACAGAACAAGGAACGTAAATTCATCTACAATCCCAACACTTCTCACATGTGAAACCTGAGTCACTACTGATAGTACTGCACGCAGTGGGTAGTTTTCCAGTTTAAAACTCTCCCTCCACGTCCAGCACTGGATATGCCTCTACACAGGAGCAACTTCTGTTACTGTGACTTTGATGTGTTAATCATGACTTTTTTCATCCATTGACCTTTTAAGGCTAAAAGACCAATTACTGCAAAGCTATATAACACTGATAGATACAAACCAAGTGAAAACCAACAAACACTTTATAGTTAAAGAAGGATACTGAATACTTCAGCAAAATCTTCTACAACTTCCAAATATAATTAGAAATTACTGCAACTATTAGAATTACTGGAGTTTCTGGTAGCTTTCTGCTTGCAAGTGGAATGAAGACAGATCTAAACCCTGCACAGAACTGACCCACTGCTTCTTCTTGGTGGCAGAGATCGCCTCTTTGTGCTTGTTGGCCAGTTTCTTCATCTCTTCCATGTACTGCTCCTTACACTTGTCCTCCGTTGCCTTACGGGCCTTCTCAATCTCACGCTGCACATTTGTCATGGCCCTGTTCACAGCCGCCTGCTTGTCCTCTTCAAAGTCTTTGGTCAGCTGTAACATCAAATGTGACACTGTGTACACAGGTAGCTGTAACATCAAATGTGACACTGTGTACATGGCTAGCTGTAACATCAAATGTGACACTGTGCACACAGGTAGCTGTAACATCAAATGTGACACTGTGTACATGGCTAGCTGTAACATCAAATGTGACACTGTGTACATGGGTAGCTGTAACATCAAATGTGACACTGTGCACACAGGTAGCTGTAACATCAAATGTGACACTGTGTACATGGGTAGCTGTAACATCACATCTGACACTGTGTACATGGGTAGCTGTAACATCACATCTGACACTGTGTACATGGGTAGCTGTAACATCACATCTGACACTGTGTACATGGGTAGCTGACTAGCTGTAACATCACATCTGACACTGTGTACATGGGTGTGTTGCCACCTGGGAGTTTACTTTTCTCTTAACGTGTCGTCCTTGCACTCTCCTGCCACCACTTGCTCTACTATCATAACAATGAAGACACACATTCCTGTTTCACTGCACACACACCATGACCACGTGTAGAACACACAACACTTTCACCTGGTAGTGTGTACAGTTCGTACAACATAAAGAAATCTGTTCTCATAAAAAGAAGCGCCCCTCTCTCTGGTCCTGGAAGACCGACGTCACAAAATCCTCTTGGCTGCTCCTTGCTAGAACCAGACTTGTACTAATGATCTCCCCTTGTGTCCTTTGCCTCTGGGCACAGCTTACTGAGAGAGGCAAGCACTCTTACTGATGTCGTAACAGCCACTGCGCTGTGTGACACTTCTTGGTCGACCTTCGACCTCTGGACTCTTCTCCTAGAGCTCAGTTGCAGGCAGCCTCGCTTTAAGGTTGGATCTTTGCCTTCTGCTTTTGACAGTTGTCTGTCTGCGGTCTCTCGATCTCCCTCCTTTATGTTCTGCGGTTCCTCCTCTCACCTGGTTAGCGTAGAGTTTTCCCACAGCAAAGGAACACGTGCAAGAGTCACACACCAGTCTGGAGGGCTCCGACACCCTCACAGATTCCCTCGCGCTAGGCAATTGGTCTACTACTCAAGACACGTGCCTTTGATACTAGACTACACCTTGATTCTGCAGCAAGACTGAACCTATCAGCCTTCAGCAGACTGTACCACAAGACACGTACGTCTCTTGACAAAAGATCTCCAGTAAAGGGTTTGGACAAAGATACCTCTTTCAGGAGTATTTACAAAAGATATGCAGATCTCCAATTGGTAGATTTAGGCAGAAGATGACTTGGTGTTCTAAACCAGTCCTTTTCCGTCGTACATTCTTGCATTCAAATACATGTGGCCATCGAGATAGTTAAATCCATCAACCAGTCAGGACAGAGACAGCATAAGCCACACCCCGTGTTAGCTACAAAAACACACCCCTAAGTGGACACCTCAAGTGAACATAGCTACTCTCCGCATCCCCCTGGCAGTTCACACCTCCCGGCTACAGCAAAGCCCTGGTGGTCAACAATACATGTTAATAGCTTCCTTGTGATGTGTAATCTCCACCTGCTGAACTCACTGATACCTGGCCAGCCTGACACCTGCTCTAGAGCTAGGGTCCCATTCCCAGCAATGCCCCCAGTGTCAGTAACACCTCGCCATTCGCCTCAGAGCCAGCACGCTGACTAAACGTGTGAAAGGGGACATGTAGAGACCTACCCTAGGATCCCCCGACCTGGTGATGACCTGAGCAGTTAAGATGGCGGCTTGAACAAGAGGATAAAGGACTTAATTAAGGCAAGAGGGTTGTGGATGGGTCACACCTAGAATCTATGGTGCAATATCTTTGACCCACATGACCCCAACTCATGACAGGGTATCTGTAACATCACATCTGACAATGCGTACATGGGTAGTTGTAACATCACATCTGACACTGCGTACACACGTAGCTGTAATGTCACATGGCAGTGTATACAGGAACGTCTTACTAGCACATCTTCAGCCCCTTCCACTTCGAGAGCACTTCGGGTGGGGCATCACAGGAACGCACTCACGAACCCTCATGGAGGCCGAAAAGTAGCTTAAAAATAACCAGCAAACAGGTGAAGAAGAAAAAGGGGGCTGGCTCACGTTCCTTGTCTACTGTAAAGGCAGTGGAAGAGGCGAGTAGCGGTAGGGAAGACTAAGGTCACAGACCACGCTGTGGGAGCAGACAGAGGGACGTCCGACGTCCGGCATCGCGCTTAAGCAAGTCGGCTTGAATAGTGAGTGGACTGCATAGAGTGACACATGGAGTGATGCATGGAGTGTGTGCATGTGCAGAGGGGACCTTACCAGGGTTTGTGTACACAAATTTTTGTTAGGGATCGCTAACTTGAGAATTTAGCACTTTGGGTCATGGTACAGTATTGTGACAAAATTACTTTCCATAACATTCAATGCCAGCATTGGTCAACAAAAGAAACCAACAATCCTTATAATTTCTTTAGTACACAGTATGTTGAGAAAAGAAACAAGTGACTGCTGCTCGAGGTAAATAAGGTAACAATAAAGAGAACTTAGCCCAGCGAGAATTAGACATCAGCATTTCTGGGCATGGCCCCTTCTTCAGGATGACACAAGCAGAGATCAAATAAAATGAGTCACTTAACTGACAGAGATGCTGGCTCACCATGATCGCTGGACAGGTAAAAAGTCTGCAGATTCCCCCCTCCCCTCAATGGAAATGTCTAGTGGAGACAAGGAAACAAGGCTGTTTGGGAGGAATTTGCATAAATGCACATTTCCCACCCCTGTAACCCAAGAATACCCCCCATACTCCCCCAAAAATCCCTTTGCACGCCAAGCAAAAATCTTAACACCTGATGTTGGCGTTGCTGTTGTGCTTGTCTATTTTTGCTCGGTTCAGTTTTCTTTGTTGTCTCTTTATTTACCCCAACCGCAGTCATGTGTTTCTTTTCACCTTCTTTGGGGGTGGTAACAAATGAACGCTTCTCACCCTTTCTGTCAAGTCTTTCAAAGCCTTGTCTTTCTCTTCTTCAAATTGCTTCCTCAGCCTTTCAGCAACTTCTGCCTTGGCATCCTCCAGACGGACCTGCCATTCAGCATCACATACTGCAGCAGGTGGAGGCAATTCAGACGTCACAGCAGCTATAGCATCCATTTTCTCCTCCTTGACATCTGTTTGAGTGCTCACAACATGTGTTTTCTGTACAAACATGTTCAATTAAAAAAAAAGGGCCATCAACAGTGCTTTCAATGGAACACTACGATAGGTCTTCATAAGTAATTTTTTAAAAAAATTAGTTTATACATTGTAATGAACTTTGACCATTCCTCCTTGCAAGTAAAAAAGCTCTTAAAGGCAATGTACGAAAATCTCTTTGTGCTTAGTATCATTCAAGAAAATCTTATGTGGCCCCAATAAGGGTACTTGAAAGTAAACTGAGGCTCCCATGTCACCACATGCTGGCCTGAGGAAGCTGACAGGGGACAGTTACACTGCTGGAGAACTCAAGACAGACGGCTCTCTAGTGTTTTGGAAAGAATACATTGTGATGAAAATGATTCATTAACAAATTTCTGCACTTGATTCATGATTTAGTCTCCTCCACTCAGTGCTGTGGCCACAGTCTGATGATCAACACATCATTTCAAGCCATAAAGAATGCAATGTTTTGGGGTCATCTAAACAATGCCATGACGTGCTCCTTGCTGTGACTAGGAAGCAGGGGGTCGCTGCATGGTGTCCCACCACCAGCTCCAGTCTCCATCCTGGGTCTGTCTATTCACTGGGTGTCAGACCCACGCTAGTGCCCAACCTGTGCAGGCAGTGCCGTCTGATAAAGACCATTACAGCCTCGCGAGAAGCTTCAAAGTTAGGTAAACAGAAGTGACTACATTCCACAGCTCCCTCTGAATAAATAAAGCAAAATCCAAATATAGAGAAGTTTACAGGGAGTTCAAGATGACCTCATACCACTTTGGCCGTCTGGGTATGTGAAGAGGTGCTTTTAACCACAGACTTTGAAGAGCCGGCCTCAAGGATCTTGTCTTCGCTGGAGGTGACAACAAATGACTCTTCAGGTGAGGCTGCCTGCAAAGTGTGCGATCCCACGTCAAACAAACAGGTCTTCCTTTATACAACTGGTACACAAGATCATACACAATACCCCTTCCAGAACTGCCGCCGGGCACAAGAAGCCTCTAATCAAAACTGCCGTGCCACTGTCACTGTTCTTCACTGAAATGTTAGCTAGAAATCAGTTGTTTATTGGAGTCCATTGCACAAGAAAATATACCCCCACCCCCCACCAACAGACCCTAAATGCAAGGTGGCTAAAAGTACTCTTGAGGGAGATTCTGTCACATCGCATAACTTAAACAGTATTTCATAAGCAAATATATGACTGCAGAGCATGCCGTGTTCAATGAGCATCTTGTACTCTTTGGATGTGATAGTTACTTTGCGAGAGATGCCACCTTTGATCTTATACTGCTAGTTGCAAAATTTCATGTTTACTCCTGTAAAGTGAAACAAACTAACCCGTTGCTTCAAATTTTGTATTCAAATCTTTTTAAAAAAAACAGATACGAAATAGAAAAATATTTAGCAACTATGGAAATGTCTGAAGATATTTTGACAGAACAGTGGTCAGCTTACAAACAGCTGATAGATGAACTGTGATGGCCTCCTAGCTTGAAACTGTTTAAAGTAATTCCATTTCTGTGTTTAACTCCCTCCCCACTTGATCTCCTTTCCTTTTTTCGGGGGTCTGGCTGTCATATGGTTTTCTGATTGTTGTTTTTGTTTGCATTGTAACTACTGTGTAATACATTAACATTAAAAAAAGATTGTGTCACATCTCCGCCAAAGCTAGATCCAAAGTGTTAGAGGCCAAATCCACAGCTGAAGCCAACCTTTGGCGAGCCAGAGTTTTGTCTGCGCTTGATGTCAACACTGGTGGACGTGACTTTGAGTCGGTCAACCTCCTCCTCTTCCTCCTCCCATTCCATGCTGTCCTCTCCCTTCTCATCTTCGTCCTCATCAACAGTCTGTTGGGAGGTGCTGCCGTTCTCCTGCAACTCTCGCTCCCTTTCTTCCAGAAGCTGCTGGTGGACCTTGAGCTCTTGACACGCCTTGTTGAACCCTGCACACAGCGACTGTAACATTTACTGAACTTTCTCGTCAGTCCCTGCACCGTGTGGCTGTAACACGGGACTTCTTTGCCAAACCCCACACAGTTAAGATCTTAAAGCTTTTTTAATATGAGATAACATCATGCCAACTTTAGTTTTTGGTCTCTGATTTTTTTCCCTCGGTAGATACGTGGTTTAGGACAGCGCTGATAACTTATCTGGTCAGACACCATCTTGGGATCCATTTGCCACCAGTTTACATTGAAACGACTGTCTCGCCTGTAGAATGGAGCTCGCAAACACCTGATATTTTCCTAACTGATAATAACCAGTGTGGTCAGGGTCTGATCCCTACATGGTATGTAGCTTTAACTGTACTTTCGTGTAGCTCTGAACACTCGGAGTCAGCAGGCAACTTTCAGCTTCTTGCAAATATTCTTGCAACACTCTCAGCAGTTACTTGAGGGAGCAGTAGATGTTTTTGTTAAGCCTGGCTATGTCTCACGTCCAAAATAAGCACAAATATACAGAAAAACCAGTATTTTATTATCAAAACAACACAAACATAGTCTGTAAATAATCTAAGTAAACTTAAGCCTGAAACAGATTGCACATTAGACTTTTCCTCACCAGCAGTCCGTTTGACAGTCAGTGTCCGGAGGTTAGTGGTGATAGGCCTTATATACTCTGCCGGTATCACAGCTCTGCAAGTATCAACGTTAACAACAGTCAAGGCTTTTTGTGGATTAACAATAATAGTTAACAAGTTTTTGTCAAAGTCATAATAAGAAGGCGGGTCAAGAAGCACTGCTGACAGTCTTCTCAGTAAGGCATCAAAGATTACTTTTAGACACGAGATGTGCACAGATCTGTTGAATCGGCAGCAAAATCCTCACTCACCTTTGATGCCAACCTCCAAAAAAGCGGACGTCCATTTTCCCATCCACTTCATTAATGACTTTGGCTGGCCAGTAGCCAAACCCTTTTAGTTTGGCATACACTAATTCATGAGGAGGGCTCTGGAGAAGGGAGGTATTAACATCAGTTAAATTACACACTACTGCACTTTAACAGACAAGCCCCCCCCCCCCCAAGGCTTAGCAAGAGGAATGTTTGCTGCTGAGAGAGAAAGTGGTAAGTTAAGAGGAATCTATTGCAAAAACTATAATTCACTGTTTATATCACTCAGCATGGGCCATTCTGATATGCACTTAGTCTTTGGTAGGATGATAGCAACAACTCAACATGGAGGTATATTTGCTGTGCAGTTAAGAAAGTGCTGACCGAGTCAACAAATTCATGATCTCTGTGCTGTGCAGATTTCACGTGTCTTTTAACATCTGTTATGCCAGGGTGCGGCACTTTTGAAGTCAACGCGGTACACCGTGAGAAAGACAAGGACAGAAAATCGTGCTGTCAATGCAGCAGCTCAGCACAAACGTCCTTCACAATGAAACGACCCAGCAGGCTAACAAGCTCTTAGAAAGCTGAGGGCCACGTGTTCACATCCAAGGTGACCACCCAGCTGGAGGACAGTGGTTGTGGTTAAAAGACCTGGGGAGGGGGGGGCACTGCTTTGTCTCACTTTGTCTGGAGGACAGTGGTTGTGGTTAAAAGACCTGGGGAGGGGGGGG
>SMGT01013770.1:12695-40547 GCA_004794575.1 Lanistes nyassanus | reverse complement strand
CTGACACTGATGTCACTAGGCTCACCGCCCTTTCCTGACACTGATGTCACTAGGCTCACCGCCCTTTCCTGACAATGATGTCACTAGGCTTTTCGCCCGATGCTAATTTCACTAGGCACACACAGCCCTTTCCTGGCACTGATGTCACTAGGCTCAAGGCCTTTTCCTGATGCTCATTTCACTAGGCTCACTGACTTTTCTACTAAGGCGGCTGCTAAAGCCTTGCAACATGGCAATTAAAAATGCATTTTACCACAGCAGACACACTTTTACTAAGAACCATTCTATGCATTTTTTACCAAAGACAAGTACCTGTTACATATGGAGAAGTGTAATCTTAGTTGTGATAAATAAGTGCATTTAGACTTTAGTGTTTTAGAAGGATTGAAGTATGTTTATGCCTGAGCCCCTACATGTCACAGCATCTTCAATTAACATAAAATCAATATATATATATGATACCAAGACATGAAACTTGCTGAACATTTATGATAAACTCTGGCAGCTTATGACTGTGCAAGCATTTTTTTGTATTATGCACAATTGACTAGGGGTAGAAATTAAGCCCTCCTTTGTTGATGAACAGACCACAATCCAAGTTTTTTTTTAGATCAACCAGTGTATCTCCTAAGTGGAAATCAGTGAACTGCAAATCTAATGTACAGCACCAATTTCCAATCACTGCATCTCACTGCTGCAGAGTGCAAACTGTATTTAATGTAATGTGGCAATTTCAAACTAGTGGATCTCTTAGCTGTAAAGTAGAGGTAAGTAGGAATTTAGACAGTGCTTGCACGTCAGTGATTTTGCACTGAGGCAATGGGGTCCTCTTGCTAAGCTGTGCACTAAAAGAACCGCAAGAGACGGCTGCAGTAAGAGGGCCGGTGCAGACTGGCAGCTTGATGTTCAGGGGATGGCAGAATGGAGCCTGCACAGTGTCAAACTCCAGGAAATAACCTGAAGCCACCCCTGGACTGGACCCACCAACTTTTGACATGCTAGTCTGCAGCTCTATACCTGCAGGACCACCCAGGCCCCCTGGTACAGTGGAAACCCCTCTGCTGTCCATCTCATGTACTGTGGCAGTTCCACATTTACGCATCTCTTTGTCTTAACTGTTTCTAAACTGGAATAACAGTGATAGCAGAAATGACTTTTATATCAGAATTTGAATATTACGACCTCCTCATTTGACAAACTAAGCCCCTTAGAAACTTAAAATGCTATGAATGCAACTGTATATGTATCAGCACACATTATACATATGCACACACACAGCTGGTGGAGACTTTTGCACAGACACTTATACAAGCATGGTTGAAAGTGGCTGTTAGTGCCACAAGGAAGCCTGATAAAAACAGAAACATGCACAAATCTATGCCTGTGTGCCCATACAAATTTACAATTCGTCTACCTCACCACTAAAACAGCTAGCCAGCCACCTCCATGCACCCCCATATGCCCAACGTGAACAAAGCCAAAATTCCAAGCAGTAAAAATCTCTCACTTGTAATTGTATTATACTGACACAAGCATCCAATGCGAAAGAAAGTATCTACTTCTGCAAAGCATAAACTCCCTAATTCAGGAATTTCTTTGTCTGATATGCCCACTCCCACCCCACCACCCACACAGAGACAAGGTGAACTTGCATACATATATATATATATATCAAAGGATACAATGTGTCAGGCTTTCTCTTGCAAACTACAATCATTAAGAACGTGTAAATACATTTTACATGCTAATATTCTACTTTTATGACAAGTTCCAGGTAAGGAATACATGGACAAGTTTAAAGATGCACAACATGAGTAAAGTATGTGATAAATTTATCTAGACTTTACATAAGAACCCAATGCCTGTGAAATGGATCGTGACCAAAAGCTGACCATATATTGTAAGATATTTCAGCAAAATTAACTTGGTTGGCCAGTAAGGGTCTTTATATTGGAATGTGAATCGGTACATCATGCTTCAACAGCAGGACATCTTATGTAGACTCACTTCGACACTGGGAAGGAGTGACAGAACATAAACTGTTATGATGCATGCCACCCAGCTGTTTATAGATCAACGCCACAGCCAGGTATACTGGGGAAGGAGTGCACAACAGTTACAAGCTGAGGCTGCAAACATTATGTAGCTACACAGCACTATTTTAAACACACGCACAAGATCCCTATACTGTTTAATATGCAATGACCTCACAAATATGATCACATCTAAACATCAGCAACAAACAGTGCAAACACAATATCAAAGTAAGCCAATCAATGCATAAACCCAAACACCTACACACACGTCCCTCAGAATGCACATGCATGTGTGCACACAAATCCCCAAATGTCTTCTAGTATAAAAATAAGCATTTATAAGATAGAAATAATCATTACAATATTATCCCTGTGCCACATACCATTTATTACAAGGTTTTGTTGATGCTGACAGGCGCTTCAGAAAATAGTAGTGAATCACTTACTCTCAGTCAGTAATTGATGCATTTTACATTAAAACATTTTATTGCAAAAAACACCCACTCTTGTACCCATAGGGCAGTATCCAAACTACAAAACTACTTCCTGAGACTGTACTACAGGCTCATGCCGACACCAAGTTAAACGTCATATCTCAAACCAACCCCCACTCTTGTACCCACAGGGTAGTATCCAAACTACAAAACTACTTCCTCAGACTGTACTACAGGCTCATGCCGACACCAAGTTAAACGTCACATCTCAAACCAACCCTTTCTCTCTGTGTGTATATGCAATATATGAGAATGAGAATGAGTGGCGCCATGTCATGTTCAAATCAGTTTACTATTTTGAAAATAATGGCTAATTTCTGGAAACTTCTGAAAAGTAGTAGGAGTCCAGGTGTCAATTATGCACATACTGTTATAAGTAAACACAAGCATTTTTGTTGTACATGCACATGTGTAGTAATACACATGTACATGTACTAGTGTTGAAGCACGTGTATTTGTTCTCACCTGTAAGGAAGCTGTTCTCCAGCAATTTGGAAAGCCTTTTCAGCACAATACATCATCATGTCTACAATTAACTGTAAACAATATGCCGATTCGCTGGCAATAGGCAGAGACATTTAAAAAAAAACAAGTCTGTGAATTTTATCAAAAAGAAAAAAACTTTGCTCAGGGGAAATTTCTGTGGGCTGGTGAGTTTCAAGTTGCTAACTTGTTGAGCTAGTAAAACTTGTGAAACTTTCCCATCCCTAGGTTTGCCTGCTGCATGTTATGTGCATACTTTCCCATCCCTAGGTTTGCCTGTTGCATGTTCTGTGCATACTTTCCCATCCCTAGGTTTGCCTGCTGCACGTTCTGTGCATACTTTCCCATCCCTAGGTTTGCCTGCTGCACGTTCTGTGCACAGACCAGAAGACAGCATTGTAGAGTCGACTACAGTCTCCACGACGTTATCATCAGATCATTATTGTGTTCAGTTTAACTTAATCATCCAGTGTCCAAAGCCAACTCAGCTGTTTATAACCACACGCCCCATTCGCTTGATGGACTTGATCAGTTTCAAAACAGATCTACAGAACATGTTGTGCGGTCCTCTCACGATTGCTGAGCTTGATAAAGCCCTTCGTAAAGCGCTCGATACACACGCTCCTGCCCGGCGCTGTCAAGTACACCCACTAAAGGCAGCCCCCTGGTACCTGACCATCCATGACGAATTGCGTCAGGCTAAGGGTGCGCGCCGTCGCGCAGAAAGGCTCTGGCTGAGATCACGCCTCACCATACACAGACAACTATATCTTGCAGTGAAACACTCTGTTTCCAAGCTAGTTTATGCAGCTAAGACAACCTGACGTTCCTGTCACACATCTACCCGAGGTTTCTCTCAGTACTTCCTACGCAAAGTCGCAGATATTCGAGCTGAGCTGGACGAGATGGTGCTACACTGTGGACCTCCAACCCTTGCTGACAACCTGCCATGTTGTTCATTTCAATCTCTCCAGCCCATATCTCAGTCAGATCTCAAGGCTGTGATATTAAAATCTAAACCTACTACCTGCCCTCTGGACCCCATACCAACCCACCTTCTCCTTGACAGCCTGGATGTTCTGCTCCCAACTCTCACTCAGATCGTAAACGACAGTCTGTCATCAGGAGTCTTTCCATCGCTGTTCAAGGCTGCGTTAGTCAAGCCTCTTCTCAAGAAACCCACCATTGACGCAAACAGCCTCAAGAACTACCGCCCAGTTTCCAACCTACCCTTCCTCTCAAAAGTGGTTGAAAGAGTCGTTCTAAATCAACTTCTCGCCTACCTCAACTCAAACGACCTTATCTCTCACTCCCAGTCAGCATATCGGCCATTCCACAGCACAGAAACAGCTCTGACTAGAGTTGTCAACGACATTTTGTCTGCTCTGGATGGAGGCGAAGTGTCTTTTCTGACCCTCCTTGATCTTTCTGCAGAATTTGATACGATCAACCATACCATCCTCCTCAATCGTCTCCATGATGTATATGGCATCTGTGGGTCAGCGCTGGCGTGGTTCCAGTCCTACCTCTCTGGTAGAACTCAGTCTGTACTTGTCGCTGACCAATTGTCACCCCCATCAGCATTGTCTCTCAGGGTCCCTCAAGGATCTGTCCTGGGCCCTATCCTTTTCATATTATACATCAAACCACTTTCATCACTCATTCATTCTTACACGGTCTTCACCCAGTCCTATGCAGACGACACCCAGTTATACAGTTCTTGTCCTCCAGCTGATGTACATGCCAGCATCATGACCATGCAGACTTGCATATCTGGTGTCAAAGCATGGATGGTCCACAACAGACTAAAGTAGAACGACGAAAAAACAGAGGCTCTTCTCTTCAGTAAAAGAAAAACTAGAGCGACAGAATATCCCACAGCAGTTCGAGTTGGTGATGTCGACATCCCTTTCGCCGACTCTGCAAGAAACCTTGGTGTTATTATTACCTCTAACATGACACTTGACAAACACATTTCCAACATCTGCAGATCCGCTTATTCTGAACTCAGAAAAATCAGCAGCTTCCATCACCTTCTGTCCGACCAGGTTGCAAACACATTTGTATGTGCCTACGTTCTGTCTAAACTCGACTACTGCAATTCCTTGCTGGCCGGCTTTCCTCTGTATCTGCTACAGAAGTTACAGAAACTTCAAAACTCGGCCGCTCGCCTTGTCCTGAAAGCGCGCAAAACAGACCATGCCACACCTCTCCTCCGCACTCTGCACTGGCTCCCCATTCAGGCTCGCATCGACCACAAGTTGTCTACTCTCTGTTTCAATTTTTCGCCGGTGCATGCCCCATCTACTTTTCAGAACTTCTTACAATCTACCCTCCAGTGAGACAGCTCCGCTCCTCTTCCGACGATCGCATTCTCTCAGTACCCCGCATCAGGACAAAAACATACGGACAGCGCATGTTCACCTTCTCGGCATCCACCCAATGGAACTCACTCCCCCACAACATTCGCCACTCCCCATCACTATAGACTTTCAAACGAAACTTAAAAACTTTTCTTTTCCGAAAGTACCTTGACTGACGTCCCGACTGCCTGTCTGCATTAACTTACAACTTTCTCTTTTCATTCTCTCCTATGATACTTCTCCACCCATCCATGACTGAAGGACGATCTGTATCCCAACCTGTTCGTCAGTGTTGCGTTCATCTCTCCCTCTGTGTGTGTTCGTTGTTTTCACTAGCGTGTCTGTGTGCCTCGTCCACGCGAAGTGTGCATGAAATGTGTTCTCGCGCGCTAAAAATCCACATTTATTATTATTATTATACTTTCCCATCCCTAGGTTTGCCTGCTGCATGTTCTGTGCATTTCTGATGTTGTCACTTAACCCTCCTTCACTTGCAGCCTATGCCATATTAACCTTTGACACACATGCATTAAAGGTCAATCTCCACTATATCACACTCTATGTAAATAAATGTGTCCCACTCATCTCACCAGATGAATGTTGAGAAATGTGAAGAACACTTTGTCAACCACTTGTGCCACAATGCCAGACAACACGTTTCTCTCTTAGTTCCAAACAGTCACTTGCCATGGCTTAAATCAACTATCACGACATGTATGAAACCTAAAATGTGCATATTATTATTACATTCACAGGTAAATTAATAAAGCCCAGCTACATAAAAAATACAAGAATGTATTCTGAATAAAGAGTGTGAGGATAAAATTAAAATGCAACAAAGCTCACACATAGAAGCAGCAGCTTATGACACACGTGCCAACATGCATACTGAGAAACAAGCAAGCAAGTCACTGGGTGGTCCCTTACCTCCACTTCCTGTTGGAAGACCATGGATTCAAAACAAATGAAAGAAATGTTGAACCACAGATAATGACATTAGTAAGCACATCATGTGAGTTGACAAAAATCCCAATAATCAGGTACTCAGACATTCAGGTGTAAGGACAAGAATGACACTCCCACCTCCAACCTGCATACATACACACACAAAGCACAAAAACCATCTTAATATAACAGAATCCTCAAGGAGTGCAGGTAAAACAGTGATGATTGAGTCCTTTTAGTTTGCCTTAGTAGTCTTTGACTTACAAATGTGGTGGTCGTGTGATCAGCCGTAATGATTTCAGCCATTAGGCATTGATTTCCCTGGCAGAAATCCCCAGTTTTAGGATGGCAGGACAACTTTACTGCACCTCATTATGGGAACCTGCTATGTATGCATCAAGTGTTGTGGTTTTCTTGTAACTGCTATGGTTTTTAGCAATGAATTGGGTGCTAAAGCATAGCAAATATTATATTTCTTATGTATGCATGTAAAGTGTTGACATTTCTCAATGATTGCTATGCTTTATTACTGGGAGCTACAGCATAGCCCTGGTTCACTAAAGGAAATCTAAAAGTACAGTTTGCAGGTATGGTCTGTAGGTGTGAACTAGGTTGGGGCTTTTTTTTGGGGTGGGGGGGCATGTCACTTGTTAGATTGCAAATTGGAATCAATAATGCAAATGCAGTTACTAAACCTGTCCAGCTACCAACAATTTTGGAACTTCTCCATCCCTGGTCATGAAAAACCATGTAACTTTTGCTGTAACACTTTAATAGTGTGTTATGGTTTTTTGAGATCACTTGCAATAGTAAGGCTTTAAAGAGGATTTAGTATTTACACATTTTCCAAGTTTTAGTGGCTTTCAAAGCAAAGAAATTTTTGAAGCTACTAATGTTTAGACACGGCAAGAAAAAGGCACTCTGACCCCATGGCTGACATCACTGGACCTTTGGCCCGATTTTTAGCAAAAAGGGAGATCACTCCACTTAAGGGTTCTGTCTGGTTGGCAGGGCTTCAAAGTTTAAAAAAATAGAAAGCCATTCTATCTGTCCAAAGCTTTGAGAAGGATGGTTGCAGCCTAGAACAAGGCTGAAAAGGCATTTCTAATTACTGTCTTTGAAACGTGTAAATTGGGCCTAAAGCTATGAGTAGGCGAGTGGGATGAATGAATGTGAATACCACAGGTGTAACAGTAGCATATTACAACATTTTTATGTGCATAATACAATTATATATATATATATGTATGTGTGTGTGCATATATGCACCTGCATGAGTGCCACACATGTGTGTGTGTCACATTTTGGGGTCTGGTGGGTCAAGGAGATTACACCATAGATTCCAGGTGTGACCCATCCTCGACTCTCCGGCCCTAATTAAGGTCTAGTATCCCTTGTTCAAGCCACCATCTAGCCGCTCATGTCATCACCAGCCCAGGTTAGGTTCCTGTTCACACTTCTGATCAGGGGTCCAGGCCTTAGAAGCAAGGCATAAGGTGTTACTCGCCCTGAGGCACAGCTGGGAAGGGACCATAGCCAGGCCAGGTGCGGGTTACTTAGGCAGGGAAGGATTACGTATCTGGAGTAAGCTGCTCACGTGTAGTATCGAGCACCAGGGGCTTTGATGTAGCCGATGGGTGTAAACAACCAGGAAGGGGAGGGGGTAGCTATGTCCACTCTAGGTGTCCATTTAGGGGCGTGTTCTAGTAGTTGACACGGGGTGTGGCTTCTGCTGTCTCTGGCCTGATTGGTTGATACATGTAACCATCTTGATGACCACGTGTGTGAATGAAAGAGTCTATGGATGAAAGTTGAGAATAAAAGGACTGGTTTAGACAGTCAAACTATCTTCCGCCCAAAACATCCTGCGAGAGAACATCTTCCGCCCAAGTATCCTGTGAGAGGATAACTTCCGCCCAAGAGAGCATCTTCAGCGAAATCTACAGTGAGGGCAACGTTAGCCTGAACTCCTGTGAAGAAGAGCTGCTGTGGGGAGACGAACGTGTCTTGTGGTACAAGTCTGCTGAACGCTGAAGGATTCAGCTGCAGAATTGAGGTGTCTCGTTCTGCTAGATGTGTGGAAGTCTAGCAGCGACAGCACGTGGCTTGAGTAGACCAGTTGTATAGCGCAAGGGACTCTGCGAGGGTGTGTGATCCTTCCGGACTGGTGGGAAACCTCTACTCTGACCGGGCGGGAGAGGACTGCAGAACGTAAAGGAGGGAGACCGAAGACCGCGGACAAGACAACCGTCTGAAGCAGGGGGCGAAGGTCCAGCCTTACAAGGAGGCTGCCTGTAACCGAGCTCTTGGGGTGAGCTCAAGGGGCTGTGTGTCAGCCTTTGGAAAACGTCATATCCTCTGTGGCGTGTGTGATCGTCAGCATCAAAGTCTGCTGTTATATGGAGGCATTCAAGAGGTCTTCAGGGTATCTACTGGTGAACATATCCAAGGAAGGAGCGCTCCAGCGTACAGACTGTTGTGCGGACTGTAAGAAGCATAGGGAACGAGTGTTGTGTTCTGTGAGTGTTGTGCATCATGTGGTCATTCTTTTCTCGTAAGCAAAGGCGAGATTGAGGTACGTGGTTTCTCATTGTGTTTAATGGCGAGGCGGGTGATGTAGGGTGGTATTAGATGTTATTGTAGACCTAGCTCTAACAGAAGGAAATTGCAGGACCCCTAGAGTTGAAACGAGTTGTAACATATATTGTCTTGATTGTAAATACTCGCTGTTTATATCAACAATATATTCCTTTTTTGTGTTCACTGTATTACGGTCTTTTGTTGTTCTTTATGGGAGACTGTAGGTGGTGGGGGCTCGGCCATATGATTAAGAGATCATATTAATTAATTTCAGTAATACAGTGGTAGATCCACCTATGCATATGTCACACTCTTGATGGTGGTCGTGTGACCGAGAATAGGAGACGATCCGTCAAGAGCAAAAAGAAATCTCCCAGTTGTGACAGTGTGTGTGTGTGTAATTGCACCCATGCTGTATTTGTAACCGCAGAACATCACATCGTGCACACAGCAGGGGTACGGTCTGGTAAAAAGGCATGTGACGAGCAACTATCGGTTACTGATGGTCAAACCACTGAATTCACTGGCTGGCAACTGGAATTCCCAGGAGTAACTGTATAAAGGTAAGATAATTTGGAGAAGAAAACGGGAACATATTTTTATAGGACACTATTACCTGGTCACACATTGCTCTACCAGTAAGCAAAGGTCAAGTTATGGCCAAAAGAAAATCAAGAATGAAATAAGCACAAGCATCATAATACTAACAGTGTCACAAGTGACCAAAAGGACAAGTAAAAGTAATCACTGTCTCAATACCAACAACCACAGCTTTGTCCTAGCACTAATGAACCACGGCTTTGTCTCGTTACTACTACTAATAAACCACAGATTTGTCTCAGTACTAACGAACCATAGATTATTTGTCTCAGTACTAATGAATCACAGATTTTTCTCAGCATTAACAATCCACAACTTTGTTTCAGTACTAACGAATCACAGATTTGTCTCACTCAGTACTGACAAACCACAGTTTTGTCTCAGTACTAACAATCCACCACTTTGTTTCAGTACTAGCAATCCACAGCTGTGTTTCAGTACTAGCAATCCATAGCTTTGTCTCAGTACTAACAATCCAGTACTATGTTTCACTTCTAACAATCCACAGACCTTCTACAGATCTGTGCAAGGGGCAGGTTTGTGTGTGTGTTGAGGGGGGGGGGGGGTTCCCACATAATTATCATCACCACTGCAGAAAATACAAAAATGTCATCTTTAAAGATCTATGCAAAATGCAACAGCCAAGATAAAAAATATAGTGTAAACAGCATACATTTATTACTAGCATTAGTAATAGTATTATAGGCAGAACAGTGTCAAACTTGCTCTGAAAGGCTTTGAAAAACAATTTTTCCAGCAGAGTTTAACACCTTTTGGTTGAAACACTAGTCAATTTAAGACATTCTCGGGCAAAATGCTCTGTAAAACCATTGATCTGTTTACAGCAAAGCTTTGGAAGACATAAATTAGTGATTCAAATATTGCTGGCCATACACAAAGACACTAGTATCCTAGTGATATTTTAACTGGGATTTTGATTTACAATGCATAATCTACATGTTTCGGGGCACTACCCCTTCATCAGGATGACACAAAAACAACGAAAAAACGACAACAACGAAAACAGAAGAAAAAGACTTAGCTTCAGTAGATGTGGCGCATAGGCTGGAAAGCAGGAAAATGACTAAGGGACAGCGAGTGAACAGGGTTAAAAAGAGGGGCAGCCAATCGCCAGGTGGGTAGGAAAGGGTAGGGAAGGGTAGGGGTGGAGAGGGGGCGGGGTGGAGAGAGAAGCGTGGGTAAGGGGGGTGTCAGTGTGGGAGAGAAGGAGGTGAGAGAAAAGAAATAAGAGAGAGAGGAGGGGTAAAGAGAAAGAGGAAGGTGGAGGGTCAGTGTTTGAGGTTGAGTCCAGTGGGTGCCATGGTACCAAAATGGGTAATGAAGTAGGATTCCATATTCTTACGGTCAATGGAATCGCCCCTCATTCTCCAGATACCACAGACCCTCATGTTGTCGGCTGTATGTGGGGGTGTGTTGAAGTGACGTGCAACTGGTGTGTTTCTGCGGGGTTTAGTGTCAGCCAAATGTTCTGTGAAGCGGGTGTTGGGTGTGCGTTCTGTCTCCCCGATGTAGAATAAAGTGGGACAGAGGGTGCATGTGATGGCGTAGATGATGTAGCTGTCAGTGCAAGTGAAGTGGCGCTTGATGACAAAAGTGGTGTTGGGTGTGTGGAGTTTTGTGTTGGTGTTCAGGTAGGGGCACGTGTGACAACGGGGGACATTGCATGGGGTGGAGCCGCATGATGGGAGGAGGGTAGTGGTGGCTTTAAGTTTGGAATGTACTAGAAGATCTCGCAGGTTCTTATCCCTGCGAGATGCTAGGAGGGGGTTTTGTTTGAAGAGGTGGGGCTCGGATTTGGACAGTATGTGCCAGTTAGAGAGGAGGATCCTACGTACAGGAAGGTTGTGAGGGTGGTGCGTCAAGACGGCGATCGGGCGAGGTTCCGTGTGTTTGGAGTGGTGGGAAGGTTGGAGGGTGAGTGCGCGTGGTGTAGCAGCGGCTTTCTGTTTAGCAGAGTGTAGAAGGTTGGGAGGATAGTTGCGGGCGAGGAAAAAATCTACCATTCTGGTAGATTTTTCATTAAAAAAAGAAACTTTTCTCATAATGCCACAATCTATTACAACATAGAGCTATAAGCTCAAATGATGAAATACTTTCAAGTTTATAGCTCTTATCCATTTCAATATCTATCTGTTCAGTGAACAGCCCCAACCTAAGGAAGACCCTTATCTATGGTACAAACAGTGTCACTAAACAGCCTTAACTTGACTAAAAAGGCCCTTATCTATGGTACAGTCACTTAACAGCCCTATCTTGACTAAGGAAGGCCCTTATCTATGGGCTACAGTGCAGTCACTAAACAAACCTAACCTAAGGAAGGTCCTTATCTATGGTACTAATAATAAAACTGTCACTGTACAGCTCTAATATGCTAATAAATGTCCTTATCTATGGTGCATGGTACAGTCACTGAACACCCCTAACTTGACTTAGAAAGGCTTTTTGGTCTATGGCGCAAACACTGTCACTGAACACCCCTACCTAAGGCCCTTATCTATGTTACAAACACTGTCACTAAACAGCCGTAACTTGACTAAGGAAGGCCCTTATCTATGATCTGTGGTGCAAACAGTCATTAAACAGCCCTAATTTGACTAAAGAAGGCCCTTATCTATAGAACCACCAGCTGTGACTGAGTAACTCTAATACATCTTTTAGTCCTACTATATAGTATGTATACGACAGACATACAGTTCATATCTTTCTATTCATCTTTCAATTACCTTGCACAAAGAACATGTGAACTTTGACCCACTGAAGTCCTCTTTGGTGCACGCAGTGTGATACACCCGGAAGCATTCGCTGCAAAGCAGCATTTCCCCTGGTTCGTGGCACTCAAAGCAGTACCAGTCATGATTATCCCGCTCCTGCAATGATCACAGAAGTCATGGTTCTTTTTTTGTCTCCGATCTGGTTTATATCATGCATGTGACATGTTAATGATGCCATTTCCAAATGTACAGTGCCCACGATTTACAAAACATATACCCTGTAATGTGCAATCTTAGAATTAATTTTTAAAGAATCCACTGTAGATTGTAAGGGAAGTCACAGCAAATACATTTATTTTAAAACGTATTGTATTTACCCACTTCAGCAGCTGTTTAGTTTTTGTTTCTACATTGTGTTGGGAAACACATGCCGCATCAGTTAAACTACAGAACACAGGATTATCTTTAGGGCAGTTTCTTCACGTTCTCAGCAACATTTTTGCACTGTACTTTAGAGTATGTTCTGTGCCCATGCGTTTTTTGGGAACACTACATTTTCTGATTATGAACTCTCCATTTTTTTTTGAGGGGGGGGGGGGAGATGTTTGGGTAAAAGCACTTCTCATGTCAGCTGAAAAGGGCGCTGGTGATTTGATGACATCAAACAGGTGGTTGGAATCATTCCTAGCAGAAATGATCCAATAATGTGAAATTTTCTCCATTGTGCCTTTTTTGCAGACTGCATAATGAAGAGTGCTTGTAAATATAATAAATATGTGCACAAAACTACCTAGTTAGCCTTTTAGCTTTCCTTTATTTTTTCTTGCCCCCTATCATTTAATGATGGTCTTCCAAAAATATACATAGATTTGTGCTGCATGGCTGCACATTAGAGGCACCCCTGATGAAGGGCCACCTTTCATGTAAGGACACTTTTGGGTGGAATGAAAGGCATCCTCACAATGTAGGTTTTACTGTAGTGTAATTCACAACTGTAAAAAAAAATTCCTTTAAATAAAAATAACATAGACAAAGCTTCAAAGACAAAGCCAAGAATAAAATGTTGAGATTATTGCAATAATATTACTGCATGTAGAAATAAGTTTATTTATAAGCTTTCACAAATTTTTGTCTAGGCACCATCCACTGACCTAGTATGATCAAATCTGTGGCAACCAATGAAGTAGATTTTAATGTTTTTTAAATAACATTTTTAGAAGTTTTAATCTAAGACATTTTTAATAGAATTGAAACAAAAGTTGCATCTTAAAAAAATCTTTCAGCTGTTTTACAGTTGTGTCTGACCCTGACTAGGGCATTTAACACAGTAAAGATGTTCCGCAGCTGAGCAGATTGTAACCAAACCATGTTTCCAAAAATATCACAAGGAAATGCTTACAATTTCCTTTCAAACCTGGTGAGTGCATAAAATAAATAAAATGGCATGTCAAGCAGACAGACTTCGCAAAAAGGCTATATTAGGGCATGGTATTTTCACAGCTGGATGTTAAAACTAACAAAAATGTCGGTTCATTTTTAATTTATCACTTAGTGCTATATAACTTCCCAGTGGTTTGTGCCAAATACAAGTGCACTATGATGGTGGTGTAAACCTAATAAAGAATAGATGAATGAAAGACATTAACTGGGAGGATGAAAAGAGAGTGTGGACTGTAGGAATTTCCATTTGTATAGTAAAATTCCAGAGCCACTTGTCAATAGCTAGCTGAGTAATACATTTTCCATAGTAGCATAGGGAAAAAAAAACCCTTATGTTCAGGACTGGAAAGTTCCTTTGCAAATAACATCACTTTTATCTCGACTCACCATTTCCGCCTCCTCCCCTGATGGAATTTTATAGCCTTCTTGCTCTAACCCAGTGCGGCATCCTTTGAAGCCAACAGCCGTGTATTCCGTTATAAGTCCATCCGCTACTGCATTGTTCAGCTGCCGATGACACTCACTTGCTCCCATGTCATACACGCGTTGCATGTACTTGGATATGCGCTCAAGGTTGGGTATTTGCTTTTGCTGACGAATGTAGCTTACTGCCTCCAACAGCTCCCTGGCCACAGCAACCGGGGCCTGGCGTCGCTTCTCGGGGCGAACCATGGCTGTAGGGTGTACGGGACAAGTCATTCTTTTTTCATTCTTAGTCTTAAGAAACAGGTCACACGCATAAAATGAAATACGAATGCCTGAAATTACACCCACACCAAAAATGAAGCCATATCAATTTAGATTGTAATTAATTATAACTATAAGATAATGATAAGCTTTTTGATTTGCATGAAGATAAAATCTATACTTGTCCATTCTTGTCAACATTTATAATGCATGTAATACAACTAAGTAAAACCCACTATTTCCATCCTTTTTTTCCATCAGTGGCACACAAGATTTTCCACCAGCTGGAACATGATTTGACTGACTGATTAAATCTTTAAAAAAAAATTATTAGATTTTTTAATGCTTCATATAGTACAATTACTTTAAATGACTCTGTAGTGTAGGCATTAGCAAAAAATTACACTGAATAAAGGTTTCACTTTCAAGTTAAATGGTTTGGAAATTGTTATATATATGTGTGTGTGTGTTACTTCTACAGTTTACACACATAGTACAATGCACTAATTAAAAGGAAAACGAAGCAGTTTCACATGAGCACATGAGGATATTTGTCATGCATTCTTCTCAGAATAATCCAGTGGATGATCCACCTTTGACCACATCTCATCATACATGCTGATGTCTAGATGTCCTTAAGTTTTGGGATTTCTCTAGCACTAATGTACACGCCCTCTTTTGTGAAAAGCAGAAGGTAAATGACCCATCACTGAAATTTAAAACAGTGACGGTTGTCATTCATTGTGAAGTTGTACTAAAGCCACTAAAGGGATTGAAATCAATAAACAATTCATACCAACAGCTATCTGTACACTTATCTGATGATGACTTACTAGCAATACTCTGCTGTGTGACAGTATAAGTATTGTGTACAGTACGAGTTCAAGAATGAACGATTTCATACTTTTTAGTTTTTAACTGTATTAGTTATTTATTTATTACATATACTCAGACATTACTATGCTGCAATCCTCTGTGGAATGAATAATACGAAACCGACTCTCTCATAATCCTTTCCGGCACTCAACTGTCCTGTGGCCATCCGTATCTAACAATAACTGTCATCTATATTTGCCTATGCCCTATGAGTTTAAAACCGGTAGAGTTGGCTGCTCTCTATACAGTCTTGTACAAAGTCCTTTATAGCTCACTGATCTGATGAAGCGTAGAACAGCATAGTAACTTGCCTTCTTGTAAATCTGAGATGTCCACCTGTGCACAGCAAACTAGGAACTAAAGGATTTGCACCGATAAGGAGGATAAGACTACCCAACTTGAAAACACGCAACATGGAAGGTAGTGTTCTACGTTTTCCTCAAAATAGATGGCGTCATCAAAATCGCTAAGGGAGGTAGGCAAAGCGTGGTGACGTTCTTGGCATACGCTCCTCTGAGAAAATTTCCGTGTGACGGATTGCTTTGTCGTACGCATACCGGAGAAGTAGCTAAGGATTTGACTATGCCACGAATAATAGAATGCGTACCAAATTTTTCCGAAGGAAGAAACAAAGAGGTAAATATAAATTTAAAATTCTGTGTTTGTTAAAGGCACTATTGCCTGTTGCGGGTCGATCGTGAGGAGCTTGAGGGCTATAGATCTCAGCTGACCTGCACTCCATGGTTATGATATAAACTAGACTATAAACTACGACAAACATTTACACTAATACAGCCTTATCAGATTGTTTTCAACGAGCAGGGGTCTGCCTTATCATGAATGTTTGTCCTCCCAGGAAACGAAACAGCGACCTTCTACGGCGTATGAAACGGGATATTTACGTGGGTGATTTCTGTTACCGACAACCAGTTTTATTAATTAAAATTGATGTCTTAGCTGTCTTTTTAGTAATCTTAAGAATCATTTATTATATTTTTTGTTTGGCATGGGTGCAGAAAACATTTTAAATGACAACTCTATACTTTTTGGGCAAATTCGAACAGTTAGTAAGTTACATATGAATATTAAGATAATTGTACATGTAGTGGGATATGGAACTAAGAAAGGAAAGGCATGTGGCCTGAGCAAGAAAGCGCTCAGTTTCAACTGGTCTTTTAGACAGAAATTAAAAGTATGCAATTGTGATTGGTGCCTGTTTAAAACATGTTGGAAAAACTACAGTCAATGAGGCCCAAAATGTCACTGAAGTTCCACGATGTTGCAGAAATTGGACACTAAAAGTAAAATGTCATAAGTTATAGTGATATACTCAATGGGTCATACATTGTTTCTGTCTACGAAATTGAGAACCTGGGAGCCTTGAGGCAGAATAATGTAGTGTTAGGAATGAGAGGATGAATATATTACCTTGAACTAAGGTTCCCTCAGAATCTTGCTTTTCATTTAATTTCATTTAATCTTCCTTTAATTGAAAATGATTCAGACAGGCTCAATCAACATTTGATGTTCAAATCTAAAAGTCTTTTATTTTACTAAATGAAACGAAAAAATTCAAATAAAATACCAGTAAACATAAACCACTCTTTCTCTACCAGTCAAACAGACTTTTATAAGAGCATACAACCTGTATTACACAAGCACACATTTTCTTGAGGATATTGGTGTTCCTTACCTAGGCAGGCTGAATGTTCTAAGTTTTTAATTTGGAGGAGGGAGTGAGGGGTTAAGATGGTGTCTGCAATAAACTGACATCATACATGTGTACTCATTTTGCCTAAACTTCTACAGGTTATTGAAGCAATAGCCAATGCAATTGCACATACAGATGGCTGTAGTTTGCTGGATGTCGACCCAGGCCTTTCCACTAACCGCACTGTGTACACCTTTGTTGGCTCTCCCGAGGCTGTCCTAGAAGGTGCTATGAATGCTGCCCGGGTAGCTTATCAACTCATTGATATGAGAAACCACCAAGGTAGGACAGATAACAGCCAGATGGCATTGCTATCATCAATGCAATTATCTAACAGTTATCATTGTGTTTCCTGACCTCACAGCTGTTCTGACCCAGCAAATTAAAGAACTGAGCCATTGCTGTCCCAGATGTGATGTTTGTGTAAGACACTCTTTCTGCACCCTGAAAAGTGAATCAGCTAAGCCAGCATGTGTTTATTTTTGCACCATGACAATGACAGGCACAACTGCATTTGTTTGACTACATCCAAAATAAAACAGAAGAGACAGCGTATTTGCGTTTGTTTTAGTATTTACACCATGAAAACCCAACTATATGTGTTTTTACACCACGAAACACAACTACATTTGTGATACCATGCAAGGTAAATCAGAAGAGGTGGCATGCATACACCTGTATTTATTACGTCATTTCAAATGAAGCTGCATCCCGCATGACCTTCTAGGTCACAGGACTGAGATGAGAAGGGGAAAGTAAAACAGTAGACACAACATACCTGTATTTGTTTTGACACCATGTCAAGTAAAAGACTAGATACAGCATACCTGTAGAATTGTATTTGTTTTGACACCATGCAAAGTAAAACACTAGACATCATACCTGAATTTGCTTTGACATGTCAAGTAAAACACTAGACACAGCATACTTATAATTCTCCTGGTTGGTTACATCCCCAAATCTGAGACCAAAGAAAAAGAGGCTAGTGGCTATATCAGTAGCCAATAAATGTATAACAGCTAGAGAGTTTGGACAGCACAGTCATGAAGATAACACTTTTCTTATGTGAATGTTGTCGGTTTCACTGGTCAAAGTGTAAATCTGCATCAACAAAAAGTGTGGGTGGAGGGAGGAAATCAAATCATGAAATAGTGTTGTGTCAAATGGAGAGAATTGTTTGTAAAATAGTTTTTGGAATTGAATAGTGTGAATTTCCTCTCTTTACCAGCTGACTTCCTAGAGCTGACTTCTAGTGTAGACCAACAGTACACAATACTCACTGTTGGAAGTTAGCTTTTTAGAATGCTCTAGATTTTTTATGCATTTCTGCTTTGTTCTCCAAAGTTCTAAATTCCCCTTTAAAGGGAATACTTGGAGGAAAATCAGCCTGACAAACATTTGCTGTTGCTTTAAAAAAAAACTCTTGAGTCTTCTCATGTCTCTTCCTGTCACTGATAGACCCAGAATAATTGTGAGCAGTCCAACCTTTGCCACACTGGGGGTTGAGCCGGTTGATGTGTTTATATGCCATAAACACCCCTTACCACTCTCCCCCTTCCTCCCTCCCATTATGATGTAGCCTTTGCTGCTGACTTGATGCTAAACAACAAGCCTTTTTCTGCTTTCTTTCCCCTAACTCTTCCTGGTGTATTCTGGTCTAGAATGTATGACTGTTGTCCTAAAGTAACAATAGTTTGGTTGCCTGGATTTCTTTTTATGTGCAAGCTGGAAGTGTGCAAATGGGTTGATTTTGGATAAATTCTGGTTGATTCTGCAGATCTCAAGCACCTGTCTCAGCCTCAAACTGAACTGGGCACACTATGACATAGCTTAGACTAAAAATAAATGGTTGCATACTGTTCAGGATCAATTAGGTACATATTTAGCTTTTAAAAAATCAACAACAACAACAACAACAAATGGAGTTAAACATTAAGGAAGAGAATGGGAAAAAGATTGCATGAACTCCAACTTAATCAAGACTTTGTCACACATATTGCCTGCATTTCATTTACCTACCTGTTGTCTTTGGTCTGCAGACGCATGGCAAGCATAGCTGCAGACTGCCTTCAGGTTACAGGTTATACCATATAAGCTTACAGATCATTATTACCCATCATGCATGCATGTTCGTAGATGACTATGTCTACCGTCTGTGTGCAGGTGAACATCCCAGGATGGGTGCCATGGATGTTTGTCCTTTTATCCCAGTGCTGAACAGTACAATGGAAGAGTGTGTAAAGATTGCTCACGAGTTTGCCGAGCGTCTGGCTGTTGAGCTGGGTGTTCCAGGTACTGGTTTGCTTAGTTCACAAAAACTGAAGTACTGTTTGTTACCCGACAGCTCAGTGTGATGTACTGTGTATGACTTTGGCTTTGTTTCAGAGAATAAACGTTAAGATTTTTGTAAATTCATGGAAGAACACAACATTCCACCCACCACTACACAGACAATACTGATCAGTTCACTGATCTGGTGATGAAGATGTTTTTGACTTTAAAGTAGCTAAGGTACTTTTATTTGGATCTTGCACACAAGCAAAAGTTAACAATAAAGCATACATTGTTCCACTTGTCACTTATGTCACAGTCAGCATGGATAAGAACAGTAGAATATCAACAAATACCCACTGACTGTGTGTGTGTGGGTGTGTGTGTGTTATTTTTTTTTTGTGGGTGTAAATCTATTTCTCCTCGGGACTTTGCATGCAAATGAACCAAAACAACCATGGTACATGTACTAAAAATGCCTTAAAGTACAACTTGCGCAAACACTTTATATATTTGGTTTTTTTATGCTACGACAAGGCAGTTTGGCTGTGTAAGGGTTCACATCGGTTTGTAAGGGCAACTTTAACTGGTTGTAAGGGCTAGATGGTCCAGGGGTTGACAGGTATGCATTCTTACATGCAGTTATTGTGTGTTATTGCACTTTTTCTTTCTGATTTTGCGATGGCTGCAGTTTATTTGTATGGCGAGGCAGCCACAGAAGAGAAGAGAAGACTTCTGCCCTCTGTAAGAGCTGGAGAATATGAAGGACTTGCTGAGAAGGTAAGCTGTAAGACCAACTGACCGTTGTGTTGTTCCTAAAATTACTGTACATGCGCACAGTCTGCTATCTAGGTTGTACACCTGATCATCAACCACATATAAATGCTGCATAAAAATAATACCCCAAAATATCGATTTTGTGTGTGTATTGTTATGTAGCATCTGTATCATTATTTCTTTTTCTTGCTATAAAACTATAGAGCTTGTAAACTTTACAAGGTAAAGCCGAAGGAGGCTGGTACGTGTGAAACCCACACTCAAGTCATCTGATCCATAATGATTTAATCACACATTCAGTTCATGTAATGCCTTGTGACACATTCACACATATATCAGTGATGCTGGCAACCAAAGGCTAGCAAAGCTAGTGGCTGGGAAAGCCTGCTTTTGATGAGGTCACGTGAAAACCAACAGATGCACTTAATGATCCAACCTTTGTGTTTGGTAAATTTTGGTTGAAATATGTTTTCATAAAACTGTTATTTCAATTATATGATATGATATGATATCCCTCAACTGCCTCTCTGCATTAACTTACAACTTTCTCTGTTCATCCTCTCTTATGATACTTTTCTATCCACCTGTGAATAACGGACAATCTGTATCCTAACCTGTTGGTCAGTGTTGCGTTCATCAAGTTTGTGTGTGTGTGTGTGTGAGTTCATTGTTTTCATTAGAGTGTCTGTGGGCCTCGTCCGCATGAAGTGTGCATGAAATGTGTTCTCGCATGTTAAAAATCTACATTTATTATTATATACTTAATAAAAAATATTAATATATGTGAAGCATATGAACACTTCTGCCACATTATTAGATTTAGTGGATATGTGTACATCTACATGTGAGAATAAACCCTGTCGTCACCAGTTGTTTATTTTTATTATAAACCATGGGGCAGGTTGAAGATCCAGAGTGGAAACCAGACTTTGGTCCCTGTGAATTCATCCCATCATGGGGAGCAACTGCTGTGGGGGCACGCAAATTTCTGATAGCATACAACATCAATTTGCTGGGGACGAAAGAACAAGCACATCATATTGCTCTCAATATTCGTGAACAAGGCAAAGAAAAGGTGGGATTTCTGCAGCAGGGGGGGGCCACCTTATGGTCACTTTACACCGTGCATTTTTTCACACTGTGTATTTGCCTGTCTCATTTGATGATGCCATGTATATGAAACAACACAGACACATTTTCAGGGCATTAACCCTTTATCAGGACAACACAAACACAAACAGAAAGAGACAGATGAAGACAGAAAACAGGCACTTGGCTGAGTGAGGTGAAGTAGGTCGTACAGCGTGTGTGAAATGCTGAGACAGAATAGGCTTCACAGTAAAAAGTGGTTTGGAAGAGAAATCACGAGGGTAGCCAATCAGATCGCAACCTTCCTCTGGTGTGGTAGCCAATCGTATGGTGGGTAGCACAGGATGAGAGAAGGGGCTTTAGAGGTTACAGAGGGGGTTAGTTACTAAAGGACGTAAGGAGAATAAGTATAAATATATCTTGACTTTACTCATTGTCCTATTGTATCATTTGTCCTCACCTCCCAGCCGCACCACCTTTTCTCCTCTTCCCTCACCTCCCAGCCGCACCACCTTTTCTCCTCTTCCTTCCCTCACCTCCCAACCGCACCACCTTTTCCCTGCCCCACAGTCTTCTCCTCTCCCTTTGCCTTTCTCAGCCCCACCTTCTGACTAAGATGTTTTCTTTTCTGAACAGTGTACCCAGCTTTTCTCTGCCAGGTTCCACCCCTATGCTTTTCACTAAGTTTAACCATTCTATAGCTGTGTTTTCCCTTCGCTTCCCCACCTGCCGTGCCCTCCTCTAACTCCTTCTGGATATTTGCCAGTCTGATTGCCTCTCTTTTCTTCCTACACTCTATTCCTTTATTCTTCTCACTAGCTATCACATAAAACCACTTTTAAAAAAACTGCACTGGTAGCCATCTCACCTTCCTCAAAACTTGTCTCCACTTGAAACTGGTCCCTAAGGGTTTTCTCCTAAAACACCTTCCCGCTGACTCCATAACCCCCCCCCCCCCACTTTGCACAGTACTAACCACATCCTCCTTCCAGCCAGCCACAACCGTATCCCCTCCCAGATCTCTCACCTGGTTGCAAAACTCACTTCACTGAACACCACTCGCTCCATGCTTAAACACCAACTCTCCTTCCTCCTGCCTTCTACACCTGGGTCACTTACCAAGTACACTCACATCATCACCTAGTCTATTTGGAATGCCTCAGCACTAAAAATCACACTCTCTCCACACTCGCACAGGGTAGTTGTAAGTCGGGAAGAAATCCCAACCCTTATCCCCTCACCCCCCGCAGCTTTGATGCATTCAGCCTCCATCACCACAAACCCCATGCACTCTTAACCTGGTTAAATTTATTCCTGATGACCTCCCCTTCACCAACCCGAGAGATTGCTGTTGGCTGAGGGGCTCAAATTTATCTTCCCTCCGGCCTCTTACCAGCAAATATCAGACCGTCTTTGACTGTGACATTTTTTCCGCACCCTTTGGTGGATGGCTGCTGTACAGTCAGTGTTGCAGCCTCCCCAGCTGACAACAGATGACATCTTTCTTTTACTGCACAGGCCAAGGGAACCATCACACTCCAGTCGTGGAAAACTACATCAACGAATGCCACTTAGAAATAGCTCACTTACACACCAAATCCGTCCATCAAAGTAACTTGTCTGTACGAGAGTTCAGAGCCCTGCAGTCCCTCCAGCAATGCACCGACACCGTGATCAAGCCAGCCAACAAGGAGGGCGACAGCCGTCCACTATAAGCCTACAGATTCACATGCAAAACCAGATTTTCACTCATCTGACTCACCCTTCACCAAACAGCATACCCTACCCGCAGGTCCTCAGACTCCACAGATTGTGCTCTGATGACATATATTTCCATGAACAATCTGTCCTACAGATCTTTTGCACTCTGTCAAGCAAAAAGCTGCCTCCACACCACAAAAACTTACTCGCCAACCCACCCACAATCCCAAACACACAGAACCTTGACCCATTGCTGTTTTGACCCACCATCCTCACAACCTGCCTGTATGTAGAAATCTCCTTTCCAGCCAGCAAGTACTATCCAAATCCAAACCCAATCTCTTTAGTAAACCCCCTCCCTTAACATCTCAGCAGGATGAGAACCTATGAGACCTACTGGTACGGTCTAAACTCAACAGATCCACCCCCTTCCCCCATCCACTGGTTCCACCCCATGTAATGTTCCTCCTGCTACACTTGCCCTCACCTTAACACCGCCACAAAACTTCTCTTACCCGAAACCACTTTCAACATTAAGCACCACTTCACCTGCACGAACAAAAACATCGTCTATGCCATCTCATGTACCATCTGCCCTACTCTGTTTTACATTGGTATACAGCTTAACACAGCAGACAACATGAGGGTCTGTGTCATCTGACAGATGAGCGACGACTTCACTGACCGCAAGAATATGGGGCCCTACTTCATCTCCCACTTTGGCGCTATGGCGCCCACAGGACTGAACCTAAAAACTAAACTACTAACCCTTTACTTAACTTTCTGTCTTTTAACCACTTTCCTTTACCTTCCTTTTAATCCAATGCTTGTCCACTTCTCTCTTTTTGTACCTGTAGGTTTTTTCAGGAAAACATTATCTACTCCCCCCCGACTAGGCTTTCTCTTCTTGAACCACTTCCCTCCCCTTAATCCTCTGTCTTTTTCTCTATTTTACTCAAATCCTCATTCTCCTTACTTCCTGTTACTAGCCTCCGCTCACCCACCCCCTAGCCCCTTCTCTCCTCCTTTGCTACCCGCCATGCGATTGGCTACTAATGCAGAAGAGGGTCATGATCTGATTGGCTACCCTCGTGATTTCTCTTGCAAACCACTTTTTAGTTGATAAAGAACAAATGAAGACCGAGCGCTTAAATTATCAAATTATCGCTCCAACAGGAAGTACTTGAAATGCTCAACATAACCGTATGCAGACCCATGCGATCAAGGGAGCTTACCGTACCCAAACACGTACAAAGAAAGGGTCGAAAGAAAGGGACCTGGCAGATCCACTTTTTAGTGTGAAGTCTGTCCTGTCCCAGCATTTTCACACACACTGTACGACCTGCTTCACTTCACTGAGCTAAGTGTCTGTTTTTTGTCTTTATCTGTCTCTGTCTGTGTTTGTGTTGTCCTGATGAAGGGCTAATGCCCCAAAACTGTTGATGTCTGTGTCGTTTCATGTAGCTTGGCGCAGTTTCTTTTTGTTTGCTTAGGTTTATTTCCAAGCGGCAATCACGTTCCTTTTTATTGATGGTATGTATGTGTGATTATCTGACTTTGGAGGTTTCCGCTTTATAAGATTATGTGCCATGACTTTTCTCACTTTTTGAGAATTTGTGTCCATTGAATTTGTGCATCTTGTTGGCAGTCTGGACGTCTTCCAAAGGTCCAGGGAATCGGCTGGTACCTGGAAGAAGCCAACATTGCTCAGGTCTCTATGAATCTTGTGGATTTTGAGGTCACCGGGATACACACAGCGTATGAGGCTTGCTGCATGAAAGCAGAGGTTTGTTAGTTTAATTAATTGAAGGATTCTTGATTTCTTCTGATTTTTTAAAGTTTGCCTCAACAACAAACCAGCCGTTGATTTTTAAGAAAAAGCCATGTGAATATTTTACTTCTAAATGACAGCGTTTCGCTGTCTTCAATATGTGGTTCATCTACCAGCAGTTTTATTACAAAAATTAAATATTGGTCTCGCAAGATGCTGAAGATGTGCTAACTAGAGGAATGATTGCCTTTGGAGGTCTAGAATTTTGTTTTTTTACTGCTTCTTTCATTGAATATATCAGATATCTCATGGAGGTTCAACAACTACTCACAAAGATGCTGTTATTTTTCAAAATCTTTTTCAACATGAGGAACACCAAGCTATGCCATTCACAGACCATCATGCAATGACTAGGCTGATCGAGAGGCATGGGAACCATTGTGGAACTAAACCTGGCTGTGGTGGGCTGTCATCCTGTGGAAATAAAAACAATTAACTATTGCATTTCTGGAACTCACAGATTGTGGGCATGGTAACAGTTTACTGTGGTATTGCAGGAACTAAACCTGGCTGTGGTGGGCTCACAGATTGTGGGGATTATTCCTCTGAAGGCGCTGATGGATGCTGCTGAGTACTTGATGAAGAAGGAGAACCTATTTATTCTGGAGGAGGACCAGAAGCTGCGCCTGGTGAGCTTTTGTCCGCAAGTGGCCTGTTCTTAACTCTGTTTTGAAGGTGAACTTCACTGTGAAGGGCCCACCTGCAATATTCGCCCTTCGTTGTGTAACATTTTTTGCTGGACAAGACTGGGTCATAAATGTGAATTTTTATCGTGCTTACAAAATATGCATCACTTTTTAGTTTTGTCTCTTTTTGAGGTGAAGGGAGGAAAGTAGATTTGGACTCAATATGTAAGTGATTTAAAAAACTGATCATTTGTGTGAAGATTCAAGATTAATTGATGAAAACATTTCTTTATTTTGTAATCGGTACACACCAGCAGGGAATTAACACGCTAATGTGTACATCGTTTTACAAAAGATATTTGGTTTGGGCTCCAGGCTAGCGCTTCACACACGCAAAATGTCCTTGCTGACTAAAAGAATAAGAAACCAAAAATAGACTCAATCACTTTTAATCAACTACCAATTTAACTATCTAAACCCTGAGAGCAGATAAAGGGGCGAATAGGGAAAGAGAAGGAAAGCAGATAAGAGAAAGAGGAGAGTTAAATGTGTGACTGGGCTGCAGAATGACAGCATTGCCTATGACAGGGCTGCGTATAACACGTGCATATAGCACTGGTGCAGAATATAGGGCTGGTGAATGAACCTGTGGAAGGAAAAGGTGGCCTGAAACAAAGACCGACCCACCAATGAGTCTCGGGTCACAGTACCCGTCCTGTGCACGACGTAGGCCCAGACTATGAAAGCTACATAACTAACACAACCAAAATTCGTCACAATCATAATCAATCATAATAACTCCCTCAATGCAGTAAAATACATTTCAAGCTAAATAGATTTCAAATTAATAGGGAAAGAAGACTTTGTATCTGTAGGGAACAGATCTCATACAGTGGCCACATTAAAATACATTTCAAGCTAAATAGATTTCAAATTAATAGGGAAAGAAGACTTTGTATCAGTAGGGAACAGATCTCATACAGTGGCCACATTAAAATACATTTCAAGCTAAATGCATTTCAAATTAATAGGGAAAGAAGACTTTGTATCAGTAGGGAACAGATCTCATACAGTGGCCATGTAGTGACCAACAAGGCGGCATCTAGTGCCTCACGATGTAAAAAGGCCAAAACAGAATCCAACAATCATCGTCCCCAACCCATCCCGTAAAGATTAAACCATGAACTTTCTCAATGTAAAACATTATTTCACACACATATCACCACCATTGAATACATTGCAGGGAAAACCTAATAAAATTCACGATCGCATCAGCGCAACTTCGTCATCAATAGGTTTATAACACAGTATGGTACACAAGGCAGTCGCTCTCTTACAAAGTCATAGAGGCACAATTGACAAAATCATCCATACCTCGACACAGAGATGCACCAGAAAGCAAGTAATGATCTCTCTCCAACTGAGGGACTGAGTTCTTGCGAACTCGTGGGTTCTAAACCCTTTCATGCTAATAGTGCAAAGGTGTAAATCGCCCGCACCTGTAATCCCACTGGGATTCTCCAGGATCTTTACCTCTCACTTGGGTAATACAACACTTACCTCTAGTGCGATCCTAGATAGCATTACAACATAATGAACTTTGTCCCACAGACAGCGGTTTATCTGTCTGAGGGACTACATTTCTGCCCCCACCCACTAGCTTTTCCCCAAGCTAGAAAAGATGCAAAGGGAAATAACTTTTAGCGATCTGGTAACCCCAGGAGGGTTACAGAAAATTCTGTTTGTTTTTATAGTCTAAACATTTTTAAAAAGATAGCATGATCTGCTTTTGAAAGATTAGCTTTGATGTTAATGTTTATCTTTTTTTACCCCTTTATTATCCAAAAATTGTTTCTTTTGTCTTTCCAAAGGTAATTAACCGACTCGGACTGAATTCTCATGGACAGTTTTCTCCAAAGGAAAAAATCATTGAGTGAGTTGTAAAACTCTATAGAGCCTTTGCATTGGATTTGTGCAATGCTGTGTTCTGCAAGTGCTTCAGGAAGACATACTTGTCTCATGTTACTTTCTTAAATTGTTTTTGCCTCAGACTGGGAGAGTTTGTAGAGATTATTGTAACAAAAGATGTTCTTAAAACAGCTTACAGTGTTTTATATATATATAAATTATACACACACACATACACAGAGATATATACAAGCATGCATACCCATTGCAGATATATATAAAGCCGTAATGATATTTCTCATGGTGATTTCTCAACTGTAGGTACATGGTTCCCTCTGAACACGAGGGCCCGCTGATGACAATGGATGTGAAGGACTTTGTGCTGACAGTAGGCTCCCGGTCGCCCTCGCCGGGGGGTGGCTCTGTGGCAGCACTGTGCGGCTGTCTTGTGAGTTGGGTTGTTCAGTATTATGTGCGGCTGTCTTGTGAGTTGGGTTGTTCAGTATTATGTGCGGCTGTCTTGTGAGTCGGTTGTTCAGTATTATGTGCGGCTGTCTTGTGAGTTTTGTGAGTTGGGTTGTTCAGTATTATGTGCGGCTGTCTTGTGAGTGGGTTGTTCAGTATTATGTGCGGCTGTCTTGTGAGTGGGTTCTTCAGTATTATGTGCAGCTGTCTTGTGAGTAGGTTGTTCAGTATTATGTG
>SMGT01013770.1:1641-11886 GCA_004794575.1 Lanistes nyassanus | reverse complement strand
CGGCTGTCTTGTGAGTTGGTTGTTCAGTATTATGTGCGGCTGTCTTGTGAGTTGGGTTGTTCAGTATTATGTGCGGCTGTCTTGTGAGTCGGTTGTTCAGTATTATGTGCGGCTGTCTTGTGAGTTGGGTTGTTCAGTATTATGTGATCAGTGCGTAATCCTGTTTACAGTTAAATCTTTTCATGGAATGACCTGGTTCACTTGAACGTTTGCTGATCAGCAGATGGACCTGGTATTTGTTGTGGTTATGCTTTTCTTCCCTGAAGACGTTTGGTTACGACTTATGAATGTTCTTGTTAAAGGCACTCAGGCACAAAATAACAAGTACATGCAACAGCTGTCTGTTACTAGGTATTACAAACTACAGCTTGTTGTGAACGCATTTTTCATGAAAGTCTTAATAACAACAAGAAAACGCACTCTCATAACCTATAAATATAAGACTTTATTTCTCCCTCTGCTACATGGCCTGGAGGAAATCTCGTGGCCGACAGGTGACGTCATGAGGAGACTCTACAGATAAGAAACTAATGTCTTTCCTTTGGCTGACATCATGCCTCTTGCACAAATATCACTGTTATCCCATTCTACAGAGTCGGCTACTAGAACATGGGAGAGCGCTGATTTATGTGCATTTTACCACAGTAGACACAGTCATACTAACATCTGTGTGATGAATTGATCACTGAATGCGGGTATATAGTGAGAAATATTATTGTGGCTGTTATAAATACCTGTATTTACTGTTTTAGAAGGATTTTTGTTTTTTCTGTTACAATTAAGTGTCCCAGGACCTTAAACAAATCACAAGAATGTTGTTGGTTTATGACCCCTACACTGTTACAGGGTGCGGGTATCACAATTTTTTGTAGGTAGATCCCAGGTTGAGTGTTTTGATGGTGAGAAGATTTTATTTTAACAGGGTGCAGCCCTGGGCTCCATGGTTGGTTTCTTGACATACGGAAATCGTAAATTTCACGGTCTGGATGCGAGGATGAGGGAACTGATACCTCCTTTGTACAAGGCGATGAAGGACCTCATGCCGTTTGTTGATGCTGATGCTGCTGCTTTCAGCGAGTACATGGTCAGCGCATGGTAGACATAGTGTTTGGTGTACATGGTCAGCGTGTTGTGTATATAGTGCGTAATACAGATAGTGTGTTGTGTGCATAGTGTCCACATGCATGTGCCCATGTCCGTGAGCTTGTGTTTATGTGTCAGCAAATGAGATGGAGAGAGAGACAGAAAGAGAGGTGAACATGCATTTATATATTGCAAACTGTAATCATAAATATGCTTTTATAAAATTGTGCATGTATTACATGTATCCTGCACAGACTTGTAACAAAACATTTTGAAACAAAAACCTGTTTTTTCCTCACAACACCAACCAGAAATAGGAGATTTATATGGATTGGCAGAAATATAAATAAACATTTTGCAGACAGCGAAATTGTAGGTTTGATAACTTTTATAAAAAAAATAGATTAATAATTTGAATACTTATTTACAAATCGTGATTGCATATTTTTTGCTTGTAATTTTTAAAGTTTATTACTAACCAGTTACTGCTTGTGTTTATGGAATGTGTGCATTTCAACAGCTGGCTGTCAAGTTGCCACATGAAACGGAGGAGGAGAGCCAAGTGTAAGTGTTTCCCTCTGCTTGTCAGCGATACGTGTGACAGACAGCTTGTCAGCGATACGTGTGACAGACAGCTTGTCAGCGATACGTGTGACAGACAGCTTGTCAGCGATACGTGTGACAGACAGCTTGTCAGCGATACATGTGACAGACAGCTTGTCAGTCCAGAAAACTTCTACTGTTTTGAAAATGTCATGCTGTACCTTTATTCAGTTGGATTTTCAAGGAGCAGTGGGTAAAAGTTGTTAGCAATTTCTGAAGAACCATTTTCAAGCATGTGAAAGATGTTCGCGGTGCCAGATGCTTACTAGCATCTGAAAGATGAACATTGTTGGTGGATCTTAGAAGCAAGAGACAAATATTTTCAGGCGGGAGACTGCCATGCAGACTGGGCTGCTGACAGCAGTGCAGGTGCCGCTGTGTGTATCCCGGGTCGCAAACTCCTTGTGGCCGATTATTAGTGAGCTGGCTACGATCTGCAACATCAACTGCAAGTCAGATCTTCAGGTGAGGAGCCTTCAGCTGATGCCAGCTTGAATGAGAGGTTCCTGTGTAACCTGGCAAACAGGTTGTTTGAATTTTTGACCGCAAGTGAGAAAGAGAGAGAGAAAGAAAGTGAGGGAAAAGGAAACAAAAAAAGACCATTTTAAAAAAATAAATGTTGAAGTAGAATAACCAGGATGTAAGGACTAGATAGGGTAGCTGTACGAGTGCCAATCTCTTTGGACCCATAATGCTATAACTGCCTTTGTGAAGCCATTCTGATACAAAAAAGGGTGCAAGTAATGTCTTTTAGTCTGGTCCTTTCTGCTGCTGGGAACATTTTCCTGGAGGAAAGCTGTATTATAATGGGCAGCAGGTAAAAGTAGAGAGTGAATAGATACTGTTGGGTCTCACCTTTTGAAGGTAGCTTATGTGCAGGTGTGTTCTTGAAACAAAAGCATAAAAAACATTGTATTTTCTGGAAGTAACGCTCACATTATAAGGTTGGGGGGGGCAGTAGAAAGTGTTCCTGTTGTACACACCCTGTGGAATTGTTGCCATTTCGTGTATATTGCGCTACGTGTGGTCTTCCACGTGTATCCCCTCAGGTTGGTGTGCGTGTCTTGGAAACAGCTGTGTGGGGAGCTTACTACAATGTAGTCACTAACTTGAAGGACATCAAGGAGGAAGAACTCCGGGCAAAGGTATCTCTGTAACACCATTGTCTCAAAGATCTTTCTACTTTCCTTGGTTACTTTCTTGTGTACTTCTGTTTTTATGGTGCTGACTGCATTGAGCCATCAAAATATATGTTCCAGTGCCACCTGTTGACCCAAGTACAATGGGCAGTGATATTGATGCTGTTTGCTAGCAGACAAGGGAAAAACACCAGCATTAGAAAACTGGCTGGCTTTTACTACTGGGGGAGGGGAGGGTGGGGATTGCAGTTTTAGCTTGCAGACAAGGAGTTAGCAAACATTCATTGGAAAACTGAGGTGTGTTTGTGCCATTGTTCATGTGGAGACGTAATAATACGTACAGACAAGGGGTATGCTTTCGCCTTTTACCAGAGTTAGGAAGCAGTCTGTGGTGTGCATATACCAAAATGTCAGCAGAAAGTCTGTTATATCTGATTCTTGCTTCCAGATGCAATCAGATATAGAAGAAGCGCTGAGAGCTGCCCAGGAAAACTGCTCAGCAGTCTTGAAAGTGCTAGATGAGAGGAAAGAGTGACCAAACAGAAATAAAATATTGCTGTTGGCCCACAGCTTGTTGGCATCATGAGGTTGTTGGCATCACAGGGAAGGACAGGCCAGCAGGGGCCAGAGGGCTAGCTACTGTGATATGGAGTAGTTACTGTTTTGTCTTTGCTCAACAGTGAGGGAGCAGTTAATCTTAGGGTTACATCAGCTGCTTTTGCTGCATTATGGGAATATTTCTGTGCAGATGCGTTTTATTGCTGCTGACAATGATTCTTTTGAATCCATAGCAGAGTGCATGATTTGGCTAGGTCATTTTTAGTCATGTTCGTGGCATGTTTTATGTCACCAATTTTGTGTTGTGTAGCAGCAGAGCTTTCTGTCAGCTAAGAAAAATTGATTGCTTTAGGTGAATGTGAAAAGTATTTAGTTTCTATGGTGGGCGTCAAATGTTGAATTTTAAGGTAAATGTGAAAACATTTCTTGCTATGCATCATGTTTTAAAAGTTTGTAATTTTTTTATCCTTTAATTGACACTATTTTGTTTATCGTACTTAGACTATTCCAGTTTTAAATGACTAACCTGTTGGGTGTTTATTTTTTAATTTTTTATTATCTCATCAGAAGCTGATATCAGACTAAAAGCAAAATTGCAAAACTGTCAGTTTTTACAGCGATGTTTGTTATGAGCTGTTTTTGATGTTAAGCTAAACTTTATTGAAAACTTACAAAAATCTTAACTTTTGTACGTTCTGTTTTACGTGATCCTACCCATTCACCATGATGCTTATTGTGGCAGCTCATATCTCCACATGTCTTTTTAGCACTATTTCAAGCAAATTGTAACTCCATCAAATAATTTAAAGCTTTCTTCAGAGTGCTCACAGAACAGTATTATTCTTTTTAATATTCTGTTTTTGTTTTAAGTAGACACTAGTGTCAGAGTTAAACACTTTGTCACACTGCAGATGCAGTGAGATGCACAATTGTTTATGTTATACATTTTTAGTAGAAAACAGCAGGAATTTCCATTTTTGAAATATTTCTGAATATATATTTTCAACAAAACAGAGGGTAATTTCATTATTGTTAAGAAGCTTGTGGTGTGCTCAAAACACCATTCGGTACTTCTGAAGCCAGGGAAACAGGGGCGAGGCTATTTAAAAAATAATTTTTTCAATTCTGAAATCCAGCAGTTATGCGGGCCTGACAGCAATTGAATGTAACAAGAGTGACCTTTATTATCAAAGCACTTTGGTTTTCTGATCTGATCCATTTTCTTTTCCAGAGGATTAACAGGGTATTTCTCACTGCATCCTGTGTGCTTGTGGGCTTTGTCGTCTGACTGTTAAACGATACTGTTCAGTATTTTTATTCTTACTGTTACTTAAGACCATGTTGAGTACTGCATTTCATCTGATCTGAAGCCCTCTATTTTTGTTGCAACTGCTCGTGTTTTTCTGTTTTCATGCTTATGTGTGTCTGTCAAGGTGCACAATATAATTAATAAAGAACAAATGAGGACAGAGCGCTATAAATTATCAAACGATAATCCCAACAAGGCTAGACACACCCGTATGCTGACACAGCTAACCCCCGGTGTGAGCGAGCTGACGATATAAATTAGGGATTCGCTGTATGCACACGTGGTCTAGCGCTGCCAGTACCTTGTTGGGATTATCGTTTGATAATTTATAGCGCTCTGTCCTCATTTGTTCTTTACTAATTGTATTGTGCACCTTGAGGATTTCATGTATTTGTCCTATGTTGTGTTTGTGTCGGATCCCAGTCGTCAACATACGCTTAGTGAGCGAGCTGACGATATAAATTAGGGATTCGCTGTATGCACACGTGGTACACCGGGGGTTAGCTGTGTGAAGACTAGGGTCGTTTAAAAGAAAGGGATGGCAGATCTTTTTGAAGATCTGCCATGTTCCTTACTTTCGACTCTCTCTTTGCTACGTGTTTGGGTACGGTAGGCTCCCTTGGTTGCATACGTCAGCATATGGGTGTGTCTAGCTCTGCCAGTACCTTGTTGGGATTATCTGCTGATTAAAGATAAAAATGAAGGTAAAGGATGCCCCATGATCTTTTCAGCTCATGGTAGAGGGGAGGGTGTGTTTGAGACCACCCTTTTCTGTGGCCCAGCATCGTGGGCAGCACCCATCTCCTCTCCCTTGCTGCCTTACCGTCTTTAACCATGAGGCAGGTATCAATTCCTAGCTGGGTGACCTGGGGGAAGTGTACTGCAGGCCATGGATATCAAACCTACTTGTGGCCACGCTTTTGGTTTTGAAGGCCTGAGCTCTGATTATTCGGCAATCTGCTACCCCTGTGCTGCTGAGTAGATGATGCTAAATGAGTGTTATGCAAGCCTCAGTTGTAGAATGAAAACTCTCATCAACTGCTTAATTTGTTAAAACTAGTCCTTTTTATCATGATCTTGTGTGCTACTACATTTTTGCGATCATAAGATGTAAGAATGTGGGAAGACCTTTTCTTAAAGTTGACACACTATAGTTTAACTTTGAATGTGGCACATGAATCTAGTTCGTGACCTCATCCCCAAAAAACTTAATTTGGAATAAATGTCTTAATATTAAATTTTCTTTCTAAACTCTCAGAAATATATTCAACACATTGTTGATGCCTTTTATAAGCTGTAGAAATCTCATTCTGTCCAAAGATGATGCCCTTTTTTGATCTGTGGTAACTGTGCCTTTACACTGATCAAAAAAAACTTTGGATGCTATTCCTGTAAGATTATAGGTGGACCCTGTTCAGCTCTGTAGAGCATTGCTAATGATGCAAACTAGACAAGGGTTTTTTTACCTGATAACATCTACAATTTCTCTTTCAGCAGCAAAAAGTGTTTATTGTGAAGTAAATCCATCACCATTTATTACAAAATAAACTTTCCACAATTCTTTTTAAAAATAAAATATTCCTGCCATCACAAATTTAAGCCATCCAAACATACAAGTATTCCATTTAGTGACATTATTTGCTGCAACAGCCTGGGTCCATACAGCTTTAGCAGGAGAAAGCCAACCTTATCTGTTTATTTATTCAGTGAGCAGCAAATATGTATTTAGTGTATGTGCCTTCGCACAGCCAAATATAAGTGGTAACTGTCTCAACTAGATGGCTTCTCCTAATCCAAATGTGACGCTGATACTGATGGGGTTTGGGGATTTTCTTTCTCTTTCAAACAGTTGTATTTGTATTTAGTTTTCCAATATATCAACATGGCTGTACTGAATATTAGGATCACGGGCAACATGCCACTTACCAGATTTAAAGCAGTATCAACTTGGCAAATACTGTATATCAAGCACATGTATTTACCAGATAGCTACTGCATATCAAACATTTACTGACCAAGTACGTCTAGTGTATATCAAAGGGAAACACCAATGGATTGAAAATTTCTCCACATTACTTATATTTCAGATTTTATGTTAAGTGCAGACCATCTCTGTCACTGTCATGACCTTTTTGTCATTGTCTTAAATTTTGGTTGTGTGTGGCATGCTAGCTGTAACTTGTAAGTCTGTAGTATGTGTGTGGCATGCTAGCTGTAACTTGTAAGTCTGTAGCATGTGTGTGGCATGCTAGCTGTAACTTGTAAGTCTGTAGCATGTGTGTGGCATGCTAGCTGTAACTTGTAAGTCTGTAGCATGTGTGTGGCATGCTAGCTGTAACTTGTAAGTCTGTAGCATGTTGCTGTGGATCTGAGCAAAGGTGCTTGATGGAATGTAAACATTTTTTGAAAGTGTGCACATGAATGCCATTTAAATATTTCTTGTGTAACTGTTCAACTCTGTGCCTGTTACACATATTTTGCATGTATTGATTCTGAGTTGTGTACATTAGCATCTGCTGTTTTCGAACTGACTGTTGAAACAAGTTTTTTCTCTTGCAACCCACTGCTGAAATTGACGACCTCGGTGATATAAGGGTTAAGGTGTCTGCTTCCAAGCCACATCGGTGGGTCACAGCCCAGCCAAGTCATACATAAGACTGACAAATTGGCAATCTAGTAGCTGCTCTGCCAGACGCCTGGCACTACAAGAAAATCTGCCTTGCATGTAGACCCTTCATCCCAACCTGTTCAAAACTGTTCCTTTATGACAGAGGTCCCCTTAATCTGCAAGTCGGGAGCGCATGCACATCAGCGTATGACCATGTGTGTCAGCTAATGAAAATAACTGAATAAACTACAAACTTTCTGGTTTAGAATTTTCTTTGGATTCCTTACATTTAAGATTGCAGATTGCAAAGTAAACTGTAGGTGTATTGACATATTTATACTTGTGTTTATATGACCTAAATGTGCTTGCAAGAAAAAAGCCAACAATTTAAAAAACATTTAAATGACAGTACATTTGCAATGACACCCTTTAAAATCGACAGTGCATTATTTAAAACTACTTACTGCACATCATTTAAAAATCCCAATCATACCTGTATGGGATGTCCACTAACTGGTAGATTGCAGAACCAGTCCGACATGGACTCGTTTATATCTTCTTAGATCATTTTTCTCTTTTTTACTTATTTCAGATCAAAACAGCTTCCATTCCTAAGTGTATTCTCACAATAAGATTTGATGCAAGAAATCGGACATATCCTAAATCCTTTGCAATATTGTGCAGACTTCTCACTTTCTCTTTTAAAACATTGAAACGCTGATCAGCATTAAAAAATATTTCCCTGCATTTTTATGTTTACTGGCTTGTGAACCTAAGCAGTAACAGAACATGCTGTCCCAAGACAGAAGGGATCTGTCCATCAAAGGGGGTCTGCACAAGGCAGGTTTTCGTATATAGGGAACAATACTAGGACCATTTGGCCCCCATGACTTGGTGGGACTAAAGCCTGTGTCGTGAAAGCAGTCCTAGTGTGGCAGCATGTTAACTTGCCTTAAGCAACACCGTCCTGATATGCTCCTAGTTTGCTAAGGGGCATCAAGCAACGAAAACCAACCACTGATGACATTGACAGCATTTTATCCATGGTGTTATATACTATATCACTTTCTCCCTTCATCTCATCCTCAGGTAAGGATTTTGAAAGATTTCCAAACAATTCCTATTTTAAAATGTTGAAATTTTTGCAAAGATTTATCAGTTTACAGCACCATTTTAAGAAGTCATGGTTGAGAAAGCATTTTAAAAAGAAAAAAAGACAAAAGCCAGAGACAGGTAGGATGAGCTACATAATGGACATGTAGCATGTAGCAATTAGGCTGACCTCTCAAACCTTTGATGTAACTGCAGAAAGCTGCTGGGGAAAACAAAATAGCGAAATAACTAGTGGATTTGACAGTTACAACAATGGTATATAGCTGTCTTAGCGGTGGAACTTGTCTCCATGTCAGTTTTTTTGCCAAAGCTCATCCACAGGTACATATTTCAATTTTCAAAGTTATTTTTTTCAAGCAAACCATGCAGAATTTCTAAAGAAGAAATGGGTAAGTCCAGAAATGAAGTATTCAGAGATGGGAAAGATGTATGTTTGTATTCATATTTGTATTATTCTTAGTCATGCTGGTTGCTGATAACACATACACCATATTTTCAGTGTTTTTGTTTCATCTGTTGGAGTTACATTCATTTTAAGACAGATTCATGTTAGGCCAGTGAAGGGTATAGTCGTCTGGAATTGCACAGTGCACCATTATTGTAATGCTGGTTTTACTGGGTTGAACCAACTGGGTGCAGTTTTCATTGGCCATTCACGTAACAGCAAAGGTTTCTTGGGAATTTCAAGAATTAGAGTCTTTTAGCACATTATTCATGTTCTTGTTGTACAGCATAATCCAAAATACTTCCATCATACATGGCCTATCGGCAATCCATTTACATATACATGTACTACATTTATGTATGCTCCAAAAGGTAGTGAAACCATTTTTGGTGCCGGAATTAACAGAAACCTGCTTGCACACAGTCAAGTTAAACCTTAATCTGTTTGATATTTTTGTGGCTTTCAGAACAAAAATCTATGAGACTAAATATCTACAGCACACTGCTAGATCCCAATGCAATTGTTTATGTTGTATTTTTAGTCGTATGTTTGAAAGCTCAGTACATCATGTTTTGAAGTGCACAGACAAGAGAAGGGGAAAGCAGTTAAAGTTGAAGAGTTTTACACTGGAGCAATACACACAGACATTAGATATCCTTACAAATTAGGGTACACATGTCCATGGGAGAGAACTCTTTTTGTAAGTCATAAAGCAGAAAATCGAGAACAGTTTTCTGCTTGTACAGTAATTGTGACAGCTATTTTGTGTGATGCTTGCAACTAGAGGTACTGAAGCAACACTTGAACTGGATTCAAAATGTTTCTCTGTTGCACATTTAAGCTTCTCTGAAAACTTTTGCATCACTTTGTGAGTCTTTGCTGGACACTGCCAGCTGTTTTCACACTAGTCTTCTGGACTGGAAGACTTGTAACGAATCCCAGAAACCACTGCTCAGGCATCCTTAATTACCTGCCCCCAAGCAACTACAGTACTGCTACTTGGAAACTCAGCCTGTATTATAAGGGCACCGTCAGTGTTGTATGATAATCAGGGGGAATTTTTTTTAAAGAAATGATCTCAAATCAATTTTTAAGAGTGATATGTTTTCTGGTATAAAGGATTTGGTTTTAATACTGTACAACCCCCTCTGAAAAGATTGTTGTAAATACTTTTCATGGAGTTGTACTAGGAAATATTGTGTATAAGAAATAGTGTATTGTGTAATTAAAATTGTAAGTCTCGCGAGACCGCGACCGGAAGTCTCGTGAGAACGCGACCGGTAACATTTCCGATTGCGCGGGGAAACATGTGTTGGGGTCATTTTCATTTGACGTCCTGTGCCTGTTAACATCAGCTGTGCAGTTTCCACTCACAGCTTGTGGTCTT
>SMGT01013769.1:90276-122700 GCA_004794575.1 Lanistes nyassanus | reverse complement strand
TGTTGTGTGGCCGAACCATGTCAGCTTCCCTTTCTTTGCGGTGACAAGAAGAGGCTTCTGGAGACCAGCCAGTCTACTTTGCTGCGGACATAGACGTTTGATTTGTTCTCCATCCAGGAGATTCTGATGAGCTTGCGAAACCACTGGTTCCAAATGCATCGACCTTCTTTTCTCTGATATCAATATCCAGTTTTCACAGCCATACAGAAGGGCGACTAGGGCTTTATGTAGAGCTTGATTTGGGCTGGGAGGTAGGAAAGCTGATGTTACAGTGTACTATTCATCCATAATTCACTTGGAGCTTACAGTGCTGTTGCGCAAAGGGTTAGCCTAATCTTAACTTCTGTAGTCGATCTTCAGTCTCTAGTCAGGACAGAGCCAAGACATTTAAAAATGTCCACGTCTTCCAGTTTGTTTTCGGCATTGATGTCTGCGAAGGTGTCGCTTGTGCTGTTGAGCATCGCTTTGCTTTTCTCAGAACTCGCTCCCATTCATTCCATAAGCCCCACTCGGTCTGCAAAATGTCAATTCCTGGAGTCCTTTGGTGCTATCACCCAGATGGTCTGTCATCAGCGAAGCGCAGGTCGGAGATAACTCTTTGTCCTACTAGGTTGGTACGTGAGTGTTCGTGGAGGCTCTCAAGCACGATCTTTTCAAGGAAAAGGTTGAAGAGAACCGGTGACAGCAGGCTACCTTGTCAGACCCATACTGTGGGTTTGGAAGAACTCGTTGTTCAGAATCACAGCACTGCTGGAGTTTTCATGCTTCAGTGACTTGCAGTAGGGCTTCCTCGATATCGAACGGCAGCAGAGTGTGTCAAAAGCCTTTGTGCCATACTCGGAACTACACTCGCCCGCCCTCGTAAAAGCTCAGGCTGTTTTTGTTGAATGATTTTTCTTTTGATGTATACTCTGATTTTACCAAGTGGAGTGCAGTGGAAACTGGCAATTAGGGGATACGGGAATTCAGATATTATTGGCCACACTCCTGTTGATGCCTTCTTGGTTCTGTTTGTTGTTGTTGCTGTTGTTCTCCTTGTTGTTAATGTTGCTGCTGCTACTGCTAGTGTTGTTGCTGAGGTTTATTGGCTAACGGGGGGGAAAAAACGGTAAAAAAGGAACGTTGCGGAAGTCGAACGTCTCCCGCCATGTCATGTCGCACAGAATATTCAAGACTCCGGCAGGTGAAACGACATTTTTTTAACCTCTTCAGTTAATTTTGTAACTATCGCTCACCTTTTCCCACAATTTTCTGGCTCCACCACACCAAACTATGAAAATGTAATAACCTAAAGCACTAGAAATATTTCGCGAAAACCACTCAACAGAGTTCATCGTGCTTATTAAAAACGAGATCCCAGTCTTACAACTACTTCCAAAAACTGTGCATGACCCTTTCTCTGCCTTCTCATAAAGAAGATATAATGTGTTAACATACTCAATGCAATGCAATATCACAATCTAACTGTGTAAAGTGATCCTGACACAGACATTAGCAGTAAGAGATATTACACTTCGAGATGCAATTAAAAAGTAAAAGTCTTCTCATCTCCAGATGAACCTGATTATATCCCCAATAAATATGTGTCTTTTTAACTCTGACACCACAGCAGGTCCTTGTCTCCTAGATGCGTTTAAAGCCGTTCGTTATAGGAATGCATATGATGCAATACAATGCAACACAACACACAAATATGTTGTGTAGTTATAAAGAATGAAGACTTATCCTTGCTCTCTCTCTCTGTGCAGTAAACGGTTTTGACCCATATCCAACTATCTGCACACACCGCCGCGCCAAACGTAAAACTGAAATATCACGCATCAAACATTTCCCTATTCCAACACCCCCACCCAAGATCCTTCGTAAAAACATTCCCGCCGGTTATTTGCATAAAATCTTTCATGAATCCTGAAGCAGTCTCACCTGCGCAAGAAACGATGATTGAAGAAACAAAGAAGAGGACCCAGGGATTTCGGCAAAACTTGTTTCACGCTGACTGTGTCGACCCCTTGTCTGCTGAGAACTCTTACTCAGTAAGGTACTACTCCTTGGTACGCACCTATCAGCTGCAGGTAACTTTATTGACGCCCCTTTCACCCACTGCTTATCGACAGAGATACATATTGCTCCAGAGGGTAGATCTGGCACGCTGGCTTTCAAAAAGTCCCCCCACACAAACACACACGCACACACGCACGCACACGCACACGGACACACACACACACGTACAGAATGTTTGTTCTGCCTGGGGAAATATATTATTCTTGATCATCATATAACTAAAAACAATTTCAAATATATCCCCTAGAGGTATGACCTTTAGTTGCAAAATTGACGAACGCAAACTTTGATGGGCTCTGTGTGCCTGAAGGTCGGTGTGAGATATACCCCGTGATAGCAGTTTCACGCGAAGTTATATGAAAGTTATTTCTAACCTTAAAGGCACATCATTCTAACAGCGATAGACACTTTGAAAGGTTACCTCCCCATGTTTCCGATTAATTTCTCCTCTGCCATTAAGGATTATTAGCTTACCAAAGGTAGGCTAAATCTCAGGTTATGCCAGAGGACAGCTGTTACCCGGAGTTTCGCATGCAGGACAAGGCATTCCACATCGACCCACGACGGGAGGAATTAGCATGCTTGCTCTCCCCCTTCTGGACAGTCAGAAGTGGACGTTAAACATTATTGACCGCTGTGTGGAACCATGTTGCTTTGAACAAGCTGGAAGGTAAATAAAATGCCAAGTGCTGACGTGCAATGACGTGTGTGTCAGCTTTACATTAAAAGATTATGTACCCAGAAAAAAATACATCATATAGATTTTTTTTCTCTGTTTCCCTTGGCGACTTTTAGTCCTGAGGTACATTAAAACGACGAGGTTTTTGCACCTGTGTTTTCCTCCGGGTAAACGCCAGCAACTTCTGTTTGGGCTGAGAAAACTAAAATGCCTCAAGCTGAATCCAACAGACACAAAGACGTGGTGGGTTACCGTACTTGTGGTCCTCTGTTCGTCTGTCAACAAAAAGACTAATGGAAAAGTTTTTTTTTTGATGCCCGTTTTTGTTCCTGACCCCTTTGATCGAGAAAGACAGTAGGTTTTACATTGTGAGAACAGAATTCCGATTTGAACATGCTCCTTTAAATTCTTTCTAAAATTCCCTTCAACTGAAATCGGTCTAGTCTTTCTTATTACCTACGTGGGTTATTTATTTATTTATTTATTTATTGTATCTCATGGCTGCTGTTCCATTACGAGCTTGGCTAATTCTCCAACAGCAATTTTCTGGGCTGTAACTTGTTACCTCTAGTTTTCCTCCCTCTCATTTCGAATAGGCAAGAAGAAATTTATCAGTTTCAGTGCTCGCGTAATAAAACTTATCTTGACACTCCTAAAGGCTTCAGACTTTTCTCAGGCTGTTGCTCTGCTGTCAAGTTAAATAAAACTGTCCACTTACCAGACAATATCTATTCATACAGCGTAAGAGGATCAGGAGAAGAGAACTCCTCTCGCTACTCTTGACTCTGGCCCTGCTGGGCACAAACCCAAGCCAAAGCCATGGTTTGCCCGTCTGTCTTTCTGTTTGCCTGCCTGCCATCTTTTCTGTCTGCCTGTCACTCACTCACCTACATCAATCTCTCGATGACTCTGTCAGAACTTTCTATGGGTCCTGGATAGCTCATTAGTAGAGCATCGAACATGAGTGTGGAGGTTGTCGGTTCGAATCCAGTTGTGGCAACCTGACTGTAACCTGGACTTAACGCTTCTGCAGACTTCTTCCGCCCCTGACACCTTCCCCCCCCAACATTAATGCTGCCTCTCCACACTCGCAGTCTTAAAGCTGTCAGTTCTAGGTGGGGAGGTGCTTCGATGCATGTGTTGGTAGTATGCCCCCATCCCTACCCTATCCACGCCGTGACATGGTCTGAGCTGTTGGCACCCATTACTCGATCCTTATCTCCCCCCCTCCCAAAAAAAAATCCTAGCCAGCTGGTGCTTATTATTGAACCACCAGCTTCAAGTTTGTCATGCAAACCTTCAGGAAAACAGTCTTTGTGTATCTAGGAAAGACGATGACGACGACGACGATGATGATGATGATGATGACGACGACGACGACGACGACGATGATGATGATGATGATGCCGGACCACGAACTTTACATCCCAATGGTCGATACTGGCGAGAAAACAGAGATGCGACGAGACTTGCAAATGCTTTTAACTCGACCATTTCGAGTGGTGCTAGTCAGGGCGAACATGACGAGAGAGGGGCTGCTGTACGCGATGGGGTTTTCTTGCTGTCGACCGACGGCAGGAAGTGCCTGGCAGCCCTGTCCCCCTTTGTGCCTTCGCCGGACATGGAAGTGGCTGCCGTGCGTTCAATAGTCAACGAGGCGTGGCGTCCGCTGTGAGAGAAACACAACGACTCGAGCTTCACTTCAAAGTTTGGCCGTGCCGGAAAGCCTTGAAGTAGTTCAAAGATTCGAGGGAAATTTTAATATTATACGGTGTGCTTGCGTGGGAAATGTGTGCCTCCATGTCAACGTAGATTTCTGTAGAGTGAACGAATGAGCAAGCGAGCGAGTGGGTGGGTGGGGGTGCTTGTGTGGGCAAAGAACATAATCTGACGAATGAATTAACGAATGGGGGGGGGGGGGGAAGCTTTCACTCTTCCAATGGCAGCACTGAGTGTTCTGTGACAGGTCTTATCGCTGCTTATCGTCGTCCTCTTTCAGTTTTCCCGTCCTTTTCCTGGTTTTTTCCTTCCTTCTCTTCATCCCTCCCTCTCCTTCCTGTTATTCTCATCCATGTAACGTGGAGGGCGCATTGTTAAAGTCCACACATACACATTTCTTCACATCTGCATTTCGGAGTGGAGAGAGTGACATTAGGTATATGCGTGGCGTCTCTCCGATGGCAGGTTGATAGTCCGACACTGACTGAACCCACCAGCCTGCTGAATAAAATGACTCGGGATGTGTTGTCGCCTGTCGATGGGACGTCTCTCAGAGGACTTTACAGCTTATTTATCAATAGCCGCACTGCTCTTTGCCTCCACGCACACAACACACACACACACCCTCACACACACTTGAACTGAATACGTCGCTACGGAAAGACAGATGGGATAAACATAGACCAACACAGACAGAAAAGCAGAACGTTAGACAGCGAACTTAGGATATTACTTCAAGATGTTTTTGTTTCTGGAAAGTACTGAGGCCAGATTATACGGGGTGGGTACTTTGGGTGATTACCCGCCATTCACCCGTACTCTGTACTCCTCTATGCCAGAAGGCGCTGCCGGCTGGTATTGACGAACGAACAAACCGACGGACGGAAGCAAGGAACTGAACAATTGCAATCCCTACTTCGGGTGGGCGATTTAAAGACAGAAAACGAAAGAGGAGGAGGACTAAGTGTTGTTGTTGTGGTTGTTGTAAGACATGGCAGTTCATAACAAACATACGAAACATACAAAATAAATAAAATTGATAAACAAATAAACAATAAATAAATACAACTGACTTTTCCGGTTTGCAGCCCATAATTTGTTCTCAGTTTGTGACCCCTGGACCACCGCCAAAAATATGTCAAGCCCCCTCCCCACAAATCGATGGATCCAACCCTGGCATGATACTATCGTAAGCCAAGAGGATGTCATACAGTGAAAGCAGAATTTTTAAAAAAAATTATTAATGGGGCCTTAATACAGGAATACAACTCCTTTTGTCGATCACTTATCTGTGTACAAATAAAATAACAGTAAAATGAGAGAAATCAACTTATCGCATAGCTTCGCGTGGACTTTGTGCTGACCCCAGGGCACGAAGGGAAGTGTTTGATCTTTTGCTCATAAAAGTCATGAAAATCCTGTGGGGTAGCGTGTGGTTAGGTTTTAGGATTGCATAAAGGCTTACATATACAGACGTGAACAGAAGCCATAGACCGGAAACCTGTAAAACGGTCTGCTACATTGAGGCGACACCTTTGTATAACGCTAAAAAAAGGGGGGAAGGGTGATTAGCGTTATCAGAAAAAAATTGATAGCTAGGCTGGTACTATTTTTTTTAAACCAGGGTGAAAGACTGCACATTTCGTTACAAGCTCTTTAAGTAAAGGGAAGCTATTCTAGTTAATGCAGTTGCCTCCCTTGTACATATGTTGTGCGCAATTTTACGCGCCAATATGCACTCGTGCAATTTTTCCTTTTTTTTTTAATCAGCAGAAAAAAGTTTTAGGCCTGCATTTAAAATATAAGGTTGGTCGGGAAAGTGCATATTGGCATGGTACGTTTGTCAAGCTTTGTCTTCATTTATTTGAAGAAATATCCACATTAACATTGTTGTTATTGAGTTATTACATGAATTGTGACAATAACTTATTCACAGGGAGTGTTCGCACTGGTGGCTTGGGTGTCACATAGACAAACATATGCACATACACACGCGCGCGCGCGTGTGTTACGCTCGAACACAAGCACAAACCACACACCTGCACCATTCTCGGTATTTTTTTTAATAATCAGTATCACTCCAACAGGAAGTACTTGAAACGCTCAACATAACCGTTTGCAGACGCATGTGACCAAGGGAGCTTACCGTACCCAAACACGTAGCAAAGAGAGGGTCGAAAGAAAGGAACTTGGCAGATCCTCAAAAAGATCTGCCCACCCTTTCATTATACGTAAATAATCAGTCCTTTTTATGTATCTACTGAGCCATCCAGTCATCGTGCCGGTCAGAAAAATATTATGTTACCTGTTTGACACCCGGCAGACTGCTAAAAAAAAACCCTACCTATCAGCCTGTTGGTCGATCTGCATCAACCCGTTGACAGCCTGTGTGTGGAACAAATAATTACTCATTACTGTCTATACAAGGCTTGAAAGATTATTTAAAATAATTATCACACCTTCTCACTATTGCGCAACTACTCAAATAAATTGGACATTTTCGGATTTTTCCAAAGGTTATGAAATACGTCGGTATTTTTCTAGAGCATCTGAGCACGTACGCTGAATTTTTTTAAAAAATCTATTCCACAGCACACCAATTTCATCCATGGAAACACTGACAAAGGTGTATGCACAGTGACCATCGTGTGCCAAACAGCAGCTTCCTACCGTATTATACAGCTTCCTACCGTATCATACAGCTTCCTACCGTATTATACAGCTTCCTACCGTATTATACAGCTTCCTACCGTATTATACAGGCAAACCATTTGTATTCGTCAACGCAAGCTTCGGCGCCCTAACGCCTAAGTTCTCAGTTTGAGCACACATTTCTGTTAATGTTTGTTTCGTCATGACAACGGATTGGGAAAAGAAGGGAAGTAAAGAAAACAATAAAACAAACAAACTGACCTTAAACGTTCAACGGATGTTTGAACAAACCGTCCAACACAAACTAACAGCTAAACGCACTGTCGCTGTCTCCGGTTGCAGCCTTTTGTGAATAAGGAGTGATTAGTGTTGATATGTCATTACCGAAGCCCGCAGTAACCAACTACAGGTCGATGATTCACTGGTCAGCGTGAATTGCCTACCGCATCTACTGCATCAGATTGCTTCTCTGTTGCCTTTGATTTAATTTGATTCGATTCTTTCTGTCCTGTTTCTCAAGACTTGTCAGAGACAACTATGGGCTCTTTCAAGACTTGTGTCGTTGGGTCTGTCCACTACTCTTCTCTGCGAACAGCTAGACATTTTTCTACTGATAATAACCAGAACCAGGAACGATTCCATCACCACAGGCAGAGTTCTTACAGAGGTTTAAACAGCCGAAGAGCTCTCTAGATCCAGATACAGTAAAACCTCCAATATATGACTTTGAAAAAACAGCCAAAATAAGGTCTTATAATGGAGGGTTTTATAAGGGAGTAGTTGCACTGAACCGTTAGTACATGTAGGTACATGTTTGGTGGTGGATGGGGTGAGAAATAAACACATCTGCATGTATGTTATCATGGCAGTCAACTGCAGCATGTGTTTTGAATTTTTTTTAATTTACCACTTAACTACAAGTTAAAATAGTTTTTTCTCATCTCTATTACTGAGATCGCACGTTAGTGTGACGCAGTTCTCTACCCTCTAATGACCCCTCGCATCTCGCACAGTTTACATTGGGTTAAACATTTCAGACCCTGACTGTCTGGTAAATCGGCCGAAACAAAGGCTTAAACATAGAATATGAAATAAGACTTTCAGGAATTAATTACAACATCTGTGCTAAAATCAATTTGTCCTTCTGTTAAATGTCGAAAAGATACGCAAGTCGCATCTTGTACAAAACTGTCAATCCTTCAGTCCGTTAGGGTAAAGCCGTAAACTGATGTCGGATGCAATATTTATTGCCGACTTCCTTCTGTTGCTTCTTTGTTAGAAGCACTTTCAATCTCTTTCTAGATTTAAAACAGTTCTTTTGCGCTTCTCATGGGATTTGGGGTCGACGTTTAGCGTTTCTCAGTGAAAATCTTTGCACAAAGAAGTTTCCTAACCTTTTTCTGCTCAGCTCACTGTGCAAAACCGGCCCCTTTGGTCGGCTGTTGGTCGGGTTAAGGAGGGAGTCGTAAATGGGAGGTCGTTTATATAGTAAATGGTCTCCTTCAGAAATTTTTGCGTCTTATGCTGGAGGAGCTCGTATATGGGAAGGTCTTATCAGGGAGGTTTTACTGTATTCTGAAAAACTACGGACAGAGTTCATACGTTCATTTACCTGTTGTAAATTTACCACCCGTACCTCTTGTCCCATTTCTTTACTAACCAGATTCTGTATACTGCAGTGTCCTCGGAAATCTTCTTTCGACAAAAAGAAAATTGCCGTAGTCATTTTGAAACAATAGCCACAACAACAACAACAACAACAACAACAACAACAACAACAAATCTTTATTACACAATGAGGGAATTCTCAACCAAAAGCCGCATAAAATGCAATAGGCCATAACATTCTTGTCTCTCGACTCGAATATTCTTTTGAAACTCTTTTTACATTAGGACAGGTCTAAATCCTTCATCTCAAACAACAACAAAAAAATATCCCTCAATAGCGCGCTTTCTCGTGAATCTATACTTCCTCTTGGGGATCTGTGCTAAGCCCGACACTTGTTATTATAATCCTTTCCCACAATCTGATATCACCAACCAGAGCTCAGTATCGTATGAGAGGTTTGCTATTAAGCTCAGCTTCTAAACGCAGCTCTAACTGAAGATAACGACCACACGATCTAAACCTGTTCTTCTGAGGTAGAAAATAAATGTTTGCTAACCAACTAAAACAGAACTGCGACAAACTGAAGCCATGCGGCTTATAAAGCCTCTCCACTCTGGAGTACTCGAATACTTTCTTTTCTCTCTGACCTTAGTTCATCACACCATCAGGTTCACAAACTATCTCCGTGACCTCGGAGTTTTCTAGACAACGGAACCTCTAAGCAACAGCGTTTCACAAACAGCTGTCGATCATTATGCCTTCGGCTAAGACACCTTGCATCTATCAGTCCTCATCTCTTTGAGCAAGCTTTCATAACCCTCGTTTCATCCTCCATTCTCTCCCGCTTTTATTACCATAGCTCTGTTCTAATCTGGCTGACCTCAGACAATTATCAAACCTGTACAACGAACTCAGAATTATGCATCTCACCTCCTCATTCAGTCTCCTGGGAATCAAAATGTCCGTAAGTCACTATGCTAGCTTGCACCTTAATTTATCAGTTTTTTTTCCTTCTCTGCTTCTTCGGTAGTCACCGAATAATAAGCTTTCATGATAACTCGTATCAAGAATAAAACTAAACCCTGCTGTGTTTCCAAACTATCACCAGATCTATCTCTAACTATATCCTATTGCTCCGTATGCATATAAACTCCACAAAATTTATACCCCAACAGTGGATTTTTTCTTTGTCTCTGAAAACGCTGTTTTGGCGAACTTGGAATAAACTATTCTCTCATGGGACGAACCAATAACTTAATTATCACTAAATAACATAAAAATAAGCTATTGAATGTTCGTGCATGGGAAATTCAAGGAGCTTATTCTGGATTATCCGCCATAACAGGAATAAGTCAGCTATTCGGTTGTCATGCACACGGGACCTGGTCTTTTTACACTGTAACCCCCGAAAGACCCGCTTCTCAGCTGATAATAGAATCCTTAAACTCCAGCTTTTAAAAAAAACCCATCCTTTTCATTGAAAGCAGCAAAGCCAAGAAGCTTTCTCCCATTCAGCAGTTGAATCTTCTTTATACAGAGTATTTCGGCTAAATTCCCTACCTTCTACTCACAGATTAAGTATTCTTTCTTTAACATGCAAGTTAATGAACGCTGTGTTGAAGGCTATGAATGACATCAGTATGTGTCGTTTCAAGGAAAAGTATAAAAAGCTTTCAGCTGCTGAATGACCTTTTTTCTCTCACTAGCTGGTAAAACACCACGGAACAGGCTTGACCATAGACGTGTACAGAGACATGAACTTGTATGTACACTTTTTTTAATCCAGTACGAACTGGATCCAAATTTAAATAGTAAAAAATGTATATGTAAACATTTCTATGGACCTACTAGCTGCTTTTTCTTTAAATTGACAATTTCTTTTACAAATACAGACACAGTACATCAGAAAGGTTTTACGTCTTTGTTCCATTTATAAAATGGAAGAAAATGATATGAACTTTTTCGTCTGCGTATTTTCGTGACTTGAGCAAAATGTTCTTCGAGTTTATAAAGAGGATTTCTTAGTTTTAATTGATCAGTTTCCGTTTCTGCTCTGCCTCTTCGTCGGTCACCATATTTTTCACATATGATAAACTTTCATAGTAACTCGTATCAAAACCCATTACACCTAAGAACTCGTCTCTCGTGTGGTTGTAAAGTCTTTCATGTAAACAGTCGAGGGCAATGCGACTGTAGTTCTGATAGAACTTATTGGCAAACATCTCTGGGCGTTTGTCGAGCAAAGGGAGATCACCCGTCGATAAGATGCAGATCAGGCGTACCCGCAGGCCACCAGCGCAAGGATAATCAAATGGGTAGAGTCCCCAGTTTTTGAATCGAGCTAAAAATGGTTTCTCAACTGGATCCGTTTCAGGCGTGCCTAAAAACAGTAAACAAATGCATGTAGACGTAGAAAAATATGGATATGTTTTTTCTGCGTCTTCCTTAAGGACAAAGTCGATAGATATATATTCTGTTTCGTGCAACTTAAAGTGAGGGTTCACTCTCCATAGCAACTTTGTATGCCCAAATAGAATCAAATCTGAGGAATTGCGTGGCACTAGTCATTTTACCAGAAGATCGACCGATCAGTCACTATTTTAATCCAAGTTCTGCATTGAAGAGACTGACCTAAAAAAAACCCGAACCGCCGAATCGAGGCTCATGACGTCACAATGGTAACAACAAAGCGGCATGCGAAGGTCATACGAAACCCCCTACAGCCACGAACAGCAGCCAAATTTCATGGTTTTAGGTCTAAATAAAAGATTTTAAAGGTATATCAAGCATCAGAATGCACTTTCTGAATTATTTGATGTATAATATGCCAAAAATTGACACGAGTACGTATATTTTAAAGAATTATGTCAGTACTGTTATCGTCTGGTCGTCTGCCGTGTAAACGAAATACCGAGCAGCCACAGCCACCGAAATCCATGGTTTTAGGTCTAAACAAAAGGTTTTAAAAGTATATCAAGCATCAGAATGCACTTTCTGACTTATCTGATGTATAATATGCCAAAAATCGACAATTGAGTACGTATATTTTAAATATTTGTGTCTGTACAGTTATCGTCTGCTCGTCCGCCGTGTAATACCGAACACTGGAACAGCCACGAACAGCCACCGAAATCCATGGTTTAAGGTCTAAATAAAAGGTTTTAAAGGTATATCAAGCATCAGAATGCACTTTCTGAATTATTTGATGTATAATATGACAAAAGTAGATACTTGTGTACGTATATTTTAAAGATTTATGTCAGTACTGTTACCGTCTGCTCGTCTGCCGTGTAAGGAACAGCCACCGAAATCCATGGTTTTAGGTCGAAGTAAAAGGTTCTAAAGGTATATCAAGCATCAGAATGCACTTTCTGAATTGTTTGGTGCATAATATGCCAAAAATCGACACTTGAGTAGACTACATACATTTTACAAATTGGTGCCAGTACAGTGATTGTCTGCTCGTCTGCCGTGTATAGGAAATACCGAACAGCCACCAAAATCCATGGTTTTAGGCCTAAATAAAAGGATTTAAAGGTATATCGAACATCAGAATGCACTTTTTGAATTATTTTATGTATAATATGCCAAAAATCGACACGAGTTCGTACATTTTACAGGTTTGTGTCAGTACTGTTATCGTCTGCTCATACGAAATACCGAACAGCCACGAAAATCATGGTTTTAGGTCTAAATAAAAGGTTTTAAAGGTATATTCAGCATCAGAATGCACTTTCTGAATTATTTGATGCATAATATGCCAAAATCGACACTTAAGTACGTACATTTTACAGATCTGCTCCTCTGCCGTGTATCATTCCTGATTCCATTTCGAAACCCCGAATACGGAATAGCCACAATTCAACCAGTATAGCACGTGCGAGAACGGATAAGCTATTATCAAAATATACTTTTATAAGTTTCTGATGCATAATATACCAGAAAAAATCACAGATGTATATTAGCTTTTGAAGGTATGTGTTTGAAACGTCATCGTATCCTTGTCTGTTGAGATGCACGAATAGCCAAGAACAGCCAGGAGCAGCCATCAAAAGCTACGGTTTTAGGACTAAATAAAAGGTTTTAGAGAATGTACTTTTATAAGTATTTGATGCACAGTATGTAAAAAAATGACACTTTTTAAAGCTCCTGTAAAGATTTGTGACTGAAATTATATCGTCTTTTTACTGGTGTTTGTCCCGCATATTTTCCCCGTTTTGATCTCTCTACTCGAACACCGCCACTTTCTCACATAGCAGAAGTGAAGATACCCTATTGACGTCATATGGGAGGGGACATAACCGATGTCACGTTTTCCGGATACCTGTTCTTTTTGCACCTTTTTGTGCACTTTTAATATATAAATAAACGTCATACTGAAAATTTACCTCGGATTATGACGTTTTCTTGTCATTTCCCATGTGTTAGTGCAGTATAAAAGGGTTGTTAGGTTTGAGTGGACACTCTCTTTAAGAATACACATTTTTAGGTGTCAAGCGTCAGGCACGACTAATTCCAGGTACATGCCTACAAGATCTATTGTGACACCCAAGCCACCAGTGCGACCACCCCCTGTGAATAAGTTATAGTCACAATTCATGTAGTAACTCAATAACAACAATGTTAATGTGGATCTTTCTTCAAATAAATGAAGACAAAGGTTGACAAACGTACCATGCCAATATGCACTTTCCCAACCAACCTTATATTTTAACTGCAGGCCTAACACTATTTTTCTGCTGATTAAAAAAAAAACGAAAAATTGCACGAGTGCATATTGGCGCGTAAAATTGCGCACAACATATGTACAAGGGAGGCAACTGCATTAACTAGAATAGCTTCCCTTTTCATCCACCTTAACTATACGGACAAAGTCGATCCAAAGACTGACAGTAATGAAGAAGCAACAATTACTATTTCATTTTTAATAAAGCTTACTGCTGACAGGCAGGCAGACTATAAAGTGACCGACTCTCGGCTTGACTAAGTTTCTGTATCTTAAAGAATTAATATTGTGTTGTAATATTGTCAATATATTAATATTAAAATTGTCAGTGTGTTGTATCTTTAAATCTCAAGCGTGGCAAACGATGCAAAATGTTGGAAGATGAACAAAACTAAGCAGAATGCCAAAAGATTAAGGTTTGGTAGGGGGTAGGGCTGGTTTACATTTAGTGGCTTACTCGGGGGGCGTGGGGCGAAGTAGCGAGGGGCGTGGGGTGAAGTAGCGAGGGGCGTGGGGTGAAGTAGCTAGGGGCGTGGGGCGATAGTGAGAATACTCAGCGAGACTCAGTAATCTATAGGTGGCGTCATGGCGACACCTTGTTGACAAATATTAGGTGCTTGTAAAAAAAAAAAACCTTCGAAAGATGATCTCTCTAAAAGCTTTAGGAATGCTGTTCGATTGACTTTTCGCGGCTTAGAGTCACTCGTTCGAATGAAAACTAAAAATCAAACTGAGGATATGTCTCAGAATCACCCCCAAGTGAAGGTTTCTCAAGTTTGCACACCATTCATGATATATCTACACCGATAAACACAGACTTGTTTGAAAGTGCATATTGTCAAGAAATCTCTGCAGTTTCTTGCAAGAAAGTAATATTCTAAAATGTTACAGTGTCGTCTAGCCTTTTCAGAAGTTATCAGTGTCCCTCACAACTTTCTGTCATGTTGTCGAGAAAATTTAATCGAACACTGGAAATGTCAATCCCATTTCAGAAAGTTTTACCACACAATGTAACATTACTGGAAAATGTTCCAGGTTCGTTAATAACCCCAGCGTCTCGGAATTTAAAATGCTTCAGAACAGCCCTCATTGAAGTTTCAAAACTTGTGCAATGTGCATATTTGTTATCTGCTACAAATGAAAGCTGTGCTTAATCCCGGGAACTTGAGTCACCTAGCATAAACTTTTACCGTTACCAGTGTACTCTATGTTAGCCTGATTGTCAGGCTTCTTAGAAAACGTCATCCAGTTCTACAAATTTCCGCACAGTTTTGGAAAGTTTACATTTCCTGTCTGTGCCCAGCGATATTTCCCCGTTAACATTAGACTGGTGGGGGGGGGGGGATAGCTTTCACTGGTGTTGTATGTGTGTTTCTATTCACTTTACTGCAAGCTCTTGCGAGCCTCTTAAGATAGGTTGTTAATTCGTTTGCTTACCTAGTGAATTTCTGTTCACCTTTATGTTGCTTTGTTGTACTGCTGCTTATGTCTTGTCTTCATACCCCATTGAGGGTGAAAGAAGAAGAAATAAATGAAATGAAATGAAAATGAAATGACAATGAAATGCGAATTTCCGCACAGTTTTGGAATGTTGTAGTTTACATTTCCTGTCTGTACTCAGCGAAATTTCTTCGTTAACATTAGACTGGTGGGGAGGGGGAGGGGGAGGGGATACGTTTCACTTGGTTATTCTTGTTAAGAGGTAGGATCGGGAAACCTTTAAATGACGCCTCTGCTACGCGCTCACCTTTGTACGAGCCTCTGATTTTCAGGTGCGGGTTGTGGTTGAACGAGGAGAAGAACGTTTCGCAGGCGTGCTCTGTCCGCCGACTCCAGTTGAGGAAGTCGTGGGCGACTGGGTCGTGCAGGACGAAGTCGACAAAGTCGCGGTTGACAACGATGTGCACTGCTCCTTTGGTGGGGACGATGCCATGAGGGGGCTGGCCAGCGTTTTCCCAACGGTCTTTGTTAGCCCTGTAAATAATATATTAGTCTTATAAATAAATAAAGCAGGAAAAAGACATTGCAGAAAGAGAACTGGTACAAGGAAAAGCAGTTGAAGCGTGGCAACGCTTTCTGCAACGCAACCTTTGCCACCATAACTACTTCCCCAAGAGTTGCCACCCTTAACATTATCTCGTTGTGCCACGTGGCGCACACAAAAAGACATTGTTGGGGGTTTTTTTTCACCACTGCCTTGAAATGGTGGGATTGCATGCCTGCCCACATTGTTCGCATTCATTCTAGCCGCTGTGACAGCCTCAAAAGCCGCGAAGTTCACAGTTGTTGAAGCTGACTTCTCGCGTGCTGATGCTCACAGGCGCCTCACGTCAACTGCCATCTGTTGCCTTCACAACCCGATCTCCTCAAGCGCGTTTCATTTTTTTTTAACTGGCCTCCTTTTTCGGATACAGTCTTCGACATCTTCGACACGGATATCCCACCCTTTACCCTATCCCTCCCACACCCAACCGCCTGAGTACATAACCCCAGGCTCAAGAAAACAAAACAACAATCGAAAAAAACCTCCAAATCTCCGCGTACATTACGACGCTCGAACGCATCCTTTCCTGGAGTTAAACATTGTCCAAACTCCGTTCGGCCATCTCCCCGCACATTATACTGCCTGTCCGCACTGACCATCTTACTGCAGCCATCAGTCTGGTGGTTCTTTCAGTGCATAGTTTAGTAATAGGACCCCATCCCCCCATAGTGCGAAATCGCCGCGAGGTGGAAGCACTGTCCTTCTAAATAACCACCATCACCTCCTTCCAGACTCCTGTAGCTTACCCTTACTCTATTCGACTACGGAGTGTTGCAAACGGACGTGCGTGAGGAGTGATCCTGATGAAAACAAGACTATTTACATGAACCTGATGGAACATTATTATTTTATTCGCCGTAATCAAGTACAACTGTCCACATGATCGTGATGAAAACTCCTCCCTGTCTCATGTTTATGAATCTGGTGAAATGAATACATGATTACAGTGATATGTTTCATCAGGTTCATGTAAATAGTCTGTTTTCATCGGGATCGCGCCTCAGCAACGTGTTCGCTGCAAAGTACAAAAAGTTGCTCTGTGAAGTTTTATGTGTTACTAGACGACAAATAAGACGAGGCAGCAGCCGAGCACGCGGGAGCTCATCTTCACAGTCCCCAAGGGCCCACATATGGCGCTGTAGCATGCTAGAGGCCCTGTTGAGGAGGCAGAAATCAATGCAGTATCTCCTATTCAATGGATGCGAAACGGGTGGCCGGCCTGCTTGGCTGCCTGCCTACCTGCCTATCTTTCTGCCTTGCCTGCTAAATTTCTCCCTTAGTTTAAATGTCTGTTTTGGTATCTGTCTGTTCACCTGTTTGTTCCCCCTGCTTATTTGTCCGTTCAATTCTCCTAAATGCGCTTTGGCTAAAAGCTTGTAGTCCCACGTTCGTCTGCTTTGGGTCCTGTTCAGAACTTATGTCTTAGTGATCACGACACAATGCCAGCATCTTATTTGTTTATACTTTTGGCTCCTTTTAACTAGTCGTTACTTTTATACCCAGTTGTAATTATATCTACTCCCTCTTCCTCCCTCTTCCTCCCTCCTCCTCCTTTCTTTGTTTTTCTTTCTTTCGAAAATCTCAACAATTTATTGGTTTGCTCTGTTTGTTCGGCCATTTTCTTAAATGGTCACGTGCTTGCGTGCTCACTTGCTGACATATTTCTTACGTATTTCTTAACCAACCTTTTGACTGTCCCTTCCAAATCGTTGGCTCCGTTGTACGCAGTCAAAATACGAACGAGCTCCCAGTTGGTTCTGAGCGGAAACTCCTGCCCGGTCAGGTTGATGAAATACTTCCATTTCTTGAACCGCCACAGCTCCTGCATGCAGATCAGCTCTGGTTCCAGCACGTTGAACCTCCCCCAGCGCACGTCAACGCTTTGTGACGCAACAAACACGTTTTGAAAGCAGTCGGCAATGCCTGTCATTGTGTCACGGTAGGATGGTTCCACCTTCTGGTCGACGTGGATGCAGTAAACGTTCTGGGGTCGATAGATGGCCCGCAACAGCTGCGTCACCTAGCGAGGACATTGACACAGACTGTCAGCGAAAGGGTACATACTAGTATGTATTCCAAGCTGTGAACAACTAAAACAGATGATATTGAAGTACTAAAGCCACGTTTCACTTAATAAAGAACAAATGAGGACCGAGCGCTTAAATTATCTAAGGATAACTCCAACAAAGGTACTGGCAGCGCTCAATATAGCCTTATGCAGACGCATGTGCCCAAGGGAGCTTACCGTACCCAAACACGTAGCAAAGAGAGGGCCGAACATGGATCCTCTGTATGCACACGTTGTGCACCGAGGGTCAGCTGTGTGAAGACTAGCGTCGTTATAAGGAAAGGGATCTTTTTGAGGATCTGCCACGTTCCTTACTTTCGGCTCTCTCTTTGCTACGTGTTTGGGTACGGTAGGCTCCCTTGATTGCATACGTCAGCATACGGTTGTGTCTAGCGCTGCCAGTACTTTGTTGGGGTTATAATAAATTAATAGCAAACATCAGTGTTACCTTTTTCAGAGATGAACTCAATGTTTTGAAAGATATTTATTTCTCTGCAGTTGTAACAAAATGAAAGGTGAATGTTTTCCCTCTTATGTCCGAACAGTTCAAAGCTACTGTTTTCGTCACAGTTTCTTGAGCTATTGCAGCAACGCAAATGTCTGTAATTTCAAGTGGAAACAATCACCTGATGAATGCAAAGCGTCAGTGTGGCCTGAAGGAAAAAAATTCCAGCCCCAATTCGTCAGAACTTTCAGCTGAGCGGAAGGGGTTTGGAATAAATGGGAAATGTAACATCAGAATTACGAGACCTGTTTCTCTATTCAACAAAATCTATCCACGTCCAACAATAGATGATATCCCTAGAAGCAAAAAATAATTGCCCGGGCGGACAATCATGCTGAAGGTGTGGTTTGTTGATATTTTATTTCCAAAGGTAAGAGCCTTTAACGGCGATCAACAGTGTGCCGATAAAGCTTGTGGAGTTATTTACAACAGCACAGATCGACCCATCCATCCTTCATCGAAATGGGTGAGTAAAAACAAGCTGATCAGGTGCAAAGTCACGTCATGATACAAAACCACATGACACCACCTTTACAAGCCACGCTCACATGTTGTGTCCGGTCTTTTAAGAGTCTTTTGTTTAGTTATCTCCCTTGCCCCAACTCTTCATTTTCCGAATATCCTCTATTTCGCATTTTTATCTTCAGATATGCAAGAGGCCCGTGATTTGTTTCAGTTTTGAACGTAGTCCTACGTGTAGATTTTTTTCAACATTGGATTTATTTGTAGATATCCTGTCCTCTGAAAAAAAACCTTTTAATTAATTTTTGTGAAAATGGTTTTTAATTTATACTAAGAGTTGCCATTATTATTTTTACGGATCAAAACAAGTTTTATGATACTTTGCTTCTGTTACCCGTCCTTAACGACTGCACTGCTTAGCGGTACCATAATTCTTTGAGACCAGAGCGGGCTTGCATGATCGCACCTATCTACACTTTCGGTCATAAGAGTGGTCGTAAGGCCCGTTCGCTGTGTGATTTACGTGCCCCATAACGTGTGAACAGGAGATACCAACCCTCATGCAAGCCAGTCCAGTGTCTTAGCGATGCGTGATATCTGGACTGTAAACCGCATCAAAACTTAAGCCGAATGATTTCAGAGCTGGGATGGTCGTGTTCAGCAAAATTGAACATAAAGTCACCGGATTGGCCTACAGGGCAGTCAACCTTACCACGCATTCGTACCCTTCGAGACCTGCCGAGCCCTACTTTTTTGCGGCATAACAACTCCGAGGCAAAAAAAAAAAGATTTATTTCATTTTATTTTTCCGTCCATTGATCTTCGCTGTTAGAAAAAAAAGTAAGGGTGACAGCTGCCGTGGGAAATGGGGGTGTATGAGACCCCACACACACACACACACATTTTCTGTGAACCAGCATCATGAAGGTGGTGGCCATTTCCTCTCCCAGCTGCCTTACCTCCTCCTCCTCCTCCTCCTCATCATCAATCATTTTTATAAGCTACCCAGCCATCACCGCCCATCGTCTAAATGGTTGTCACGTGACAGCATACCAACATATATAATTTTGTGCTACTCTTAACAGAATGAACAGTAAGGTCAAATATGATTCGGAAAGAATTAAATTATCCTATTTATAGCCTCATTGCCTAAACCTGTATTTCACTTTTTTTCAAGGTGATCGAACAGAAGAATGATGAGCGCGTATCTCTGGACTGTGCGATAGTCGGAAAAAAAACTAAAAAAAATCCCAAATGTGTCAAAATGTGGATCTCTTTTCTTTCATTATCTTTGTGCGATGAGACATAACGTTGTCTGCCTGGGGTATACTTTCAACTGCATAAATCTTATGAGCTACTAGCTTTTACGAAATCACGATGGTATATCTAAAAAAAATGTTGAATAAAGTATTTTTTAAAGTGGCCCACAAAAGCGCATTTATTTTCTACTTCAGAAAGTTAGTACAGTATTGATTTCAGCGTATAAACCAGCCAGTTGAATCTTAAAAAGCGAAACCCCATGCCCGCAAGCAGGCCCGTAAGGCATCACTCGGAACAAACAGGGTTTTCGGCTTTACTTTACTTTGTTTATGTCTTTGAATTAACAGCTGTTCATTGTTAAAGTTTCAAATAAATTTTATCGTGTATCACTCTCCAGTCCAAGTAACACTCACACGACCCATGGCGACATTAAATTCTCAACGTTGACAGGAAGACGATCATATGGTAACACCTTGATTTCGTTCCGCCGGTGACACCTGACCAATGAACGATCGAGGCTTTTGACGGACCTTCATTCTCATCTGTGTTACCTTTTTAGCTCAATACCTAGTCAAGTCTTTAAAACAAAAATATATTGATCGTCTCATCACTCAACCGTGCTTGAAAGTGCTTGATTATTTACACAAGGAAGAGAATATAGAGATCATGTTGACGCTTTTAATTATTATGTTACCGCCCTCTGAGGCACCGTTACGTACATTGTCTCAGTCGGCTTTGCTAAACATCCATCTCTCAAAAATACATTAACTTAATTAGCGTCACCCTGGGAGAAAACACAACTACGCTTTTGCACTCCGTCTGGATGTGTGCTGTACGCGATTCCAAGAAACTTTAGAGAAAAAGCAAAAGGAGGTATTGGCAAGACAAAAGTTATCGTCACGAACCGTCAGCCATAAACTATTACAAACGGAAACGGTGCATCTGGGGTGAAGATTCTCGAACAGCTGTGCAGGTGGGCGGACTGAAACGTTTTGGCCATGAGGGTGAACATCTCCTGGATTTAATAAACTATTTCGTCCACCTGTGAGATTTGGCAGCATGTTCATGTGAGTACGTCCATGTTCTTCCTCCTGCCGTAATCTCCTCTCGGCTTCCTCTATGCCACCCTTCCCTTTCTTTTCTGCATCCCCCTCTCTCACTCTCTTTCTCACTCGCTTTTACACACACACACACACACATGCACGAAGCCGCGCTCTCTCTCTCTCACACACACACACATGCACGAAGCCGCGCTCTCTCTCTCACACACACACACATGCACTCACACCCCCCCCCCCCCCCCTACCCACCCCCATTTATACTAGGACAAACATACAAACACACGGGTGGACTCAGAAAGAGAGAGAGAGAGATGTGAAAACAACGCAAATAGCTTTTCCTCCACACGCTGATAAGAACCAGTACCTGGTAAGCATCTGTAAAGATAACAATCCCGTAGGCGATGGGGAAATTTCTTTCCTCTTCTGTCAGAGAGCTCATTATGAACCCGTACTCCTGCTGAAAGGCGCTGCAGTTCTTGGCCATCTCGCCTATTTCTTCCGCTGTCGGAAGGGGAGGTAATGTATTCTCGACCTCTCTTGACCTGTTGAGCTCTTCTTCTTCCCCAGAGAACAGTTTGATGCAGTCCACGTCTGTCACTTTGTAAGGTTTCCATGGAAATTTCTTTTCCTCGTTTTCCTCGTTTGCTGTCATGGACCACAAACTCTGTTCCCCCCACCCACAGAAATAAGAGATTATATAAGAGATTCCATGTAATTGTCCTATGTTGTGTGTGTGTGTCGAATCCCAATTGTTAGTTTACGCTTAGTGAGCGAGCTGACGATATAAATTAGGGATTCGCTGTATGCACACGTGGTACACCAGGGGCTAGCCGTGTGAAGACTAGGGTCGTTTAAAAGAAAGGGATGGCAGATCTTTTTTGAAGATCTGCCACGTTCCTTACTTTCGACTCTCTCTTTGCTACGTGTATGGGTACGATAGGCTCCCTTGATTGCATACGTCAGCATACGGTTGTGTCTAGCGCTGCCAGTACATTGTTGGGGTTGTCGTTTGACGATTTTATAGCGCTCTGTCCTCATTTGTTCTTGTTAGATTATATAAAGTTGATACATTTACTGAAGATAGTTCAAATGTGGTGACCGAACGTCTGTTATAAACTGTATGTCGCAGACCCACATCTCGGGAATGGTCAATGTCTTACAAACAGCTTTACTCTTAGAACGAACTGTCGATATTCTGTTAAAATTTAATATTCTAGATTTATTCACAAGGAGAACAGTAAACTGTTCTTTCTTCAGTTTAGACTAGAAATTGAAAATTACGTTTAAAGAACGAAAAGAAACGAAATTTTTATTCCAGTAAGGCCAAGGCCTCTTCGGGAAGGGAAAGTTTGTACATCGTAAATAAACAAGGTGACTATGAATAAAGTTCTTTACACAAAGCAATATATCCGCATGTCAAACTTATTCTTATTTGCTTTTAATGTTCCAAAATCTTCTGAGCTTTGTATAGAAATATTGCTAAATTACAAACGACAATTTCATTACGTTTAAAGAAAAGACTCGTTAAAGGTTACTTGGAGGAGGGGGGGGGGTTCGTAGTAGTTTACGGTAGCCATAGCGATGTGCTGAGCTGTGATAATCGCTATCAAACACACGCACGCGCACACACATGCCTGCACATGCTCGCTGTCTCTAATTGCTGCTGCGGCAATTCTATACTATTATGGGGTTTCAAATTAACAGCTGCCGTATAGCAAGGCTCAATAATTGTAACTTTCTGGCTATAAAATACCTAGCAACATCCCGACAAGAAAAGTAAATATTTCCAATTTCAATATATGTCCGAGCTTCTTGCTTTGACGTGCAAACCCTTTATTTCCTCTCGGCGAGTGAAATATGTGGCGCGGCGTATGTTACAGTCGAGTTCTCAAATCGTAATATCTTCTACCACTACGACCCTTCGCAGCTGTGTCTACCGCTGATCCCACCGATAGCTGTTTGCCTTAGTCACTGCTTTTACTAGTTAAATACAACTGGTTGCTGCTGCTTTTGCAACTTGCTAGCTACAACCCACTACAACAACTACCGATACATTAGTGTTGGTACTAATTATACTTAACCACTGCTGCTCCTGTTTCTACTGGCGCTACGGTCATTCCCAAGATTTTTTCCGTCTTTGCTGTTACTGTTCCCGTTCATTACTTGCATGTAATTCTAAAAATAAATGGCCCTTCTCCAAAAGGCGGACAGCCATGCGCCACGTACCCACAGTTGTCTCCCAGATGACAGTGATTGTTGGTCGATCGAATAAGGGTGCTTGAAACTCCCATCTGCAACAGCATAGCTCACCTGAGCAAGTTACGCGGGGTTTACATGCAAGTCGAAGACAAAATTAAAATAATCGAAACGCGTGCGTTAAAGATGTAGAAACGTCTCTCCAACTATCTTCTCTTCTACCTTTTACTGGAAGTCTGCATTTGTAAACGGTACAATTTATTTGAAAAAAAATTATGGTTTGCTCCTAATGGGCAAGATAAGATCTTGTGGCTGCCTTTTTCCGACTGTGTGTAGCCATCTCCGCTTAGCTTGAGACAATAGTTCATTTTCTATGCCTGAACTTAGACTCCTCTCGCCTACCTAAATGTGACAACATAATATAATATAATACACATAGTTATCAACACTTCTACCATTATTACTGTCCCCATCGCACAACTCACAGCAATGATAACAATTTTTACAGCAATTCTTTGCTTCAAAACGTTAAAACTGTTGCCGTTGTTATCATTTGTCCATCTGGATTTAAAGTGTGCTTCCTTTCAGAAGGTCTTCTTCAAAGGCTGTCTTGTCTATGATGCTTACATTTTACGTTTAACAAGAGAGATGGACAAACTGTCCCTGATACAACTAAAAGTTTAGGCTAGTTCTCTCCACGAAATGTAACATGAAATCATCGACAGTTCGGCTATAAAAAGTTTGCAAACACACAGCTTTGAAAAATCTTGTGGGCAAATCAGTGCCATAATCAGCAGAAGAGAACCACTTCCAGACACGCTTTCTGACCGTACCTTCATAATCCTGGAACCGCTGGTCTTCCGGCGTTGGTGCGTAAAAAGTGTACACAGCCACCACGACCACACAGAGGGCAGCCGTCAGCAGAAGGCGCCAGGCTTTGGACACTCTGCGGAATCTCATTGTCTATGACTACACTTGTGTCTCGCGAAGGCTCCTGGTCCAGGTACTGCCTGGAAATACGGCGCTTGGTCATCACACATCAGTCGTATAGCCACGCCAGATGGCGCTGTTTGCAGACACGCCCACCCACTCACCTTCCCCACCCCAAGCACCATCACTAAAACCCTCAAGGTGTTACGCCTTATGTAAAACCACCTGTCAATCAACTTCTGTTCCTGTAATCCGGAGGCCTTTCTTCACTTTTTAACATACGTTCTTGATTTACTGTCAAAGAACGGGTTGTCATAACAGTTATTTTAACTACGTTAACCATAAAGATTCAATTCAATTCACCTCTATTCCCAAATGGAAAATTACACACACACCCTCTCTCTCTCTCTCTCTCTCTCTCTCACACACACACACACACAGAGTAAAAACTCATTTTAAATTAACATTCAATTAAGATTTACCAAGTCAGGCAGGTAATATTTCCAGTATTAAACTATGAAATTTAGCTCTGTGGAATTTGCGAAAAGGCTTGCGTGTTTAACACAGTGATATGCCAACAGTAAAGCCTGGATACTTGCAACCGTACTGAAGATGAGAAAATTGTGCTGACGCGCAGCAATGGTCTTTAGATTTGTTTGACGGAAAACACTAAATGCAACTGATAATGGGCGTCTAGGAACTCGACAAGAATCTGAAAGCAGGAGGGCAGTAAAAGCCTGATAAACTGAGTCAGAAAGATCAGATAATTTGGAAAGACATCGCCCTAAGCTCTAAACTGTACATGGCGTCAGGTGTTCAAACAGTACAGGCACGATCACTGCCCTTTGTAAGCGCCATGTTGTCCATAAAACGGTGTTTATAGCTGTTTCTTCCTAAACACATAAAGACCTTAGCTGTCTTGATCAAACGTTATTTCCACCTATGTACCTATGTTTCACATTACCTGACGTGCTAGAACATGCACTGAATAATTCAAATAGGGATTAGGCCTGTGTCGAAAACACACCTTTTTTCCCCTTGTGGGGGGATTTTTTTTTCGGTCGATATTGTAGGCACAGGAGTGAAATGCAGAGCTGATTTATAGTAGATTGTCCCTTCATTGCCAGGTTATGTCTAGAATCGTGGCTTTCACTTGGGGTCTGTTTTTTATTTATTATTTTTCTGTGGGAGTAAAAGCCTTTCGTAACGAATGGGCATGGCATGCAGACTCACTCGGTTAAAACGGACTTTTTTTATGAAATGACTGAAGGTTTGTGTTTCTGAGTGTAGGAAAACAACTGCACCCATATTTTATCGGAAAATAATTTGCAAGAATGAGCAAAAATCTTTCCAACTTTCTAAAGTTACACCCGGCTCTAAAAAGTTTTAAAAGGGCTGGGCTACGACGACCATTGATCAATCCTTCAAAAACGAAATATTGTCCTGTGCAGGGCTGAGCGCCACCGGGATTCTTATTTACCTGTTCGTAAATTACGGGGCACTTCGGCCGGCCCACACTGTGACATTTAAGTGCTCCTCTATGCATAGCAACCAGATACAAACACTCCTACAAACCTTTGTTCGATTTCAACATAATTTATAATTTAAAAAAATATGTAACCCTGAGGGTGTTTGGTGCTGTGATCTGTTGTTGTTTTTTCCTTCGGCTGTCGATATATTTACTACGGCTTTGTTTGTTGCTATATGTGTATCATCGAATGCAGGTCATTTTCACAATATTCAGCTAAAATACGTTTTTAGACTCGCAGGATGTAATTTCGAACACAGTGGTAGAAAACAATACGTAATATTACACTCGAAATATCATTACTAGTGCTGTTTGTGAGATTATCTCATCCTCTACCCCCTACACCCCCCCCAAAAAAAACGAAATTCTTAATCACTTAGTTTGTTAATGTGCTTTGATCAAGAAATGATTTATTTATTTATTTATTTATTGATGCAATTGTTTTGCCAGGATACGTGCCTTTTTGTGTTCTTATGTAGATCGGATAGCCGGGATTTTAATTGCAAATGTCTTTTTATCAGGAGCAGCATGACGTCACATCAACAAATTTATAAAAGTGTTTATATTCATGATCATTGCACAGATTGCGCTTGAGACACCCCGTAAAGGCGTGTGCTCGATTTCCTGTGTGGCTCGATTCTGTAAACACGATGCTGAGCGGGTTTGTCCGCGCTTGATGCAGTAACGGCTGAGCACAGAGATGGGGAACAAATATGGCTTTTTTTTTTAAGGAAGCTCGTGCACATATCCGCACATCGCAAGGAGACTGCTGACACGTGCACTCACTCGCGCGCCTATGTAATTCCACTTGTGTGCACGTCCCATATACACGCACACGCATGACGCATTGGAAATGCGCGCTCTTCTACATATTTATACAACGCTTCAACAGTTCTATATACTTTTCAGAAGGGTAAAGTAAGGTAAAGGTTGTCCCGTGACCTTTTTCTGTCGTAGGGGAGTAGGGGTGTACCCCCCCCTCCCACACACACACACTTTTCCATTGATGCACCCTTGTAAGGAGAATTAGATTTTTTTTTATTTACCTAACGATGAGATAATTATAGAGATGGGTCACGGGTTTACATAGGAGGGGGCTTTTAAATGGATGGTACTAAAAAAGCAAGCGAACACGTAACTAAACAAACAGGCGAAGCAAACACGATTGGAAAAAAGAAGAACGAAGGACCACATACAAAACCAGGAGACAGGTAAAAGCAGACGAGAACAGACAGGGAGAACGACATGCAAACAGGAGGAAGGTCAAGCGGTCAGCCAACCCACACCTACATGTGACGCAGGCGTCACGTGTTCCTCCAGCAACTTGCAACGAGTTTTTGCACGACCCCGGACAGCGAGCCGGCTTTATAGTAGAAAAAAAGTGAGGTTAATTGGAAATGGGCTTCTCGCTTCGGTTATCACTTCGTCACAGCTGGGCCTCTCGTTTGATGTCCAGCCTGGGCCGACGCATAAAATAGGTTTTTTATTAGAATTTTTTTTTTCATTTTTCCTAGAGAAGTCAGACTTTACTACCCATCCCTAAACGTTACGTCCATCTAGAACTGTTGTTTTTACTTTTTTTCATGAATCTTGTCTTGCGCGCACTCTTGTCAAACGTGCTCCTGTTTGCACGTCTGTTCCTAAAGTTCCTAAAGTTTGTTCCTAAAGTTTTGTGCAACTGTTTATTCCTACAACATATTCCTACAGCATATTCCTACAGCTTATTCCTACACAAGGTGCAGGGCAGACCCGACGCTCAGAGCAGCTACGAGATCTCTCAACGAAGCAACACTCCACGGGGTCTGAAAACAACAGCGATAAACTGTCTCTTCGCGCTGTTTCAGTGCATATTAACCGAATAACATGAAACAAGAGTTTTTAGTAATGGGCTACAGTCTATGACAAAATCTGTGTCTTACCAGACCCAAACCGTGGCATACTGTTTATTTATGGTGGCCCATACTGTTCCATTGCTTTACCTGTTCATATAGTTCCAACTTATTGGGGGGGGGGGGGACTTGATAGCACTGCAGGTAGACCTGCGGACTACTGTGTGGAAAGTTGCCGGTTCGAATCCAGGCATGGTCTAAGTATATTTCCCGGAGTCAAACAGTTTAAAGACTCCATACAGACTCCATTTGGCCAACTGCCACATTAAACTGCCTGTCCGCAACGACCATCTTACTGCAGGTATCAGTCTGTTGGCTTTTTCAGTACATAGCATAATAACAGGGCTCCACCCCAACCTCAAAGATCAGATCCAATGAATAACTCTGAAAAAATAAACTTCTGTATCTTAGCCGGCTACACAACTTCTCAGTTTGAAACAGACTCACCACACGAAATACTATTGTCGTTTATGACATTCTTCAGTTACAAGGTTTTCTAGTTTTACCGCTACGTCAGTTCTGTATCTCAGCCAAATATAAAGTAGGTATACGTGAAATGTCACGGGTGAGAGCAAGGAAAATCACAGGTACCTGTTAGTAAAACAGGACCGACGCACCTGCAGTAATATGAGTCCTTATGGATTGCAACTGCAACCTTCCAGCCTCGGTTCTGCTCAGTTCGGTCGCAAATGTCGCCCACCAATCGAAACTTGCAACTCTTAGGAAGATGCGATGTAAGAACAAGTAATTCTGGATACTAGTCGAAAAACTATGGTGACTGAGTGCTTAAAACTCTTGGGGGGGGGGGGGTTAATTCAAAAAACATTCTTTGTCTCCTATCAAGTACAAAATCTTGCTTGCTCCCTAACCGCTCAATAAAGTATATCCTATTTTTGAGGTGACAAATGTCTCTCTGTTCTAGCTGTCATGATTTAAGGATTTTCGAAGCTGACTGTGAGGCTGTTTAGATGAAGAAACCACATGCTGAGTGTCTTTTTGTTTCGCCCAGGCTAGCTCGTGTATGTTGGAGGTCGCTTTTAGTTCAGATCACTGTGGGCGAGTAGCGTGGGAGTCCAGCCATGCTGAGATGTCAGATTCTGTGCGGTAACACATTCTATCTCAAATCCTGATATAAGCAGACGGTCTTCAAGTCGGTGATACGGAAGGTAGGCAAAAGACGTTTCACGACGTGTTTATGTCGTAGGAGCGTGGCGCTAAGACGGCATCCGAAGCCAGCCAGACAAGGGGACATTTTACAGCTGTGTCGAGTTATCAGTCACCAAACTGATGCTGCTTTTGCGGTTGATAAGCAGCAGTAAAGACGTCTGCGACACAAAAGGCTCACAAACCCAGTTAAACTACAGACACAGAAGGGCCACAAACCCAGCTTAACTACAGACACAAAAAGCCCACGAACCCAGTTAAACTACAGGCACAAAAGGCCCGCAAACCCAGTTAAACTACAGACACAAAAGGCCCACAAACCCAGTTAAACTACAGCCACAAAAGGCCCACAAACCCAGCAAAACTACAGACACAAAAGGCCCACAAACCCAGTTAAATTATAGGGACTGTTCGAATACTCCATACAGAAAATACTCGGTAGCTACGAGTCAGTCGGTCCATGCAGATCGAGTCGGCGAGCACACTGAGTGTATAGCCCATGACGCTTCAGTGAAGTTCGCTACGGGTTTACGCCATACAATCGGATGACTTAGTACATGGGTTGCGCATCTTCAACCTGTTCATCGAGTACAAATGAAGTGCATTTAAGCGTGAATTAGGTAGATAAGCAGGTAGGTGGACAGGCCTGTGTGGTGGGTAGATAAATAGCTTTTAAAACTATATAGCAGAGAAACTGCAAATGAAAAAAAAATGAATGACACATTTGTATTCCAACGTTATAAAAGGGCACAATTTCGTCCAAAAAATTGTTGGCAATGTTTGGATACGTGATGGGCCCGCAAAAATATAGGGAGAGCCTTAGTATAGCAGTAACGTGTGCTTGCCACCTGTGGAGCTTTTTAGAGAATTATGCATGCACGTGAGCTCGACCCCAGAATGCTGTATGAGGTTACTGAATCACCTCAAACATTCCGTGTAATGTCGCTGTCGGCACTTAATGCGAAAAGAAATTGTTAAAAGCGTTACTTCCCTTATTGCACAGTCACCACTTAAACATCCCCAGCAGTATTATTTTACTGTTTTCCCACAAGCACACAAATAAAGAGCCTATGGTTTGTAAAATTTCCGAGTCAGTATGATACCTCTATGTACTGCCAGCTGTAGTACTATTGATCTGTTTTGCATATAGGCAAGGACTAAAAGAGAAGGTTAGAAAAAAAGAGTCAAGATGAAAACAAAGATTGGATAAAAGGTAAGAAATTTTAAAAAATAGTATTGACTGAAGCAAGAAAAAGAATAAAGTAAGGAAAACAGTAGCAGAACTCTTGGACAAGGGCGCCCCACGTGTTCACATCCCAGCAACACGGGGTGCGGTGGGTTTTCGAAACAGGCCGCCTTTATTCTGCTGGTGGCGTAAGGACGTTCGATCGTGACGTAAGCAACCGGCACAGTTCTGACATCGCCGTTGTAGAAGCTGACCGTCACCATCTCTTCGAGCTTGTCCTCTTCCCTGACCAGCTTCTGATCCACTACAGCGGAAAATTCGCAGCCCGAGTCCAAGATTATGGGTAGCCACCGGCCGTTAACCGAGCCGTGGATACGAAACAGTTTGTTCCCCGAACCCATCACGGCGTTAACAGACGCGCGCCGATGTTCGTTCCTGAGCGAATTAACTGTAGCTTTCGGACACTGTCGTGAAGTGTGGCCATTCTCCCCACACGTGTAGCACTTAACAGTGCCGCCCGGCTTCCTACTCTCGCGCCTCTCCTCGCCTTTCGCGTGATCCTTCATCGGGCTTTTTGGTGACTAGTCCCCACTATCACCGTGTCGCTGACCATGTGACCTGTCTGACCGCGGGGCGTCTTTCGTTCCGCGTCATCAAACCATTCCGCTGCTTCCGCGATTTCATCGAGATCTTTGAAGCCGAGTGTCTCAATATGACACGTGAGTTCCGGACGGTAGCTGTCTAAGATGACTCCCCGAGTTATCTCACGTTTGATGGCCGCGAAGATTGACGTGTCAACGTCTGCCATCTCCATCCACTTTTAGGAACGCGGTCAAGACCCGATGATGGAAAACATGGTGCGTTTCTTCTGGCCGCTTCGATGCCTTATGAAACTGCTCGCGGTACATGTCCGCCGTGATCTGATAACGCCGTAACAACGCCTTCTTAATTACGTCATAGTCATCAGCCTGTTCGGTGGTCAGTTGAGAGTAAACTTCTTTCGCACTGCCTAGCAACAACGACGACAGTTGAACGGCCCAATGACTGTGGGGTACGTTGTACGTGTTAGCCATCTTTTCAACCTGTGTCAGGAATCTTTCGATCTGATCGGTCTCGGGGTCAAAGGGTGGTAGCTCGACTTTGTGGATATGTTGCCATCCAGGCTGAGAATTGCTGCTACTGACTGTTTCTTTTATTTTTAACTCTGCCATCCTTAGAACAAACTCCATCTTGTCTTTCTTTTCCCTTTCTTCCCGTTCTTTCTCTTCCCTCCACCAACGCTAGTCCCTCATCTACATATTCCTTAATTTTTTTCCATCTAGACCTTTAGATTCTGCTTTAGCTATGAGTTTCTCTCTCATCTCAAGAACTGCCATCCCAAAATCCCAATTCCCTTCAGCCATGCTTGCAATTACTTTAGCTAAGCAATGACGTAGCGCTACCTTAACTATCCTGCCTGTCTCTGACCTGATTTACAAAAGTGATCCCTTTTCACTGCAGGTACTCACTGACTAATCAATCAAGACCAGTCAAGCGTAACACTGTAGGCACGCTGCTCTTAACACTTAGCAAGCGTGTAACTACAACACATGCACACAAATCATATGCAACGTAATCAAAGCACACAGCAATGATAACAACAACTTAATTTGCGAGGTGATGTAGGAGGTAAGTGCTAATCAAAATCAGAATGCTAATATACGACCTACTCTAGTGCTAGCCTCAACTGCTAACACTTGGACTACAGAAGAGAACTTTTCTGGAAAGAAAATTCGGATCCCGGACCGAGCAACCCAGGGAGATTTCTTTATGCTCTTGACGGGTCGTCTGCTCTGCTCGCTCTCACGACCACCGTCAAGAGTGTGACACATGCGTAGGTGGAACAATCACTGTATTACTAACATTAATTAATATGATTTCTTAATCATATGGCCGAGCCCCCACCACCTACAGTCTCCCATAAAGAACAATAAAAGACCGTGATACAGTGAACACAAAAAGAAGAATGTATTGTTGATAGAAACAGCGAGTATTTACAATCAAGACAATATATGTTACAACTCGTTTCAACTCTAGAGGTCCCGCAATTTCCTTCTGTTTGAGCTAGGTCTACTATAACATCTAATACCAACCTACATCACCCGCCTCGCCATTAAACACAATGACAAACCACGTACCTCAATCTCGCCTTTGCATACGAGAAAAGAATGACCACGTGATGCACAACACTCACAGAACACAACACTCGTTCCCGAATGCTTCTTACAGTCCGCACGACAGTCTGTACGCTGGAGCGCTCCTTCTTTGGATATATTCCAATAGATATCCTGAAGACCTATCGAACACCTCCACGTAACAGCAGACTTCGATGCTGACGATCACACACGCCACAGAGGAGATGACGTTTCCCAAAGGCTGACACACAGCCCCTTGAGCTCACCCCATGAGCTCGGTTACAGACAGCCTCCTTGTAAGGCTGGACCTTCGCCCCCTGCTTCGGACGGTTGTCTTATCCGCGGTCTTCGGTCTCCCTCCTTTACGTTCTGCAGTCCTCTCCCGCCCGTCAGCGTCGAGGTTTCCCACAGCAGAGGAACACGTGCTAGAGTCTCACCCCAGTCTGGAGGTATCCAACAACCTCGCAGAGTCCCTTGCGCTATGCAACTGGTCTACTCAAGCCACGTGCTG
>SMGT01013769.1:70470-86160 GCA_004794575.1 Lanistes nyassanus | reverse complement strand
ATTTGGAATCCCAAAAAAGCTTTTGTGGCTTCCGTCTACATTAAACGATTTGCACTGTTCGTTGAAACACTGTGGCACTGTGGCATGTTGAAGAATGCTTCTGGAGAACTGACGTCACCAGACCAGACGACAGCAGCGATATTTTGCTTTCATTCGCGAAAGAGTACCACAACATGGCGACGTCCGTGTGCCATTATTTATCGATATTAAAACGTGAATTGTATGGAAATAGTACTGATGCAGCTTGAAATTTATGGTTGACAAGACTCACAATATCAATATCTATGAATTCATCTCAAATTGCGTCTAGGGTTAAGTTTCTCTTTAATTTTCCCCACATTGGACTCATGTTGAGAAGCGATGTTCTTGCGACCAGGTGTGGCCAAATAAACGCCACTGTAAATTACGCTGTAAACAATTACAGCTAGGTAACTTAATGAGAAAAAAATAATGACCAGTGATATGCTTAAAATAATCTATAGCACCGACAATCGTCGTCCGTAGATCGGGATAGATTACAGGGCAACACTCGACAACCTCCACTGTGACGATACTTGACAAGGTAGCTTCCCTTATCATGAAAACGGGACATTTGCTGAAGTCCGAACTTGTGACCGACATTCACACGCATAGCACAGACCTTACATACTAGCTGCTTTCAAACTGGTCACTGCAAAGCATGCATCCCTTAGATCGAATTTCAGCCGCTGAAAGATTCTCTAGGTCTTTTCTCCTGGCGTTGAAAACCCAACGTTTGCACCTTTATGAAGAAAATTAATTAAGTTAATTGGCAAATGGAGTTCAGAGATAAACACCATAGTACAACTTTATACGCTCGGTAAACACGTGAAACGTTTTTCCTTTAAGTTCTGGTTTGCTTCTTCTGTTTGTACAATTAGCTCCTGAACAAAATGCCGAAGAATGTATTCTTTTAAATTTGGAAGCCGATACTGTACTAGAGCTCGTGTTTTACTCCATAATCCCTTGTCATGCTGGATAACTCTTCCCGGTGAAGAGTTATCGTACGCAACTGGGGAGACTAGAATTGCCCGAATGAAGTATCTGTATATGTAAGGTCTGTGCGCATATGAAGATGGTTTCCTCACTGTATACACAGAAGCAGCGCAGGAAACATCAACGTGTTGGAGCGGCTTTCATACACTTTTCTAAGATTTAATCTAATTATTATTCATACACTGAAATAAAATCTGTAACTACAAAGACTGGCAATACTAAGGGTAATACTTACTATCAGGCAGCTAATGCCTGATCACTGTCTAGCGATCTTTGCGGGTCAGCGCCACTAAATGTGTAAATGGAATTGGAGTTGAATATCAATGGTGGGATTGTTTGGAGGAAGGTAATATTCTGGCACAAGAAACTAGCTAAAGGATGAAGCTGTCATATTCAGCACCTCTCAAAAGCAGAACCTCTCACAGAGACTTGTGAAACAGCATTTCAAAAGACAGACCACAACCTCCTCAACAACAACAAAATAAATAAATAAAAGTGTATTAGCAAAGCTACAAAAATATTTTATCACGGATGTACGTGGATCTAATTTTCATATCTTGGGCTCAAAGGCAAAAAGCAACAAGCGTAAAAGAGGGGTGTGTGTATAATCTACAACCCTTGTTTATATTAATAATATTTAACATTAATATATTTTAAACTTTTTAAATTTTATTATATCTGATTTTATTTTTTAAGAGTGAGTGAGTGTGGGAATGAGTAAGTGGTCTGTCAATTAAAGCAGTTAAATTATAACAAACATAAAATTTTACATTATTTTTTTACAAGTTTACAGTTCCCACTGCCTCCAGCAGTCACCACATTTATCACGAACGCCAGGTTTTCCTAATAACTTGTATTAAAATCCATTCTGCCTACGAACACGTCTATCGTCTGGTTGCAGAGTCGCTCATGCAAACATTTCGGGCCCCTGGGAGAAGGGAGATCATCCGTGGAGAAAATGAAAATTGATCCACGCGCTTTCGCCCGGCACAAGCATAATCAAATGGAAAGCCTCCCCAGTTCTTGTAAAAATGGTTTCTCGATCAACTGGATCAGTTTCGGGTGGACCTGAAAAAAAAATCAGTAAGACGAGAACTAAGTGTTGTTCTTCGGCAAGTACAAAATCAACGGGAAAGGGAGAATTGCGTACCCTCTGGAGCATCATTAGCATATCAGAGCATACGTCACGTACGCATGCGCATAGGGCGCTGAACGCAGCATCCGGGGGCAAACACTTCTTGTGTTTATCGGGATCTTCCAAGAGTGACGGAATTTTGAAAAAAGTAACGTTTTTCATATGATCTTGATCACTACCGCGAATCACTATTGCATTTACCCCAGTAGCAGTGCTTCTTGGGCATCTTGAAAGGTTACAACTGAAGCCCCCGGCAATGACCTCTGGCCACATGGTTCATTTCCGGAATCTATTTTTAGGATTTTCTTAGGACCTAGTTTTCTCAGAGGGTACGCAATGGAGGAATCACCTTTCGACCCACAGTCATAAGACATACACAAGCTGTAGAGATGTTTGTCATCAAGATAATGACGGTCGTAGATGCATGTATGTACAGTACGTACAGTTTTCTTTCTCGTGAATACCGATAATTATCTGACATTTTAACAGTTTTAACCACTAGTAAACACAAATAATCGATTTTAGAAATCTGTGTGATTTAAGAAAGGTCACAAAGGTTATGTAACTTAAAAGACAAAAACTGACAGAAAAACAAGACTAATATCAGGAGTTACTAACAACTAGAGTGGGATGATGCGCGATAGTAAAATACAGCATTGCTCAGTTGGTAGAGTTGCGGACTAGCAGATGGAAGGTTGCTAGTTCGAATCCTAGTGTGGCCAAGGATTATTTCCTGGAGTTAAACATGTGCAAACTCCATTCGGCCATTTCCCCGCACATTAAACTGCCTGTCCGCACTGACCATCTTACTGCAGCCATCAGTCTGGTGGTTCTTTCAGAGCGTAGCTTAGTAATAGGACCCTAAATAACCACCAGCCCCACCCACCACGCCAGGAGACATTTCTGGACAATTTAATTCATTTTGAGCCAACGTCTTTTAAACAGATCACGAAGAAAGAAGAAAATGGACATTTTGCAGAAGTAACTCTTTCAGTAAAATGTTCTCTGTAAAGAGAGGGCTGATAAGATTAGGTAGATCTGTGAGGTCTCATCCTAATGTTAGGCAACATAGGCAACATCACAATAAAGGTAGGTCAGTGAGGTGTCAGTACAACAGGGAGATGTCGCGTAACAACGTTAGTCGTTGGTGCTTAACGTCAAGTCAAAAAAAAAAAAACTATCTCGTGACAAGTAGGAGAGGATGGGTGATGAAGAGTGAGCAGGAAAGAGAAAAGTGGACTGAAACTTAGATACCTGTAGAAAATTGTCGACAGTTTGCCGTGTGAACAGTGGACAACAAGAAGAAAAAAGTGCGTGTCCTTTGTGTACATTAGCGGGGTTACGACACAAAGCTAAAGGTCAGTAAAAACAAAGTGTGGCTGGGTGGAGACGCAGTTTCCTATGTAAGACGTCTGTGGGTACACACCTTTTATAAGACCTTCTGATGCCCAGCTGCGCGTTGTGGTTGAGCGGGGCGAAGAATGATGTTTGACGACGCGAGTCCGGTCCAGAAACTCCTGTGCGACACGACTGTGGAAGTCCACAAAGTCACGGTTTACAACCGTGTGCACGTGGGCCTTGGCGTGATGACATGATGCCTTGAGGTGGGGGGGGGCGACCTGCCCTTGGCCACCGGCGGGTGTTAACCCTAGAACCAGGAGGTGGAAACATTAAGCACTCGCAGAATTCTCGACGCTAGAGATACCAAGTGTATTTTGGGGTCGATAAATGGCTTGTAACAACTCCTTTACCTGCTGGACACGCCAGACACTCAGCCCAGGAAACGTAGAATGGCAAAGACATATATATAAAGACTGATACTCCAAAACAGCCATTGCGGGTTTCACTTCATGACTTCATAAACATCGGTTTTACGCAGTGAAACTCACTTTCAAACATACAAACATGACGTGAAAAGGTTTTCTGCACGACGTCAACACGGGATCCCTCTATAACTAGGTGCAGTAAATAATGACACAACGTATTGTAGAAGCCAAGAAATAGCGTCAAATCGCGTTGATGTATAAAAATGCGAAATAAACCCATAAGCGACTAACGCTACAAGCCAGAAGGTGACCGTACTGTACGTCTAAACATAAGAAATCAGATCCCGTAGTTATCTGGTACTATTACTTCAAACCACGGGATTGCTGGACAAACAAACAAAACTTTATGCGGACCGAGCGCTTAAATTATCAAATTATCACTCCAACAGGAAGTAGTTGAAACGCTCAGCATAACCGTATGCAGACGCATGTGACCAAGGGAGCTTATCGCACCCAAACACGTAGCAAAGAGAGGGTCGAAAGAAATTTAATAGGGATTCTCTGTATGCAACCGAACTTTGCTCCCGGAGACCAACGATCTTGTGATCTTGTCGTCAATCGCTGTCCTGTCAGATGAACCTGCACAGAACAAAATACTCACCTTTAATAAATTTTCCAGACGTCCACCACCAAGCCTTCGCCTACGAAATAAGTCAATTATTCAACAAATATAAAGTGTGTACCTAACGCAACAACATTAATCCCTCGCTTTCCACCTCCTCCTACAAAGTGCTAAAATGGACAGCAGCTACATTCACGTCAAGCTTACAGCGGCTACAGTCACGTCAAGCTTACAGCGGAATTTACATTCATGCCTTCCCTTACCTTCTTTCTCCTCTTTTTTTACTTTCACTCATTCGGGGAAATAGCATTGCTTTAAAACTCCGATTAATCAGAAAACTGTCAAAAACATTATATCGCGTCTCACAAAATAAGTTTTCCGTTGACCGGATGTTTTTGCCCAGCTGCTCAGAAGTCCTTTGCAGACCGCCTCGGTAGTCTAGTGGTTAAGGCGTCCGCTTCCGAGTCGGGAGGTCGGTGGTTCGCATCCTGGCCGACTCTGGCAGGGCAGCTACGAGATTAGCAATTTTTGAGTCAAACCTAAGATCTAAAACTTGACAATCTAGCAGCTGCCCTGCCAGACGTCTGGCACTACAGGGAGCAGTACTAGGACTGGTTGGCCCGGTGTCAGTATAATGTTACTGGGTGGGACTGAGGCCCGTGTTGCGCCATCAGTCCCACGTGTGGCAGCACGTAAACTTTGTCTAAGCAACGCCGTCCTGATATGCACCTAGTTTGCGGCTGGACGTAAAGCAACAAATATCCCCCCCCCCAGCCCGTCCTTTGTATTTTATGCCCATCTTTATGTTTTGACAAGTATGATTTGCCACGCAAAATCTAAGGTGTGTGAAACATGGAAGTGATTAACAACACACAAATACCACGCTAGTATCATTATAAATACACCAAATTTAATATGTGAACATTTTTTGTGTGGAAATACTAAGAACATTAGCTTCACTTTCTGAAATACTTGCGAAGCTTACGAGCAAAATGATTCAGCCGTTCCCTCATTGACGATTACCTGTACAACGTGATCCAGACTACAGTCCCGGCTAAACAGAGTGCTGACGTCAGCAGCAGACCGCGGGCTCCGCATCTCTTCCGAAATCCCATTGATCAGCGGGACAGGTAACTTTTCAGACCCCGCTTTGTCCAGCGCGAACAGACCACTAAAACATACATTCTCACATACTCTCTCACACTGGGAAGGATGATTTCAACAGCAAAAACAGCAGAAGGAACACCAGCAGTTGCGCGCACGCACGCACGCGCGCACGCACGCAGGCACGCAAGTACGCAAGCACACATACACACACACAGTCAAAGAAATGGAAACCTGAATTATTTCTTGTGGTTTCTGTCGGTCACTGCCTTATGATGCCTGAGTACAATTCCCTACTTGAAAATATATGCCACAAGAAACTGAATATGGCAGACTGGGTTTACAGTTGTTCAAGGTAACATTAATCTTCAAAGAAAGCCACGAATGAAATAGGATTTATTGGGATGGCTACACAAACTGTAATATTTTTGATTTCGTTGCTTTGTTCATCTAAAAATTTCGTAAATGTGCACAGGTCGATGTGTCTATATTCAACACACGAATTCGTATATGAAAAACAGTTACAAGAGGAGGAATTCACAAAACTAGACATGCACCGCGTGAAAAGGGGGCTTTTGTGCTAGTTGTAAGCTGCGGTAAACAAAGTTTTCTTGTGATTACGAAGTGAAGCTGCCAAACACAGTCCTCGTGTCTGAACATAACGCCATGAGCAGTAGAACTCAGTGAGCAGAACAAGAATGTGTAAACGTAATCTAGGGATCTCAAGTGTTTCCACCATCACTGCGAAGGCGCGTGGGTGGCGGGAAGGGGAGGGGGAACCCACGCTCACGAACTCTAGCGAACAGTAATCTATCATCTGCCAGCACATGGAATAACTATGCATCGGTTGGTACCATCCAGGCGTAACATGTTTCAACTTGTTCAGCTTCAGAATTTTTTTTTTTTTTAGTCACACACATTCCCAGCTCTTTCAAACCCCCCCACCCACCCACCCACCGACGCACTCCGGGGAGCCCGCCTACATCCAATCAGAGCAGACCTGCAGGTATGACCTTGACCTATGTCGTTTAAAAAAACATGACCTAGCCTAAAAACGATGGCGCACTTTACTCCCACATGTGACCTTGACCTATTTCCTTTCATACCATCAGATCACCTCGTGGCGCGATTTACTCCCATTGGCCAATCCCACCCCTTTCAGGTCATTCACCCCACCCAAAGACACTAGGTCACTCGGTCAAGGCAAGGTCGGTCAATCACCCCTAGGTCATGACGTCGCTCGCTCAAGGTCAAGGTCGGTCCTCGCACCTGCTCGTTTTTAACCTGACTACACTACTGTTATGTGGTTGTGGTTCACGGGGAATTGATACTTTCACGGACTCAGTGAGTATATGTCTTCCCATGTATGCCGACGATTTAGCCATAGTGTTAGACTTACCTGATCTCCAAAAGAAGATAAACTGTCAGTAAATATAGATAAGACGAAGGTGTTTGTTTTAAAAATGGGGGGGGGGGTTGTGAAACATTCTGATAAAATGATTCTATGCAGGCAGACAAATTCAGATCGAATCTAGTTATTGTTACCTTGGTGCCCCATCTTTGACAACAACGAAGTGGACCAAATCTGTCGAGTATGTGGCAGGAAAAGCATGCAGAGCTTTGGTGGGGATAGAAAGGATGTACTATCAGTTAAACGCTGACTGTCTGTGTAGTTCAAGAACGCAAAACAATTACAAAATATCACATTTCATTTTTATTCGCGACATAGCACATTCAAACAGCAATATATTACAGCACCACAATGTTATTAAAGCATGCCTCACTTACAGTTGCAGATTTGCACACACATGCAGATGCCTGCACACCCTACGTGCACACACCTACACAGGGAGAAAATGGACCATTTGGCGCATGCCTAATTAACCTTAGTGGACGGTCTCGCACGGTCTAGCGGTTAAGGCGTCTGCTGTTGAGGTGGTGGTGAGAGGGTTCCCGCGCCGGCCAAGTCATACTTAAGACTTAAAAGAAATAGTACTGAGTCTGTTTGGCAGATATCAACTACTGTATGCCCGTGTACTTAGACAATGTTACCTCTGCACTGTCGAAGATTTAAACAAAATTAGTTCACGATTTCAAACTTTACAACGAAAAAAAAAATTATATCAACCGTTTTTCCATGCATATTAGCGTTAACTTTTAACATTTGAGTGTGTCGTCTTAATAAGATACTCATACTGACAACGCTATTACTGCACGAGCATTAATATTATCGCTGTTATTGTAGAGATACTGGACATGGTATAAGCACTATTTGCAGAATAATTTTGAGGCAGTTACCGAACTACTCAGACTGTTTCCTCTCTGCTGTCCTCTGCAAGCCGAGAAACAGCAACTAAATGGCGCGGATTTCGTAATCTGATCACCTATTGTATCCCATTGTTGATAATATGCTCGACTATTTTGTAATTTAAAACAAAGCTGTTATTAGACAGGTGTAATACAGTGATGTGCCAAAATAAGTGCACCACTTCACTTCCGGCAGTACAGGCTGACATGCATCGCCACACTTTTAGAACTAAAAAATGCCTAGAGGGATACTTTCAGTAGGCGGCTGTGGTCTAAGGGCAATAACTCTGATGTTGTGAGCAGTGGTTACCTAAATGCCTTGTTGTGACAATCGGACCGACACGAACCATCAAACTTATGGTATGGTGCTACATTTAATACTTAATTTAATACTGGCAGTAGTAGAAGGCATTGTGGACTCTGAAAAATACATGCAAGTTTTTGTCCATCTATATGCAAACTTTCTAAAATCGACGGGTACTGCAAGAAGAAAAAGCTGCTGTACAGGAGTCAGGCTTGACAGCACAGTAGAAGGCACAAAACAATTTCCCGTGCTTTCATGTCCTGTCCTGCACAGTCTCCCGATCTTAACATCATCGAAAACATTTGGCTTGTGCTGAAACGAGAAGTTAAAAAGAAAAACCATGTCATCAATACGCTGGATGACCTGAAGGGAGGCGGTTTTGATTGCCCGATAACGTGACCCATTAGGCTTTTTTTTATCAGACGCCTTTAAGAGGGCCACATCACCAAATGTTTGCGGAAGGTAGGACAAGAAAGTGTGTGCTTTGTTTACATTTTGTGCAAGTCGTCAGAAGTAGTGAAGTGGTGCTTTTATAATGTCACCTCGCTGTAAATCACGTAATGCAGACGTATTGATATGTGCCAATCATCAGCAGTTCGACTAAACAGAATAACAGTTGTTGCCAGCGGCAACTGCGTGTGCGCGTGCCTGCGTGCTCTGTTACGACGAACATGCCAGAAACTTTCACCTGAAGACTTCCTCAACTCCACGACCTTTCCTATCAGGAGAATAAATGCCGAACAGACACTGCAGCTCAACTAGCAGGTGTTACAGGGCTAAGGTTCAAGATCTTTGCTACGTGCCAAATATTTTCTTCTCAAACTTTTGTACATGAAATATAAAAATCAAAACTCTGTCATCACCGCAAATCGCTTTATCGGCTGTGACCAACCGGTGTGGGTCTTTGAGGCACAGAAACAGGGATGTTTCAACTAGTCTGCTCACATTTGTTTGAATCATTTTTGCAACTTACATCAATCTATGTTTTATGTACGTATTATGTATGTGTGCACATGTAACGTCGCCTCATGTACGTTGTCTAAAGATTGTAATGTTCATTATGGAATGCGCACGGCAAAATTTGTCATGAGGTAGTTCGTAAAGCCTTAATTCGTGTGCACTGACGGTAAGACATTCAACGAGTGCTACTGATGGAATTTATGCTGACAACAGGATGGTGGACATCATCTTTGACAGAAAACATCACCTGGACGTCAACTTTGGTAGCGCAGATCTGGCTATAGTTGACATCACTGTGTGGGTAATTAATTGATGAATCAGTGAGCGTGCAAAAGATTGCGAAACCCGAGATTCTGTCCACTAACTCTGTCCACTCTGTTCATTTACCTACATCCAGTCTACCACTAGGACGTCTGCTTCATATCTGTCTGGTATCGGCATCTGCTGTACACCCATGGTGGTGACAGCTGTCAAATGGCACTGTCAGATATTGTGGCGTCTGTTCTCTTCAGTTTACGCGCGACTGTGAATAGATAAATAACAGATGCACTCCATGTCAAAGAGCATCCCAGAATGAAAGGTCAATAACACAGTAGTACAGAATGAAACTTTAAAAAAAAAACTAACAGGGTCAAGTCGACACTTAGGCAAGACCAGACCTGGGTTATCAAAAGCGATTACTTTCAGTCACGTCCGAAGACAAGAGCGCTGCCCACACACGCAGACGGCTAGGGGTTTAGATCCTGTATCCCGCACACGTACTTTCGCTGCAAGCAGTGCCTGTTTACAGGGTTGGAATCGAGGAAATAATTCAACGCTCTCCCAGACCCCTTTAATTGTGAGGCCACTGCGAATTTAAAAATTTTGTTTAAGTAAATAGTCTTTTAGGTCAACCAGATAAAGCAGTCCAGAAAACAGCCAATCACCACTCGCTAAATATTCTTTAACTTTAGTGTACCGTTCGTACTTGTCTCCTTGTCTGCCTCTCTCTGTCTCTCTCACTTTCCTTCCTTCTCGCTTTCTGTGTCTCTCTCTCTCTCTCTCTCGCCTGCTCTCAGTTGCACTTTCTCTGTCACTCCTAACCTTGATCTCTGTCTCTGTCTCTGTCTGTCTCTCTCGTCGCATTTAACATTTGTCAGAGGTTCTGCACAGGTACACTTTTACTGCTGCTTTTTCTTGTTCTGTGTTAATCGAAAACGTCACTCTTCTCACGTTATTCACAAAATGTCAGTTCTCTCTCCCTCTTACATCAGTCCATCTCCCTCCTCACTTCCGTTCTCTATCCCTCCTCTCATTCCCTCCTGTTCTTTCTCGCACTCGCAGCCACATACATTGCATCCACCCACACCTGATTTATAAGATCATGGAGTAACGCACACGATGAGACCTCGTTCACATCTGCGCCTGCAAAAAGCCGACACTTCTTTGTTTAGCCTCATCAGCAGTCACCACATTCTTCAGGTAAGCCAAGTTCTCATAATAACTTGTATTAAAATGCATTTTGCCTAAGAACTCATCTCTGGTGTGGTTGTAGAGTCGTTCATGCAAACATTCGATGGCAACACGGCTGTAGTCCTGATAGAACTTGTTGGCAAACAGCTCGGGCCGCTGGTCAAGCAAAGGGAGGTCACCCGTGGACAAGATGCATATAAGACGCACGCGGCTTCGGCCAGCACATTTAAAAGCGAAGGGATGCGTGCCCCAGTTCTTGAATCGCGTTAAAAACGGCTTGGATTCGCTATCTGTTTCAGGTGGGCCTTTAAAAACAAAAAACAAGGCAGACAAGACCGTGAAATAGATGACACAGAAAGGATGCCAAAACTTGCCTCTTTGTAGATGTGTGAATATAACTGTATGGAGTTTGAAAGAGATTACCTTCTCTGCACTCGTGAACAATGATGCTTTTGAAATCAGTCTAGCGACAACACTCAGCCTAAGTACAGGCTAATGTTAAGGGCAGAGTGACGTGTTCAAACAGCAGAATGTTTATGGAGCAGCTATACTCTATTTTTTCTGTTGTGCAGATCGCTTTGTTAGAACCTCTGAATCCTAGACCTGTGTGTGAGTGAGACTTCTAACGTCTAGAGCTGTGTTGGACTGAGACTCACTTTTAAACACTTCTAACACCTACAGCTGTGTTGGACTGAAACTGACTTTTAAACACTTCTAACACCTACAGCTGTGTTGGACTGAGACTGACTGTTTAAACACTTGTAACGCCTACAGCTGTGTTGGACTGAGACTGACTTTTAAACACTTCTAACACCTACAGCTGTGTTGGACTGAGACTGACTGTTAAACACTTGTAACGCCTACAGCTGTGTTGGACTGAGACTGACTTTTAAACACTTCTAACGCCTACAGCTGTGTTGGACTGAAACTGACTTTTAAACACTTCTAACACCTACAGCTGTGTTGGACTGAGACTGACTGTTAAACACTTGTAACGCCTACAGCTGTGTTGGACTGAGACTGACTTTTAAACACTTCTAACGCCAACAGCTGTGTTGGACCGAGACTCACCTTTATAAGAACCTCTAATGCCCAGCTGTGGGTTGTGGTTTAACGACGAGAAGAACGCTTCATCGGGAACGGCAATGCGCCGAGTCCAGTTTAACAAGTCCTGTGCCACTGGACTGTGGAGGACGAAGTCCACAAAATCACGATTGACAGTGATGTGCACGGAGCCTTTTGTTGGCACGATGCCATGAGGGGGTTGGCCTGCTGCCTTCCAGCGACGGGGGTTGGCCCTGGGAACAGCAGACAGAATGTCAATTTCAATATGTTAGAGAAGGATCTATTAAAAATCTGTTTTATTGTCCTCGGCATCGGAATGCTGGTGGTGATGCCGGCTGTCGTTGTGGTCAGGGTACCAGAGGAAGACAGTTCTTAGTTCATCCTCCTTGTCTTCCTCCTCTGTTTGGTCCTCCTCATATACTTGGCTGCAGTTCGAGACCCTTTATCAACCACAATCGCCCGCAAAGCATTAGTAGGTCATCAGCGTCGATGTTGTTTTTCTGTCCGTCCGTCCGTCCGTCCGTCCGTCCCTCCATCTATCCATCCATCCATTCGCTTATATTATACAAACATGCATGCATCCAGTCCAGCTACTAAACTGTAAGACATGTCGTCCAACCTTTTGACTGTCCCTTCCAAATCGTTGGCGCCATTGTACACCGTCAAAATACGAACGAGCTCCCAGTTGGTTCTGAGTGGAAACTCCTGCCCGGTCAGGTTGATGAAATACTTCCATTTCTTGAACCGCCACAGCTCCTGCATGCAGAGCAGCTCTGGTTCCAGCACCGTGAACTTTCCCCAGAGAACGTCCACACTTCGTGACGTCAGAAACACGTTGTCGAAACATTCAGCTATGGCCGCGATTGCTTGTCTGTACGGCGGATCAGACTTCTTGTCGACGTGGATGCAATAGACATTTTGCGGTCGATAGATCGCTTGCAACAGCTTTGCCACCTATCGAGCAAACGTACAGTTAGACTCACTTGAGCAATAGCACGTGACGTTATCTTATCTATGAAAGGTGTTACCAGGTATGATTTGACACACGATCTCTCGTGGTGTACCTGAAGGAAATTTTTCGATTATTATTGATTTGTTTTAACTCCTACTGTTAGACTTATTCATACAAATTATTTGATCCTGGTATGCCCCGCGGCTTCCGCAAAAACATTTACCTTTTTCTGAAAGTCACCAGAGGAATGACAGAGTTGTAAAGCTGTACGCTATTTTCATGTATGACTGTTTGCTTAGTTCGCAGTTCTCAGCTGTTACGCCACTGCAGTGTTATGAGATACCTAAAGGGAAAAAAGCTAGCATTCCTACCTGGTAGGCATCTTTAAAGACCAGCAAGCTGTAGGCAATTGAAAAGTGTCTTTCCTCTTCTGTCAGAGAGCTCATAATGAACCCAAACTCCTGCTGAAAGGCGCTGCAATTCTTGGCCAGTTTCGTTATATCGTCTGGTGTTGGAAGAGGAGATAAATTCTGTTCGAACTGTTTGGAACGATTAAACTCCTTTTCGTCTCCGGCAAACAGTTTGGCGCAGTCCACTTCGTTCACTTTCACTTGTTTCCATGGAAACGTCTTTTCGTTCTCTTTTTCTCTGAACATTAAATCATCACGTGGGTTGTTCCTGAAAGTTCGAAATACGCTGCACTGCAATTGCAATTTATCTGAGATGCCAATCTCTGACGGGAAAATTGATGTTTCAACATAAATGAATCACTGCTATACTGTGTAAACTACGCACTTAGGAAAAAAGGACAGCAGTCACAAATGACGTTAACAGTTTTCATCATCCCTAGAACAAAATTATGTCGCTTTGGGACGAAATTTTATTGGTCTTAGTGCTGCGAGCCTCTGCATGGAACCTAGCTAAGGGTTTATAGTTGCCTCCCCTATCCCCGTCTCACGAGAATTCTTCACTGGTCAACAAATTGTTACAAAGGTCTTGTTACTGAAATTTCTTATCAATTTTTATGTGCTCAGCACGAATATGACAGTCAAAATGCAAAATTGACTCTAGTTTTTTTTTTGTAATCTGCAATAATTATTGTTTACATCACGAAATGCATGCCAATAGTAATAGGACTATGGTTAATACCTGTAAAAGAAAATCAAGTCAATGAGTGTTTCTTAGATTTCTTTGCCTGTCTCTTGTACAACTGTTCGGGAGCATCTCTGGGGACTGTCCAGCAGTAGTCAGCCAGCATGGTAGTGGACCATTTTCCCTGGTATCTTTGTTCCATTGTTGCGATATCTTGATGAAAACGTTCATCATTAACCATACCACAGTTGTCAGGAAAGAAATCCAGATGGGAATGAAGGAAGTGGATCTTTAGAGACATATTGCAGCCAAGTTTCTGATACTGTATCAGCATGTCTTCTACTAGTTCCTTGCAGTTTTCTGTCCTAACATTCCCGAGGAAGTTTGTAGACACTAGGCGAAAAGCATTCCATGCTTGTTTCGCATCACCCTGCAGCAAGTTGTTGAACCGGTCATCTTTGGAGAGCTCTCGAATCTGAGGACCTACAAAAACTCCTTTAATCTTTGCCTCGCTGAGTCGAGGGAATTTTTCATGCAGGTATCGTAAAGCTGGCGAAGTCCGGTCCATGGCTTTCACGAAGTTCTTCATCAAACCTAGTTTTATGGGAAGGGGTTGTAGCAGGATTTTGTTGGCCTCGACCAGAGCTGGGTGCTGGATATTATTCTCTCCAACTGCTACATTTTGTCTGCGAGTCCATTCCTTCCGCAAGTAATGCAATTCCCTTGCTCGGCTATCCCACTCACATAAGAAACACATGTATTTTGTATATCCCTGCTGCAGTCCCATTAAAAGGGAATCTACCTTCAAATCACCACAGAGGTGGCAGCTGTACTTGTAATACTCAATGGAATTCAGTAGCTGCTTTAAGTTATCGTTTGTCTCTTTCATGTGGACAGCATGCGCCACTGGAATAGATGGAAGACGGTTTCCACTGTGCAAAAGCACAGCCTTAAGACTCAGTTTCGAAGAGTCTACAAATAGTCTCTATTCTTGGGAGTCATGAGTGATTTCTAAGGCATTCATGAGGCCCTCAGTATCGGAACAGAATACCAGATTACCTTCCTTTCTGAAGAAAGGCTCCAGCTGCTGGTGGCGCTTTCGACATGAAGTAATGGTGACATCTTCTTCTAGAAGATTCCATTGTTGGAGTCTTTGAACCTAGCAATTCTGCCTTTTTCTTGGATAAGTCCATATCATAAACCAGGTCACTTAGTTCTTCCTGTGTTATTATGTGTGGGGTTGATGATGCACCACAGTGAAAATCTGGATCACTGCATGCTGACAGACCAGGAGAAGAACAGGTCGGCTCACCCTCGTCCTCATCAGCTGAATCAAGAGAAAATTCTGCTGGAGGTTCTGGAATAGGAAGTCCCTCACCATGTGGAACTGGTCTCAATGCAGACGGAATGTTTGGGTAGGCTATTCTCGACTTCTTTTGCTTCGTTATTCCACCGGAAAGAGGAGGAACCAAGCAGAAGTAACAGCCATTTGTGTGGTTGCTTGGCTCTCTCCACACCATGGGGACTGCAAACGGCACTGATGGTCTTTTGCCATTCAACCACAGTGAAAGCTGTGTTGTACATGTAGCACAGCATATATGCGGGGCCCAAGGCTTGTCTTGGTCGCCAATCTTGCAACCGAAGTAAAGATGATATGCCTTCTTCACTTGAGAAGTGATACTTTTTTCTGATAAGCAAATGTCACTTCCCCACAAATATAGCAAAAATTTCCACGGTATTAACGCACTGTCGATGCATTAGTGTTCTGTATTGTAACTAAACGGATAAAATAATAACAGTTTATGTAACAGTAACTTAAAATGTATCGCACAAAGTCTGAAATATTTGAAATGCTCAACATTTCCGACTGGGCTTTATATAGTACACTGCTGACGTCAGCTTACTTCAGCAGCCGCC
>SMGT01013769.1:43442-69541 GCA_004794575.1 Lanistes nyassanus | reverse complement strand
GGGTGAGGGTGTTATAGGTAGTAAAGATCTTCCAGGAAACTGCAACGTTCTCAGTGGTGACCTCAGAGATTAGCATATTTTACATGAGGGTTTATTTTGATTGGCTCCAGTTTTCCTGCTTTTTTTTCAAACTCCTAACCCCAGTGGCCTAAAACTGATCTGACGTTCCAAGTCACGACGATATACAGTTATGTAAATTATAACATAACAGACCCGGAATTCACCCCCTACATGCGCAGAAACTACATGCGTAGAACTATTTAATATTTTTTATTATTATTTGCTTATTTATTTCGGTTGGCACGATTATCCATAGAACAGAAGGGATTTCTGCGCACACTGGAAACACCCCCACCTCTTAAAGTCGAACATTCGAAAAGCTCAACCCTGTATCCTAACTGCTCTCTTCTTATCTATGCAGTGCGTTTAAAATCCACGCTTCTATAAAACTGAAGGAGACTTCTACATAAATGGATAAGAAATATCAAAACAGAAAGAACTGAAAACGGCTTTAATTAAAAATAAAACTGTAGCTATACCGTATGCGTGCCTAAAGTATCTCTCCGCCTGAGCTGATCTCTCAAAGACGACGAAGGCGATAATGACACCAACACAGACCGCTGTCATCAGCACCAGGCGGAGGGGTTTGTTTAGTCTCAGAAAGGCCATCGAAAAGTTGACAGCTGACTCACTCTGCTCCTCAGCCGGTCCCTGAAAACACAAGTCGTGGCCTCTACAGGAGAATGGCAGCCAACTGCCGCTAGGTGGCGCGGCTTACAGACTGACACCCGTGTGACTAATGTCTGTGCCTAAATATCGAATAGAAACTTAGACGGATGTCATTTTTTTCAAGGTATGGGTAAATACGGATCTCAAAAACTTCCGTCCAAGATTACAATATGTTGATTTCGATTAAAGCGTGATATTAATCAAGCGGTCTCTTCAGCCACAAACATCAATCTTCGCCGCCATCGGCACATAGCCTTCTCTGTACTGCGACATGGATAAACTAAATTGGAAGGAACAGACTTGAAAAATTAACTGAAAGAAAAACACCAGAGAATTACACTGTGCGCTTCGGGCATACAGCCTTCCACGTCTGTAAGAACGTGTAGAATTAATTGTCGTAAAATATGATCAAAAGGAATGCTGTGCTTTTTTGACATTCAAAGACACGAACATACAATCATACACATATACAAATATATCGAGACAATAAAACACACGTAAATATGACTATAAAACCTATTTCTTGTATTCTGTGTATGTTGACTTTTTAACTTAAATTTCTGCCACTTATAAGCGATGTATATGGTTCGTTTAAGAAAGCTTTTCTAAAACGATACGAGTTTCACTGTTTCGGGTAAGTGGAGGGTGAAGGGGGGATGTTTGCTGCTTAACGTCCAGCCGCAAACTATGTGCTTAGACAAAGTTTACGCGCGGCCACACGGGGGACTGCTTCCCAACAAGGGCCTCAGTCCCACCCAGTCACCACGGATCTATATTTATAGATCCGTGCAGTCACATTATACTGACACCGGGCCAACCAGTCCTAGTACTGTTCCCTGTAGCGCCAGGCGTCTGGTAGGGCAGCTACTAGATTGACAATTTTAGAGTCTTAGGTATGACTCGACCGGGATGCGAACCGCCGACCTCCCGCCATGGAAGCGGACGCCTTAGCCACTAGACCACCGAGGCGGTCGGGAGGGGTGAAGGAAACGGAGTAAACACATCTTTTTTTTTACGATTGATGAAAAGCAAATCGCGTAGAAGTCGCTTCACACCGTTTCTTTACGCAAGTGCAAATAATTTTTTTAAGTGAAGAAAATGTGGGGAAAAAAAACAAAATAAGTGTGACGTGAACAGAAAGTAGACGAGGGAGAAGACAACTTATTTCAAAAGTACAGGATCCTCCCCCGCCCCCCCCCCCCAACTTCGTATCCCTGGGTGACACGTTCCAAGACGCACCGCAGTTGCGTGCAAAGCCTAAGCCCTTTTTCATGTACTTACATACCTATTATAAAGTTTAGTTAATAAATTACGCACAATTAGACATAACCAACAGTATATTTATATATATTGTCATGTTTGTGCCCTCGTCCTCCATTTTCTCCCCCCCCCCACTCCATCCTCTCTCTCTTTCTCTCTCTCCTCTCTCCTTCTCTCTCTCTCTCTTTCTCGTGAACAAGATTCCTGCGTTTTAGCCTATCATTTGTTTCATGTAATATTATCCGGCGTGGTAAGACCAGGGAAACAGAATCCGCAGATATTGTATTATTTTTTACATCTACGTGCTCACAATTGTAACTTTTCAATGAACCAATTCTGTACAAGTTTTAATACACACTCGATAAATCCTTTTTATGAGCAGATATTTGCTATGCTGCAAGGACAATAGCAACGAAATAGCAAATAAAAGTAGCAGACAAATTTGGGGTATGTCTGGGTATGTGCTTTATACAAGTGTAGTTACATTGCCTCCCTAACTTGGTGACGCAATTACAAGTATTTATGATAACTCAGCAGAAATAATAAATGTAATCATGTACAAGACAAATATAATATTGACCATTTTTTGACTGTCTGAAAATTGTTATTCTCAACACTAAATTTTTAATACTGGTACATAGTCAACCAAAGGTGGAGCATTTATTTGGAAGCCAAATTGTGACCACTTTACACGTTAGGGGACCCTTGTGTTTACTATTGGCACGAAATTGTCTCTGCAAATGGTTTGTAACTTTGATTTATTCTTCTCCAGATTCTTATACTTTTGCTCGCTGGAAAAAAACAAGGAAAAATACTTTCTTCATCCCTTTTATTCTTTTTCATCAACTGCTCTGACAACACCGCAGAAACCATTATTCTCCGTCTTCCCACAGTCGGTAAGCAGACGGCTCGGCGCGAGATGCTCCTACTTCCTGTTTGGCCGCTGGCAAGCAGACACTGCGCATGCGCGAAAGCTAATACGAAAAAGGCTCATTGTCTCAAAACTGTCACTGTCAGCCAAGCTACTCCAGACAAAAAACAGTTGTAAAGTTCGTAAATCACATGGCAGGTTGTCCGGCTAGTTTAAGGGTGCCGAATCACTTTATCAGACATGCCTCCAGAAATTTTCCGTGAGCCCTATCAGTGTAATTTTGATGGACTTCTGCGACTTTCGTATGAAGAAGATTGTCTCCAAACCTGTGGAAATGATCTGCAACTGTCGTGTTCTTATCGCTCTTTTGACAGTGAGGTGTTCTGTGAATTGCTCATTCACAGTTCGATAGGTTTCACCACAGTTCAGTTTCGAACACAATGAACAGGCAGTTATACAAACAAGTTTTTCGATACACAAGTGAATGGTGATATTATAGCACAGGTATTTCCCGAGGGGCTTTTGAAAGTCGTGATGTACAGAAAGGACCTGTTTGGCGTCCAGGCTGGAGGGACGGCGCCGTGATATTGTCTGTACGCTTAATGTAGCAGGCGAACACGTAGTGTGGTGTCACTCACGTAGGCGACTGCAGGAGGCTTACATAAGACTCTGGACAATTCTGGATAGTGTTGGAGGATGTGAAATTTTCTGTAGCAGAATTCTCTTCACCAAAATGTTGTGGAAGTGGTACACCATAGTCAGGACGAGAGGGTTTGAGATCGAGAAATTCCTTGGGTCTTTGAATGGCTTTGTTGACAAGAGTTCTTGGATAACTTCGTGAGTTTGAAGACTGACACATAAAGTCATTGTATTTGAGAAAATCCTCATCACCCTTACACAGTCGTCGAAGTCGCAGAGACTGCTATAGTGTGGCTGGATTCAAAAAGAAAGCTAGCGATGAGAGCAAGTCTTTATAGAATGCACTGTATTTTTAGAATACATTGTCTTTGTAGAACACAGTGTCTTTATATAACATAGTGTCTTCTTCGAATACGGTCTTTATAGAATACAGTGTCTTTATAGAACACAGGGTCTTTGTAGAATACAGTATCTTTATAGAATACATTGTCTTCATAGGACGCAGTGGCTTTATAGAATACAGTGTCTTTATAGAATACAGTGTCTGTATCGAATACAGTGTCTTTATCGAATACGGTGTCTTTATACACTCTAAAGCCTTTAACACTAATTACACGTATAATGTTAAAGCAGGTGCAAATTATGTGTAAATAGTACGTAAGGTGTGTGCTACATGTGTTCTAAGTGTTCTAGTTCCTAGCTGATTAACACTTGCTGCTGATACACATTTGGAACATTATCAGAATACCATTTATACTTTTTCCGGCCATTTGAACACAGATTAGAACATTTTTTACACTAATTTAGCACCAACACATCTAAATCGTTCTAGATCGATGGAAAATGCATTCTATTCCGGTAATAAAATAAGTGTTCTAATTAGAACATTTCTTGTTTACATTGTAGAATAAGGTGTCTTAATAGAATACGGTGTCTTTATAGAAGAAAGCGTCTTTACAAAATACGGATGATGTAAGAGAGACTTTGATGCTTCACTCAAATTTTAGTCACTCGGTTAAATCATTACTGCAAGAACTGGGTAGTTGCGTGTGGGTACGTCTGCGTGCGTGATTGAGCGTGTTATTTGGGTGTTTACTAATCATTGAGTTTATGGTTAAATCAGAATAGTTTGAATGTAACGGATAAATGGTTTAAGAACAAAGTAGACAGATGCTTACAAGATCAATATATTCAACACTGGTTCGAGGAACTAAACACAAAACAGGTATACACAAACTACAGAATACTCAAAACATCATTTAAGCCCGAACCCTATCTCAGAGTGTTACCACCTTCTCACTGCCGCCTGCTCTTAAAATTCTTGACATTAGATAATAACTTCCCTGTTAACAAACTCAGACACGAAGACATTCCTAGGTATGAACGATTATGTACGCTGTGAAAAGACATAGGTGATGAATACCATTATATTTTCTTATGTGTCAAATTTACAGCTGAACGCAACACCGGACTGACACCATACTACTTGAGCCGGCCAAATACATTTAAACTTTATGAATTCTTTTCTTGCAAAAACAAAACTGTATTGACCAAAGTAGTGAATTTTGTTAAAATACTTCTTAGTAGAGTGCATTAATAAATAGATGAATACATGCCTATGTTTTTGCGTGTGGGTACGTCGGCGTGCGTGATTGAGCGTGTTATTTGGGTGTTTACTAATCATTGAGTTTATTTATCAATATATGTATACTCTAATGCCAGGTGAATTATGATTGACGTGTTCTTTAACATTTTTTCTTCCCTTCTGAATACCCCCCTGAGGGTAAAAGAATAAAGAAACTTGAACTTGAGGAAACTGGAAGGATAAAGTAGGCGAACTCCCCTCATTCAATACTCACTCTTTTGGGATATTCTGGTCCGTATCTGACGCCATGCGGAGAAAGACATTTTTTGTACCTTTGAGGCTCCTGGGTATTGTGCTGATTGAATGTTCTTCAGTAGCAGTATATGATACACCCTATATATATATATAAACAAAAACAACAACAATAATAAATGAAGTAGTAGTTCTTTAAATTTTGTTGCCTTAATTGATTTTCCGAATAATAAAGTAAGAGAAGGAAGGACTTGGAACCTCAAAGGTAATAAAAATGTTTCCTCCACAGGCAAGTTTTACAGAAATATTACAAGTCTGCCAAGTTCCTTTCTTTCGGCCCTCTCTTTGCTACGTGTTTGGGTACGGTAAGCTCCCTTGGGCACACACGTCTGCATACGGCTATGTTTGAGCGCTGCCAGTACCTTTGTTGGAGTTATCTTTCAATAATTTAAGCGCTCGGTCCTTATTTGTTCTTTATTAATTAGAAATATTAAATTATATGTGAGGATTTGACTTTTTTAAAAGCATTGAATTGTTATAATAGTATACAAAATGCGCTGCAATTGCACTGCTACGTAAGGACACTCAGAATGCACACCTCCAAGGTAGTTAACTTGTCTTTGTCCATGGGGGGCATCTGATACGAGCCAGAATATCCCAACACAGCGTGTATCAGATTGCAAGAAAGATCGAAGAACAGGTTGTGGGACCCTCGACGTTCTCCTTTGTATTTTGCATTTGGTTAACTGTTGCAAGACAGCGGTTGCCGAAATTTTGAACGGTAATCGCGATAACATGACATCGTCTAGCTTTTAGAACCATGTTTTGGGACTTACGTTCGGCACTTTGATGGCCCCTACTGTCCCACCTCGTAAATTGCGTACCGCAAGAGGGGCGCAGGGCTGAGCTCCTCAAAATGTGTCCCAGGAAAGATCGCCCAATTCAGATCATACTCGACATAAAAAATACAGTAATTATAATCTGCTTAATGCAGTTATAAATCTAGCATACATTAAAGCATAATTGTTTGTTTGTTTGTTTGTTTGTTTGTTTGTTATATGACACGGTTTCATTATAGTCCGATTTGAGCTTGATTTATTTGCTCAAGAAAGTGTCAAATCTTAAATCGAGGATGCCCTAACCAAAATTACAAGCCTTCTGCTTTTGCAATATGCTTTGACTCTTGTGTAAATGAGATTTTTAAAAAAATAGTTGTAGCTTTACCGGACTTCTCAAGCAGAAATAGTTGGAATTGTGGCAGGTACCTCTCCAGTTGAGACACCTTGAGAAAACAGCAAGCAGAGTTGCTATAAGCAGACGCTGAAAAAGGCAGCAGGCAGACGAGACTGATACACTAGTACCAGTGTGACAAGCCCACCTTAGCACATAGCTCGCATGGGCGCACACATTTGTGCAAATACCTTTAGCCATAACCCATTTCCTAGAGGGAGCCAGAAGATTGGGCATGTGTGAATCAAATACCCAAGGTGTCAACGCAGGCTCCCAGAATCAGGGCTTCAATGAGCCAGGCTTAAAAAACAGGAAATTCACTCGAGAAAATGCGCAGTTTAACAGAGTTACACAAAATATGGACTGTTTTCATGAAAGGGACACAGACATCGAAGCTTTTGTTACAGTTATACATGGTTAGCGATGGACTCTACCATAACCAGTTTTTAAAAATGCACAGTATACTATGTATAGTACACATATTCTGCATTACATTAAAGCCAGAGTGCCGAAATATTGTTTGGAAAAAAAACATTTTCGATTTTTCGGAGCGGCGAATTTTTTTTTTAAAGGCGGAACCACTTGTGCTGGCGGCGGAAAAGCGAGGATGTTTGAAGCCCTTAAGAATAAGACGCAGCGATATTGTCCTGTGTACTAAAAACTACGAATTTCCGGCAAGGACAACAGCACCTATTGGCTGAAGTTTTAGCTGATCACACGACAATCCCATCTGGACGTCAATCTCTCCCAACTTCCCCCCCCCCTCCCCACCTCCACTTTCAGAAACCCGAACATCGTCACACTAGACTGCAGCCATCGGCAGTACAGCTGATTACACCCACTTCCTGCCCGACAAAAAAAAAAACTTGTATGGCATTCATCCATATTTGTCTCCCGCTATGCCCTAGCCGATACGATATCTTTGTAACACGTGGACAAGATCCCTTTCCCCACCCCCCACCCCACCTTGCCACACAACTGTGTTGAGTGTGAATACATACTCGTTGACGTTTATTAGTTCTGTGTGACTTGTGGCTTTAACCGTGCAGCTTCGGCGAAAACAGATTCTTGACGACACCAAAGGGAGTCCCACACCAAGCGCAAGGCATGCTGGGGGCGTGGGCACTGTCCTTCGAACGATTGGTTGGTTATTAACGTCGTCAGCAATCAACGCTTTCTTGACAGGGGGTAGGCAGGGAGGGGACAAAATGATGAAGAGGAACGGGGAGGAAATTGGTCAGTGGCCTACCAAGAGGAAGCCTATGCAATTCTGTGATCGGGCTCGCGTGTGGAAGGTTATTGATTCGAATCCCACACTGGTCGCTGTATCTTATGAGTTTGGTACATGTTTCAGTGATACTAACAGGACCCCCCACCACCACCACCACAACCCCATATCACTACCGTGATGCGGCCATGCTTCTAGCGCGGTGACAAGGCCAACCAGCCAACGTGCAAGCTATAAGTTTGGTGCATGTTTCAGTGCATTGCTTAGTACTCAAACTGCAGGCCATCCTTGCACTAAAACGATTCCTGCACCATTCATCGTTAAATGACTCTCACCACAGCTGGTAATGATGCTCAAACACTCATCGGTTTTTGTACTGTAAAACTAATCGACACTCCTTAAAAATTCTATTTTGAAGGAACGATTTTTTTTATCAAGCGAATGTTATTAATTCAACGCCAACTTAAACACCGAGTGTTTTACCCACATGGGATGACATTTCGGATGCGGATGCGTAACGTTTGTATCTCATGTCCATTCGTAAAGGTGCACGGAAAATATCCATACCGAACAGGTCTTACGACCAGAGGGGCAGATGCGAATGCAGCCCAGCCGCAGTGTGAAGCATGAACAAGAACGAACGTGATTAGGAGCGAAGACCACAGACCGTACTTTGCACAAAACTGAACTTCATATACAGAACCTTAAACAAACGCAGCTCAACGTCGTTACCTGCTGGTCACATTGCGAGATGGCGTTTGTTATGGACAGCTTCTTACCTGTCGTCTCGAGCCATCCACGTCACCTGGTGAAATATCAGTTGTCCATCTTTCTTTTTTATCGGTATCGCTGCCCTCAGGTGCGCAAGCTGATCCCAGGTCCGGTAAAGCTACTCAGCTGTGAAATTCTCTGGTATGACCCTTGCGCAAAACATTCAGTTTACAGGGAGAGCGGGGGTGGGGGGGGGGAAATGACGTCTCTGGTACTGAGGTGCAACTGAGGGTATTCCGGTTTATGACCAAGCTGTTGCATGTCAGGACATTAATAGACAACACTGCTGGCCATACAGCGATTTATAAAAAAAAAAGTCAATCGTTCACTGGCCAGCGAAATTTTCTGTTAAAAGGAAGTGGCTTGACAATGTTTTTGATGGGCCTGTAACCAATCGTTCTGGATTTGTCCTGCTGTGCTACTTTCTTAACATCGCTTTATTTGTGCACCTGTAATCAATAAAGAACAAATGAGGACAGAGCGCTATAAATCGTCAAATGACAGATCTGCCACGTTCCTTACTTTCGACTCTCTTTTCTACGTGTTTGGGTACCGTAGGCTCCCTCGATTGCATACGGTTGTGTCTAGCGCTGCCAGTACTTTGTTGGGGTTGTCACCTGTAATCAGGTAACATCGTCAAGGTTGATCAATTTTTGACCTTGTCTACAAGGCATAACAAGGTTTCAGGAAGTTGCCCTTTCTTCAAGCCAATCCTGCGTTACAAGCAGGTAACTACAGTAAAATAAGCTAGAAGATAAAGGGGAGTAACTACAGACAAAAAAAGATGATATATGTTTGCCCTTGAAGGTAGTGCTCTGAAGTGTTGACTTGGGGCATTTTACGAGTTGGGTTCACTTTTTTGGTTGCAGAACTACAAAACATGACGATTTTTATTATAATGGTGTGCGCTATATGTGCATCAGTGATGTTATCACGATTGTGGCGGTCATGACACCCCGATGTTATTGTTGCTGACACTGCTTGAGCAACAAGAAATGAAACCATTGTCAGCCTCGAAGATATTGCTACCGTGCTTCAGAATCTCCATACAACAGATTTTGACTATATGGTCAGATTGTGCACCCATGGGTACACTAAGTTGCCCCTCGGGCAGTGAACTGCTGCAAGGTTCTAGAACCACTCAGAAACGTTTTGATAAAATGTTGGGCCAAGTGAATGCAGATGCTGCTTAGGGAAATTTCTTTAAACTCATACAATTTATAGTGAATGCCAGGTTAAGAAAAATGTGGAAAAGCATGGTTGGAAGACATGGATGAAAGTGCCATTTAGCAATGGCTGAGGGCAACAAGCATGAACTCTTGACATGCGTTCCCCTTATCAAGTCTAAACCAGTGTCTTAGAACAAGTTACTCCATAGCAAGGCTTCATTCTCTCACTGACAACTGGAACAAATTGGTAAACACAAGCATGGTATACACATGTAGATTCTGATAGTGGGTTACAAGAATGAGTAAGAAGTCCTTGCTAGCTCACTTCTGCACCTGTTGCTTTCAAATGAAACTTTGCAAAGAACCAGTAATCGCACAACAGCAATAGACCCAAAGAAAAGTTGTTCAAATCTTCAAGTGCCTTTTTTCATTTCCCATCCCCACCCCACCATCGTCACAGTAAGCTGTAATTTATGCTCAATCACTTTAAAGATGTTTTGCATGATGGAATTATTGTTTCCTATTTTATTAAATGCTACAAGATGATCTGCTAGTTAACCAAAATATGAAATTATTAAGACTTTGTGTTAGAAAAATGATCAACTCTAACATTGCAGATGATCCATCATCATAGGTGCAAAAAAGCCTTTGTATACACAAGCAAATATTTGAACAAATTTCCACACACACATACGTGCAACACTATCACCTCTATCTCACCCTCTTTCTCTCTGTAAAAAGTATACAAGTAACTTAAAATGATTTTTGAACACTTTTTCAGCATGGTATTATTTACAAAATGCAGATGCAAGATTTAAAAAAAACATTGTTGCAGAGCTTTCAGTTCCTGGTCAATGTTCACTTCTTAGGTGGCGCTCTGCAAAAAAAATAAAATAAAAAATCCACAACTGATCTTCCAAAATCATTCTGTCATTTTGAACATTTACATGTTTTAGCTGTTATTTGCTTTTCATTATTTATGCAAAGGGACAACCATTGAGTTAATTATTTTTTAATAAAGAACAAGTGAGGACAGAGCGCTTAAATTATCAAATTATCACTCCAACAGGAAGTACTTGAAACGCTCAACATAACCTTATGCAGACACATTCGACCAAGGGAGCTTATCGTACCCAAACATGTCGCAAAGTTATCAGCACTTGCTTTGTGAGCGGGCTGACTAGGGATTCTCTGTATGCACACAGTGTGTACCAAGGGCTAGCTGTTTGAAGACTAGCGGCGTTCTAAAGAAAGATATGGCAGATCTTTTTTGAGGATCTGCCACGTTCCTTTCTTTTGGCCCTCTCTTTGCTACATTTGGGGATGGTAAGCTCCCTTGGTCACATGCATCTGCATATGATTATGTTGAGCGTTTGAAGTACTTCCTGCTGGAGTAATTATTTTTTTGTCAAAACAAATCAAAATCTTCATATCCAAACATCACCAGTGTAGCCCTATGATCTCCACAAGAATTGGCAACATGTGCTTCTTTGTATTTCATACCAAAACTCCACAACCAATCCAATTTCTTGTTTTCGTACTTCCCTCATTTGAAATCTGTCTTCTGAAAATCTTTAGATGAATTTGCACCTCTCAAATTGTTGTTTGGGATCTGTGAATTTTGTAACTTACCAGCTTCCGCAATGGGACAAGCATATTTGGGGGGGGGGGTGAGGAAGGGTGCTGGACAGGAAGGAACCAATTAACACAAGGAAAATTCTGTATGGTTTTTTTTCACATTTTGTTTTGTTAATGGATGATACATAAAAAAAAATGTAAGAACCAAAGATAAGTTTGGGAATTTGGTGGGCAACTTATAGAATGCACACCTAGCGGTCAAGTGGTTTTTCAGGACACATTAATTTGGTCACAAATTTATACCAAAAAATGGGGGTGGGGGTGGGGAGAGGGGGGGGGGGCAAAGAAAGAAAAACAAAAGTCATCAGGTAGCTGTAATCTGCACTCCTGACCTAAGCAACAGCTTACCTGTAAATGCCAACGACCACGGCATGGTCACGCTCATATGGTTCCAATGTAATCTGTTCAAGGGGCTTAATCTTTTCACTCCGCAACTTGCTTACTTCTCCTGCAAACACAACTTCTGGTTCTGCTGTCGAGTCGATACAGTTTGCCTGCATGAGAAAAACACCATCTTCATGATCAAAACAGTGTCAGGCATGTGGATGTATGTGCTGGTATTGCACACTCAGACATGCTCATATTGAAAATATACTTTAACTATTTACATGTTTTTTACGCAATGATTTAAGATCTGAAAATGGCCAACTGCTGCCCTTTCGATAAAAGAAAAACTCATGTGTGGAAATCACGAACTTGAATGCAAAAAGTATTGCACGTGAATTTTTCAAGACGCTTGTACTGTATAAACAATCTATAGAGATCCACACGCTCTTCTATCACAAAGTGGTAACCAAACATCCATTTTCATATCAACATCAACCGAATGTACTGACTATACAAATGCATGCTTCCTCCAACAGGGGTCACAATGCCTACCTTGATGGAGATAACCACATGACCTTCATTCTTCAGATACATGTGTGCATTGATGGCCACAATTCTGGCCTGATCTGGCTGTGCAACATCGGCAAAAATCGTGTCTACCATACCTGCAAAATGTTCAGTAGAAACTTGGAATAAGCTATATATATATATATATTATTTTCAACTTCTCCATTACTAAGAATTAACCTAATCCTGTCTGACAACTCAATCACCTTCAAGCACCAAACTCATGAACTAAATTTATGAAAACATTGTGTACACACCATTGTGTACATTTCAACTAAGCTGTAATTAAGGTGCAAATCTGCGGATCTATACCTATCACTTCTAATCAGTCGGGCAAAAGAAATAGAATGCTACCTACTCTACCTAAAAACTTTTTACTGTTTTTCATTTTTCAGATAGAAAGTGAATCATACGCACCAACAAGCATTCGATATTTGTGTGGATGCCTTGCATCTTCAATAATGGGAATGATGTTCGGTCTTTTCTTTGCAACATTTAGCAGATCTCGTCCACTTCTGTGTGAAAACTCAACTGCATACACAAGACCATCCTGGAATAGAAAGACAGAAGATGGAAATAGGAATATAACACAGAACGTGAACATGGTTAGAAATTTATGTTCCTGGAAGAACCGCAGTTTCTTCAAATGGTTTTTCAGTATCCTGTCATGTTGACATTTTCTTGATATAAAATTAAATCATCTGGAAAATCTGTCATTTAACTGTGTTCTTATAAATCTGATAGCATCAAGTGGGAAAATTCAATTCTATCAAGACCACAACCTCTCTCTCTCTCTCTCTGATGAGAGGCGGTGGTGCTGGTGGTGGAGAGACAATATCTACTGAATTTGTACTTACTGGTCCTACAATGTCGGAAACATGGCTCACAGTGGTACCAGATGCAGCACCCAGGTATAACACTTTTGACCCAGGTTTTATGTGAATGTTTTCAATGCCACCTACAACAGCTGCTGCCAGTTTTGAACGGAATGGATTCCAAGCTCTGTATTCAATTTTCTGTTCCCCATCCTGCATCACAGATTAAGGCAAAATTAAATGCATTTTTTTACAGCCTGTATCTCTTTTCTGAAAAACTTACACAACATTACTAGGTGCAGAGTTTATTTTTATATGCCAGCTAGAGAGAATATGATGCCACAGTCAGAAGTCTTGTTGAAATACAGGTTTTGATATTTATTTCCAATCACTTTCACTCACCTCCACACTAATCCGTTTCTCGCCATAGACTGCATCTCCAGGGACCAAATTTTTGGTGACAATGGCATCTTCTTTACCACGTGCAATAAAAATACCTGCAAGCCAATCACAGAGAGATTACTGATCTTAAATCTCCACTCTCTCCCAAAGAATAGGAAAGAGGAACAAGTTCCTAATTTTGATGATGGAAGGAAGAATAGTACCCTCCCCCCCCCCCAAAAAAAAACACCCAACTTCCACAACCTGTTTATCTCAACAGATCACAAGAAAACAAGATTTCTCTTTGTCAGTGCAAAGGTAGTTACCTTCAAAACTTACCTGCAAATCTGTGAGGTTCTACTAAAACTTTCTTGCCACCAGCCATTCCTCCCCGCCCTTAAACAGAATCAGAGACAGGGGGATCACATATGAGGAGTGTGAGCTTTCATAGATGTTATTTGTCAAAACTTCAGACAAGAAGAAATACTGCAAGAGCAGATTGGAGTGTTTTATCCACCCAAAAACAAAATTCATATCAACAGTTTTAATATTCTTCACTTACTGAATGCTCAAACTTCTGGCTTCAAACAGATACTAGATACTGATGATGCAATGCATGAAATTCACTATGAAAATAAACACAGAGAATTTGATATCCATCTTGATAAACAAAAACGATGAATAACCCTAGCATGCACCTTGATCAGTGCAAATGCGCTTTTTACCTGGGGAAGGTTTAAAACTATGTTTGGAGGTTTTGCAGTGATTCGCTAAATCAAATGGGAATTCAGCACTCTGAGCTGGGGTAATAGCATGACAGCATTAAACATTATCTTTAACACCATTGTCATCATGATCTTTGGGGCTGTCGGGGGTGGGTAAAGATTCACACCTGGAATAATGTTAACATTAGCTTTTTTTTAAATTGCATGTCATTTTATGTTGTCTGCAAAACTTTTTCTTTGATCAATCTTTAGGTATGTATCGTTCATAATACTTTTGTTAAATATAAAATTTAAAAATCCACAGAATGCAAATTAGCATGTGTGCGTGCACACACAACCCCCTCCCTTAAAAGAGAGACTTGCTACTTTTCATTTTTGAAAGTTACTCTTACCGCCTCGGCCTCTTCCTCTCCCTGTAAAAGACAATGCATGATACTGAGTAAACAGTCACCTTATTTTCTGGCTATACTATACAGTGTGCATTACCAAACCACAGACAAAAGGTAAAATATCAATGGACAAAACAAGTAATTAAACTAAAAACACATCTCAAGAAAACAGCAGGTACTGCTTTAAAACTGAAAATACCAGTACAGTACATGTATTATTAAGACACACAATGGGTTCTCAGGAGTAAAGATATATCCATGGAGCTTCCGTAAATCCAAAAAGAAACTAGTTTTAAAAAATGCATCGCACCTTCTAAAATCTCTCTGCAAACTTCGTCTTTTGACTTTATTTCACGCTGGCACGCACATTGGTACAAGCTACATGCAAACTTACCCATTCCCCGTCCACCTCTGAAGCCGCCCCGGTCTCCTCCACCCCTTCCACCTCTGAAACCGCCACGGTCTCCACCACCCCTTCCACCTCTGAAGCCGCCACGGCCGCCGCCGCCACCATCTCCAAATCCACCTCTGAAGCCACCACGACCACCACCTCCACCGAAACCTCTGCCTCCACCTCGATCTCCGCCTCCTCCTCTGCTTCCAAAGCTAAATCCTCGGCCTCCAGCTGGGGAAAATCCTGAGGAAGGAAAATGGATCTAATGAGCATTGCAACTTTATGCAGACTTTTACCGATCTTAGTCCTCTTGACTGTAGTAATTTAGTCGTCTGCTCTCGTGTATTTGGTGTAGATTCTGTTTGTATTGCTTGCATAGTTTTGCACTGCCTATGTCTGTACCTACATACTTGTAAGTCGAGCGCACTGAGTGCGTTCACTGAATGCAGTGATGTGCTCTATAAATGTACTTTATATATGTAGATCTGTGGAGAGTGTGGGTTTGGCTATGCTGCACATGCACAAAAGTTAACCATTTTACTTCTTAACCGACCATTGACCAAGAAGTCCCCTCACCTTGCAGAAGTTGAGGTTGCTAGTAGTAATACTAGTATGGACTAGATTTGGCGTCTCAGATATTAGTCAGTAACACAGTCACAAAAAAAAGTTATACTTAAACATCCACAGCTTGGTAACTTCCAGACAGTTGCTATAAATATAATGGTTTGGTCCAGGGTTAAAGGTAGAAACTCTAACAGTCAACCACAGATAACAAGGGGATCTATTAAGAATACTTTTTCAGAATTCATTATTAGAATGAAATTATGTTCTTTAGACAACTAGTAATACTTAACATGGATATTTTCTAATAACTTAAGTCCACCTCTTGTTGATGCATGACAATCGTATCTGATATCCAATATTGTATATCATGGATTGTAAAATAATACTGTACACTAATGTGCATCTCGTCAAAGCAAATGAATCATGCAACTACTGAAATAGGAACAAAAGTATTCGCATACGATTAAATATTTACTAACAATAACATTAGTAATAGTAATAATATAACACTGTATATAGTTTCAATCCACACTTATCCAGCAAACATCTGCTGCCCTAACATTTAGTTTATTCAGTTGTACGCATGATATACAGTTAACAATACACCTCATTTATACTATCGAGTATAGTATAGTCTATAGTTCATGCATAACTTTTCAAGTATTTAATCCCACATCCCTGTTTAGAACGAACAAGCATGCCGTTTATTTTCACGGAGCCATTAGAAAATTAAAAACAATATCGGGTAGAAAAGCTGGTTTATAAGCATCATGCCGAATACTACCTCAGACTCTGGCTTTAAATTTGCACTACGCCAGACTAGCGACTAGGACCTCATCATGATAGTTGATACCCTGCATTTTTTTCCATCAGTAATTTAAAATCTTCCCAACTGTGGCTATCAAAAATAATGGAGCAGTAATCTGAATGCCCTCTTTGAAACTATTGTAACTACATAAGCTAATCGATGAGCGAAAACTGTTTTACCTGGCCTTCCCATTCCTTAAATTTACGTGCTGGTTATTTTGAAAGCTTCCACGTGCTACGCTTTGCACACACAAGGCAGCTTCCGGTTTAAGAGTTCCTTCCCCTAATCAGAGAGACTGTAATCTCAAACCTTTGGGTAATCTCAAACCTAAACGTGGCTTGGAAATGTTATGTACTTCTTAGTCTGCCCGTTTAGTAATTTTCCTTCCCGTTTTGTATCTACTTTATTTTTACTACTTTGAAATATCGTTAAATCGTAGTGGTGAATTAAATATTTACCAAGTGCATGGGCGTGTGGGTGCGTGCGCGCGTATTTCACTAAAGGTAAAGGTCATATCTTTGCCTTTGCGTCCGCGTATGATTGCGGGTGTCACTTCCACATCTGAATGGAAACTCCGATTCAAAAAAGGGGAAACGTACAGGTTGCGTGGAAGATAGATGCTGATGGGGAAACAGGTTGAGAAGGAGTGGAAAGGAACCCAAGAAACTCCTAAAAATAGTCTAGTACTTCAACGTGTGATGCAGATGAAAGAATGCCCAGTTTGCTCAAAAGGGGGAAAATATTTCAGATGCACAGTGCAATGCAACACTCTTTCTAATGTAAACTTCTTCAACAGTCTCTCTCGATGGTCTATCGGTTAAGGTGGTCGCTACCGAGGTGGGAAGATGGGTGGTTCGCGCGCTAGCCCAGTCAATCCCAAGACAAAAGCAATCTAGTAGCTGCCATACCAGGCGCGTGGCATCAAATGACTACAGGGTAAAAGGATTGCATGGTTGACTCGAATTTAGTATAATGCGACCGGGTGGGACTGAACCCTGTGTTGCAACAGCAGTGTCACCTGTGGCAGCACGTCACCTGTCTCGAGCAACACAGTCGATGTGCACCTTGTTTGCAACTGGACGCTAAGTAAGCAAAGTTGCTGACACACACAGTCTAAGCAACTCTTATGTTGATGCGAGTGTTGGTATTCCACAGTACAGACGGTAAAAGATGCACCAGAATTAATCCACCTTCACAAAACTAAAGAATTCGATCATTCTGCCTTATAGCTTAGTCTCTTGTTATACGCAGTCAAGACCAACTTTCTCACATACAAAATAACAATTCTGAGCTGGCCATTTTTTTTATTCCAGGGAAACTAAATCGGATGTCAATCACTTGACTAAGCACAATTTGGCAGGGTGGTATACTGCATTAAAAAATCAAATATGAGAACTACTCAGAAACACTTCCACCACTTCTCTCAAAAATATTCTGCTAGATTGCCAGGAGCAGGTATCTCAATTTAAATGAATCTTCAAATAGCAAATTTTTTGTCTGAAAGAACCAAAAACCTAATTTTAGAAAAAAAAGTCTTTCAAAACTTTCAGGACACTGAAATAGAAAAAGAGTTAAACACAAACCTATGCATCTCCATGCATGCACAGAGAAACAGATGCAGCTATCAATCTGCCAAATTGTTCGAAAATCTTGTACCAACAGCACACTGGAAAGACCAATGAACAGGAGCACCAACCTCATGCTCGGAACCAGTTTCTTCTAGTCTTCTGTTGGCAAAGCTGTTCACAAGATGCTCAGAAGCTTAAATGCCAGAACTCGTTTCCCTTTTTAAGACTGTGCATGACTGTTGAGAACTCTGGTACCATTGGCACTTTTGGGTGGCTTGATCCTAATGCTCACAGGTCTTTCCATACAAGCTCTGGGTTGGACATTTTCCTCAATACATACATCAGTTACAATTTCAGAGCTTGTCTATTGGGATGCTCATCAGATTGTGCCTTGCATCCCTGGCCAGCTCATTGCAAACTTGATGAATTCTGACTGTAGTGCATGTAACACAAATCAAGGATACTGAATGATAACTACAAACACAGCAAGCATTCTAAGTTTGACCCAACTGAGATGACACTACAGGGTTTCGTTCTAAAACATAACCAGTGGGTAGCTTAAGCAAAGGTTGAACATTTCAGCTAAGCATTCATGAGCTAGCTATGAAAACACGCTTGAATTCACTTTAAATAGAACAAAGTCATTCTGCTGTGAACAATTGCTGATTATCTTGTGCTGACCCACAGGACCAACAACATGCAAACCAAAATATCACAACATAAAAATTGCTCAAATCTTTTTTTTTTAAACCAGCAGCCTAAAGATTTCACAAAAAGTTTATGTTTACAGATTTTTATGGACTTGTATACAGTACAAGACCCATTTTTCAAATCTATCTTTTCAACGTATGAAATGATGTGAATATCAGTAACAATGTTTTCAAGTCACATGCACTAGATTCAGAATTCATGGTATCCACCCACCACCCCAACCACAAAATATCCTGTCAAATGCCCCTTTATGCCCCCCCCTCCCCCCAAAAAATCAACATTTTGTTATCTAATCCCCAACAGCAGGATTAAGTTAACAAAATATTGTTACTGGCATAACAAAATCACCAAGGGTTCAGATGTTTACAAGTCTGCCCAAGCCTCTTAGTGTCCTGACGCCTAAGTCCCCATGTGTCAGATGCTTAGTGTTGTGAAATTCACCTAGTGTCCTGGTGCTCTGGACACTATGCATTTTGACTTGCCCAACAAGGAGTATGCCAGAACTCGCGAGTTGTTTCAACACTCCACCCATCTGTTATCACTTCATCAAAAAAAAAGGAGATTTGAAAAAAAAGTTTACAAATAGTCATAATGACAAGAATATCCAGTCAGCTGCAGGCAGCCGGCCCAGCTCAAGCTCGCCAGAAAGACAGGATTTCACAGGCTGGAGAAGAGGGGTGGGCAATTCTTGTCTATGATAAGCTGAAGGAACAGGGAAGGATAACAGAAGTAATGAATATAAACTTGCTAATAAAAACTGGTCAAGTACAACCCCCTAAGACCAAAGAAAAAACCCCTCCCCCCCAAAAAAAAAATCCTGTTGGGCTAAACATAAACTTTCCTAAAAGGCGAAGGAAGATTTCCAAGTCAAGAGACCAAGAAACGTTAATGCTAGGGTGGGGGGGGGAGGAGGAGATAAACTGAGGAAAAACTAATCCCAAAATAAGTTTAAATTCAAGTTGAACAGGAAGTTAAATGATTTTTCACTTGGCAAATTTATATTTCAGGAACTCCAACAGTTTGGATTTCTTGTTCTGGAAAATGTAACCCTCTTTACCTCATCCCAGTAAGTCCAAACAGGGGGAAAGGTGCAAAATAATTTACTTTGTTAAAGTTGTCAAGTGCATAAGGGGGAGTGGAGAGGACAGAACGGTAAAATAAAGTACTTGTGGTTTAAATCGCAGGACTTTTGAGGTTTAAAAAGGGAGTTCCTTCAAATGTTGCATTTTATTTTTTTAAATAAAGAAACCCAATGACCCATCCCCATAAAATGAGTAATGTTGAACAGTGTTCAAAACAAATTTGAAAGCCACTTCAGGTCACCAAAACCCAGATGTTCTTGGTAAATTATTCCTACCCTTTGTTGGTGGGTGTATCAGCATTTTTAATGCTGTCACCTGCTGGGCACAGTTTTAAGATTAAACCCAGACATCTACATGATCTTACCAGAGTAGTATTATTAACAGTTAAATGTCTTTCAATAATGTACTCAAAAACCTACAAGATGGAATGCTGGCTTTAGTGTACTTAATTGTTGTGCTTATTTCCACAGGCAGGAACAATAGCATTTTGAATATATTTTTAAAACCTGATATTCTGACCTTCACAATGATCAACCTTACAGAAAGACCTTATTTAAAATGGTTAACTTTGTTAACAAAAAGGATGACTTGCTTCTCAAATTTACCGAAGCTTTTTCAAGGATTAAACTAGGGTGTAAACCTAACAAGCTGACCACACGGTCAGACATTGCAGTCTATCTTTACATTACACAATTTCATTAGGGTGAACAAGAAAATGAAGTGCAAGTCTGCAAAAACATTATTTCTTCAAATTTCCACCCAGCTGTTAACAATTACAATATCAGCACATGGTCAAAACTGTAATAATTATGTTCTGAAATTCTGCATTCTTTGCATCTTTCTAAAAACAACCATGTGATGGCATCACCGGTAATGGTGAAGCATAATAGTGGCATGAGTACCCAATTCTTTTTTTAATATTTAAGACATACATGAATTCTTTCAACTTCAAAGCATGTCGGAAAAAAAATAGTCACAGTCTTCATGTTTCCATCAAATTGTCGAAATCATAAAATAACACTGGCAATAATACTGGTTATAAAGAAGGCATCCAAGAATTTTTTTCTTTGAAGTTTTTTGCCATCATTCTTGTAAGTGGAATGATTTAAAATTTTCCAGAACTTTCCAATGTGAAATGGGTAGCATGATAAGACCTTCCCTTGCACCTCCCACCAGACAAATTAGTAGACATACCCATCCCGTCCAGTCTACCTTCCATACCCCACAAACCCAACCCTCAATACACCAGTTTCACCACAAGAAAAATAAACTCATAAAATCACACAAAGGTAGATGCCCTCACAAACATTTGCTTCACACCTCAGTTGCACATCTGGTAAAGGGACATAATATAACCCAGTATAGAATTGCTTTAAAATAAAGCCCCCCCTCCCCCCAGCCCCCAGCCCCTAAAAAAGTCCCCCCAGATTCCACTGGGCATACAGTTCAGAAACGTTTTCTCAGGCTGGCTTCAGCCGAGTAGCTGCAATACAAAATACTGCTTGAATCGTACCCACAAACAAAGCTTGCACACCTACTGTGGAGATCGCAGTTTCAATTAATAGATTTCATCCTTACCATCCAAGTTATTGGAGGGAAAATGAGATCACATACATAAAACACTCACAAGATTTTCAGATAAACCAACATTGACAAATACACTGTCCCAGTCTCACACACTGAAACTGGCGATTTCTTTGTGTAAGTAGCATCTCCAACTTTTACAAAATCCAGCCATAACTATTCACTGAAACATGCTCTAAATTTCAACTTTTTCTCCCTTTTTCAATGCAAGCTAACTTCACTACATTCCTCAAAACACACCACTCAAAGTATGCATTCAACAACATTCAAACATCATGAAAATTGTAGCACCAAGTCTTGTTTCATGTTTTAAAACCAGGAATACCACAACATTAAGGACCATGGAGTTAAGTGATGTCAGGGTCAGTGCATTGTGGAATGTGCATGCCCCAGATTTTCAACATCAAGAGTATATTAACACAAATGTTTAAATGGAGAATCTTCCCTTCATTCAGGCAACATATCTGCAATGTGCACCGACCAGCCCATGATCTTACGCTGAAAGACTAGAATGTCTGGCTGCCTCAGAATGTGAAAACTGCAATGACACAGTAAATCCCCATTTCTCCAGCGCAAATCTCTTCAGAGCTTCGTGCATCCCCAACACATCTATAACATACAGTGACAATCCCATGCTGTCAGGAATGGAGCTAAACAGCTAACCACTGATGTGTTAATAGTACAGATGTTGGATAGGACATATATCAAATAAACCAGAAATGGATGTGCGCACACACACACAGAAACATACATGTGCATGCACACACGTATGTCTGCATGCACACCCATACACGCACACACACACATGCCTGCAAACAAGAAACAAATGTAAACATAAATTGTAATAAGTGCTGTACAAAATCTAGGCGAGGTTGCACTATTTTTCACATTTTTCCCAAACATTTTTTCTTAAGGTTCTTAAGGCCAATTCAACCTCCACAAATCTATGGCCAAATTTATGTAAGGAAAGAACACATGAGCACCATGCAACCCAGGCCTGGTGCAGTGAAAAAAAGGCTCTCACAAATGATACACAGCTCTGCCACTGCTAGCGCAGTCATTTTTGTTTAACAGAGCTGCTACCTTTCTGAATATTTCTTTCATGCACACATACACCTGCATCCATCCACCCAACAATGTTTGCACTTGCCTGCACACCCATGCTCACACACAACCACCAGTTACCACTTTCTCTCAAACTTAAGCAGATTTACTTACACAAATATATGTGACAACACAACCTTTTGAATGTAAGGTAAAATAAATATCAAACAACACTCATCCATTTCCTGACCTAAATTGAACTTCAGTCTACACTTGTTTCTAAATGTCCAATTATTGGCAACATTTTACACATTTTAACAAGGCAATAATAACAAACAAAAATCACTCTTACCATGAAATACGAATCCTTATGTTAGCTTTTGCCAATTGCAGCAACAATTTTCAAAAACAAAAAAACTTAGACTATGACAGTCAAATGAAATAGCCTAAATAGTGAGCACTGCCCCCCTACAATTCCACCGAACACCAACCAACCTTTGACAAGCTTGTAAACTCCATTCTGAAATTGATAGGATAACGCATCCACCTACAATTCACACGTTACTGTTTCAGGTCTTTATTTAGAAACAAGTGGTCACCATATTTTTTATAATTGTGTACAAGTCACATGGTGCAAGCTAGATCAGCAAATGCACCAAGATAAGGAAACAGAATCAAGCTTTCCCAACAGAATGTCTCCTTAAAGACTATTCTTTTAGATGGGTGAACCTTATAACACTGTCCCAAATCAAGCGATTTCAAATTCAGAATCAAACTGAAAGCTGACATGACTCCATCAGAGTTTAAGAAGATTCACCCCATGAACATAGCCTTAAGGGTAACTGTCAGAAGCCAAAACAGCAACCTTTACCATCGACAAGTGTCATCCCTACACCACCACCACCCCCCCCCCCACTTCCAACTCCAAGGATAATACAAGTATGCTTTATTTCATTAATAACAGTAGCTTCTTGTGGTTATATCAGACTGCTAAAGTGCCACATGCATTAAGATAACTGAAGTGGCTCCTATCATTTCACTAAAGAGAATAAACTTAAAACTATTCTCCAAGATGTAAACCAAGCCAACTTTCATCCATGAACTTTGAAAACTCTTCTAACCAGATAACTTCCTGTTGACCTTCCATCAGTCAAGACATTCTGATCATAAGAGATTAGCTTTTACTGCTTTACATCAACTCAGCAATGACCATCTGGTAACAGGGCTAGGAGAGGGAAGTGTGATGAAACGAGTCAAGGAAGCTGGAGGAAACAGGAGGACCTAGAGAAAACCCTTAACAACCAGCCAACTGCTATAAGAGAACTGCACTCTTCTTCATCCCTTAATTTAACGAAGTGCCTGTAGAATTGCAACAACACTTTATAAACATTTTGTCACAGTTAAAAGAGACAAAAAGAGTGTGGATGGAACCAAGACTTGTTGGCTAGCACGTTTCCTACAAGATTATCTGAAATGCTGTGTTTGCTACAGGTAGAAAGGGCACACTTCACAGCTCTTTCTAAGCATCAAACACTACACTTTATTTTTAAGTTTTAGTTTTCAGTACAACTGTAGCCAGACATTTTACCTGATGCCAACTTGTTTGCAATCAGATGAAATGGAAACCACTGAATGACCCGTATTGTTAACCAGAACAGATGATATGAGGTTTTTGTACTTGTAAAGGATCATTCCCCCTGCATTCCCCCCCCCCCAAAAAAAAAGATACCTCCACTGCAGAAATATTACTCGCATACAGCATGTGTGGGTCACAAACTGACTGGCCTATTCTCAAACATACCTCACCACCTGACATGGCTTGTCCAGCAAAGATCGCATAAAAATAAATGCCAGTCCTAAGTGCTGACACTGATCCGTGCCTGGATTTTCTACATGCAGAAACACAGAGCCTCTGCTAGAACATCTCTGCATGTAGTTTCTAAGCTTAAGCTATGAACACTTTCAAACAGTAAAAAACTTGAAAGCAGTTCATTCTGAAGACAATTTGCTACAATCAGCTCTAGAGAGGGGGGGATGGGAGGGAGAGACAAGAGACCAGAAATACTTAAGGCATCAGGGAGCAAACACTGCATGGCTCTTCAGTTACTGCATTTTCAATCGGGTATCAATGGGTGACTAAGTTTGAATCACAGAGACAAATCTTGTCCACACAGAAGACCCAGATGACTGGTCAAGTCCTTTTACTGCAGCATCCTCACTTTGTTTCAAATATGGCTAGGTGAAAAAAAGGGTAACGGGAAGGTGGTTGTGAGGGGAGGCAGGGACGGCATGTCAAATATTTCAGAAACTGGCACTACCACAATAGTGTCAGAAAGCCTGTATCCAAAAATCTTTAAACCTACCATCACAGGGAGCTCTCAAGTACACAAGATCTGAAGATTAAATCCTACAATATGCATGCTGAACAAACTGCATCACTTCAGAATTATATTTTAACTTCTTTTACTTTAAAACCATGTCAGAACAAAAGCTAGTTCAGCACTTTTCAAAACCCTTACCATGAACAAGATTAGCTGGAACCAAGTGATTTGTCAAACAAAAAAGATTAATAAACAGCAGGTCGTGTGCGAAGACAGCATGCCTTTCGCACCCTGCATAGTCAAGAGACAAATGAAAAGAATTTCAGGTTGTGATCATGCAAAACTGTATTGCCCCAAATACTTTATGTTCCATGTTTTTACTTCAATGAAGATTTCAACAGAACAGAGCTGAAATGAATAAACCTCTGAAAAGAAACTTATGCAAAATCAAGTCCATATAACCAAGCACATCCAGCTTTCAATCCAACAATTTATCTAACAAAAGACTGCTCACATCTCATCTCTCTCCAATGACCAAAAAAAAAAAAGTTATCAACACCAACTCTTCTCATCTCGGCGTATTGTGAAAACCTGCCTTTTTTTTTTAAATTTGAAGATCGCAACCTTTATGAACCCCCACAAGTCAGAAGTTCACATGTGCAGGTTTCCCTGTGAGCACAGCCACATGGCAATGGCTCCCTCACTAGTGTTTGTTCAACGCATCTGTGGCTTGTGCCAGGCTTCACCGCGTATGTATAAGTCTACTTGCAGGACAAATGGTACTGCACAGTCCAAACTTGGCTTCAGTGAAGTCTCTGGAAAAAAAACGTGACTGTAAGCAGATCAATGATTGAGCTGCAACAAACATAAGCCTGTCAGTGTGACACAGTGAAGAGGGTATGTTCCACTCATTCTTGCATCTTGCTGCCATTAAAATTGCCGTGCAGTAATGACACTGAGGAGACAGAGTGCACAGCCCAGCTTCTCCACAAGACGAGCGGTACACTCTATTTCTGTCATACAAAAATACAATTTTATAATCAAAATTGTTAACAGGCAGGAATGTACCGCAAACCACTTGGTGTCCAATCATTTGAAGCTACCAAGACAATGATAAAATGATCATAATGATGCATGCATCAGCATCCACCTTATCAAGAAACATCCATGCAGTAGCATTCTGGTTAGGCTGTTTGCCTGCAGGCTTCCTTCCATCTCAAAGCACCGCAACACTGTGGTCATTTTTTCAACACAAAGCAAACAGCCTTCCACATCACAGCTGCAGTCAGGCAACTCAGGCTTTAAATGGTTGTTATGTCATGAGGCTGCTACCCTCACAGAATTGCTAAACTTGTGTTTATCCTACGTACATGCTGCAGCTATAAGGGAACTGCATCCACATTCTGCCAGGGCATGATCAATCAAATGTTTTCAACCAAAAAAAAAA
>SMGT01013769.1:32690-43421 GCA_004794575.1 Lanistes nyassanus | reverse complement strand
AAAAAAAAAAGAAGCATCCTTTGCTCTCATGAAAATGAACTTTTAAGTTTGTGGTACATTCCTCTAAGCATCATTTGGTCAGATGAATTGGGGAAAATGTGATATATATATACACAGCTATTTACATGCAATGTACACTTTGGCAGGATCCAAGGAAAACTTGGAGACAAGTTCGCCGTATGAATTCTTTATACACGCAAAACCCTTATTCTCCTACCAGTGCCAGGTAGAAAAAAGTCTAGACAGCAGTGTCCATTGTACAAGCTCCGGACGAGTCTTATCTTAATATCTTGCCTCCATGTGCACTTAACCAGAAACTTTTCAGGGTAAGACAATCCATCAACCAGCATTTTTTTCACAAGCTACTTGTTGACCCCTATCCCACCCCAATGTCTCCTGCTCCATAGCAAACAAGGCCCCTGGGACCTCAGAGCCAAACTGACTCACTCTCAGTGAAATGCTGCTCTTGGATCTCACACAACCATGCAACCACCTCTCTCTCTCTCCCCCACACACACACACAGACGGAAGCAATTGTATCAAATCTCAACCTGACTCAAACATGCAAAACACAACACCTATATGTACACAATCTACTCCATGAACTTTGGCCCTGGGTATCTGAAACACGGAGGCACTATAGCATACATTATAAAAGGTCAGGAAAGGGGGAACTGCATATACCACTGCAGCAAAACCACTCCCAGAAACAGGGAAGTTTTGAAACAGCTGGCTCAACATTTTGAGTCCATGAATGGAGAAGAGTATGTTCACACAGTGTTTGCTTCTCTTAAGACACTTACCGCTCTATTCAATCGTAACCAGTCATCCGGCTTTATATACTTCAGCTGTGATCAGACTACTTAAAGAACCACTTAACCAGGGAAAACATTGAAAAAAGGTTTTAGTTTTGGTTACCTGCCAGTGTTCCATGCTCAACTTGCACTGGCCTTGTAATAGCAACAGTCTGCCATGCTCTAAGCATCCACTTAACACAATCGACAACTGTGAGTTGTGTCTGAAGTCTTTGAACTGCAGTCCACTTGGCTTCACACATCAGCTAATGGCACAAAGAGTGTTTGATTAATGTCATCCACAATGTGTTTCTGTCATGCAGAAATCGTCATGGTCAATTTTAGCCTGTGATGCCAGTGCTTTCAGTCTGTTCATTATTCGCAACACCAAACAAGTTTGCAGGCTCCCACAAAAATCAGAAACACTGCTCAGAAGAAGCAAAATTGCTGATGTCAGTGTGTAAGAACAAGGCAAGGGTATGATGCAACTTTCTGTATTTGATAACAATCCAGTGCAGGTCGTTTCACTTTGTGCACAAGATATACATTATCTCTAACACAACACCCACCTGGCACACAAGTGAAGCAAGTTCTGTTCAATCGTAGTACCTGCCTGCCGCTCTATGCATCTGTCTGCAAACATGTACACCACATTCGCCTGACAAGCCGATTCTTTTCAACTTTTTTTGCACTTGAACTACTTTTGGTTGCTGCAAGCACTTCATTTCCATGTCTGGACTGCATATTTAAAAAAAAACTGTAAACATTCTGACAAAGAGTGACACAGCAGGGTTGCTAGAGATACTGGGAATCCAAGAACTTCCTATAAATTCTGAAGACATGGCGATAACCAACTCCAGCTGTTGCTGTGAAGACAGGCAATAATAATTTACTGAGCTGTTTTCCTTTACATGGACATGAAAAAAACCAACACAAGCTTCCTGTTTTGCGTGTGTGAAATCTTAGCACCACACAGCCTTGCTTCACTCAAGCCAACTTGGGACCCAAAATGCTTAGGCTTCCTCCTGTGCGTCGTTTGGAATCTGGAACTCAGCAACATAAAGGGACTTGTCGATGGTTTTCGGTATAGGTTTTATCTCTGTGCACAGTTCTTGTTCTATCTTGTGCAGGGCGAACCTGTCCACAGACAGAAATTTCAGTTCACTAAGGTGAAAGAATATGAATAAATTAAAAGTTAAAACTAACACCCCACCCCACAAGATAAAACCAAAAAACCCACCCAAAAACCCCAAACAAAAAAATCCACTTCCTATTTCACGCCGAGTTACTTTTTTTTAAAACTGTACTTTATCAAATGTGTATGCATGCAAACTTCACTAGCCTTCATCAGCTTCATTAACATAACTATTATATGTACGGAAGTTTTCACACTAATAGTTTCTAAGGTGCATGACACCCACACAAGTATTAATATCTCTTCAATTCAGTTTCATTACCGGTCATCAAAAGTAATAAGGTTGATGGCCACTCCAAGATGACCATATCGCCCAGAGCGGCCAATTCTGTGCAAGTATGTTTCCGCATGCTTGGGAAAGTCGAAGTTGATAACTACATTCACCGCCTGAATGTCGATACCTCGAGTGAAGAGATCTGGTCAAACATACAAAGATGTCTTAATAATCCATCACTTAACAATCCTGATATATCGTACGGGTAGCCTCTGTATCGACACAAGGGAATGCCAGAGTTCAGGTTTGGTGTCATTCATCATCAATGCATAACATTTTAAATCATTAGAATTAGGAGCTAGGTGGTCAGGTGACCAATAACTTTTTTCTCAGTAAAGAAAATTTGGTTCCTCCTCCCCTCCCCTAGAATTTTCAACGTCAGGCAATGATGTCCCCTTTCCGATCCTCTCTTCGTGCGATGTCAACAGTAAAGAAGAAAAATTCACACAGATGAAGATTTCTTTAAAAGAGATATTGATGGTGAAAAAGACCCCTTTTTTTGGTCATGTAGTCATTCGACTTATTGCGTCTAGAACCAAACCTGCACCCTGGAATGACTCCTCAGTGCTGTTAATGAAAATTGCTTATTTCCAAAAAATACTAAAATAACCCACCAAGATTTACTGTTAAAATCTTTCACTTCGATTGTGTGTTTGCCTTTTGGGGGTTTTGGAGAGAACTGCAGTTAACAGTGGTACTGTACCACGATATATCTTGACTTCCTGATTCCTAAGTTGGTTTTTCACTGCTGGTGTATAGCGTACAATAAAGGTAATATTGCTGCAGAACCCAGACAAAAACCAATTCTTGGTAGCAAAAGCTTTAGCTTCCACTCACCTGAGCATACCAGGTTGCGACAAAGGCCTTGTCTGAAATCATGGAACACACGGTTGCGGTGCTGCTGATTCATTTTGGCATGTATATAGTAGCAGGAATAGCCAAGTTCTGTGATCTTCTTGGCTAGCAGCTCAACACGCTGCGTGGAGTTGCAGAATATAATGGACTGGTTTATCTGCAATTCAAGGGAGGAAAATAAAGTGGTTACAGTTTATGCCTTAACTCAAAGCCGACGTATGTAACGGAAACCTGCCACCACATTGGCAGGGCTGACTGCCTGCTGACAGGCACAAGTGGCATATGCGTTATGAATTTTAAAGATTTATTTGCTAATTGTTTAAGGGAAAGAACTCTTACAATCGAAAGCTGAATCATCCAAAGGAAGGATAGCTCTACCATAAAATTAAAAAAGGTATGTTTATGACTGACCCACTGAAGCCAAGACACGGTAGTGAAATTTGACAAAAATCTTAATTTTGGGCTATTTGGAGATAATGGCATATTCTGACAGCTCAACATCTCCATCCCATGCATGTTCTTACACAAAACAATTTAAAGTAAGCAGAAATTGTCAATATTTAGGACATAGCAACGATGCCATATGTTTGACATACAGGGTCATGCCAAATACCAGCAGAATGAGTGTGGAGTCAACTTTCAAATGAACAAAGCATTCAGTTTCCTTTTAGAGATTCCCAATGAATGCAAAGCAAGGGAAAATTCCCAAAAGGACATGCATACACATTACCTGACGAAAGCCAGTCAGAATTCACCACAACTGAATGAGGCCGAATCACAGGCCACACAAACACACCAGAAGTTTCCGACCCTCCCACAATGCAATGCAATCTTGACCTAGATCACTTTCCGGATGTAAGCAATGGTCTTTGAACACCTCATTTTTTTCAGTTTCTTGTTTTGGCTATGGTTGGCCGACTTCAAAAGCTGATAACTTCAAAAGGCTAAAGATGCATCTCTAGGATGTGGCAGGCTCTTTCTTTAAAAAGATTTAAGCATTTTTAAGTTTGCTTGCTCAAAACAATTGAGTAGTTTTACAAATACCTGTTTTTAAAAAATAAAATTAACTTTACAATGCACTTTTTGGAGAAAACTCATAGAAAATTATCTATGATTTAGGCCAGAGGGTCATTCTGACCCTTGGTTTTCAAAGATTCCAGAATCACTGCATGTTCAATTCCTGGTAGATGACACTCCATTATGTACATGGGAGGGGGGAGAAGGGGAAAGGGTGGTAAATTATAATAACACATGTGATCTCTTCTTTCTCAGAGGAGCTAGATGCAGTTCAGTATAGTACTGTTTAGTCTCAGGCCAGTTATACTATCAACAACCATCAGGACAAGTCACTTCTTAGTGATAAATGCTAACCTATATAGCTGCATTATTTAGGGATCTGTCTGCAACATGCACTGCATATATTTTGATGATCTAAAGAGCACTGCAGCAGTCATAGAAACTACTGCGTCTCTGATTAGGACATCAAGATCTCACTTACACCGTTACAGAAATCAGAACTGGAACATTCACAGACTTCTTAGAAGGCAAATTACTAACAGGTAAAGCTTCTCTCAGTATGAAAGCTTTGAAACAGAGAGATGCTCATCAAATGGGCCGATCACTGGCATGACAAGGAAGAGGTCACGATTCCAAGTAATGACCTAGGGCAGGCATGCAACTGTAGAGTAACAATAGATGAATAACTTGCAGCCGGCTGATTATACTACCAACTACATTAGTTCATCAAAGCCTACAGAAGTCTGGCCCGGTGTTGCCTGGGAGATGCTAGCCAAGGTCAAGTGGTTGGTAAACCAACTTACCTGTAGTTTGGAAAAAAGTGTGTTAAGACAATGCACTTTTTGTTTCTCTTGCACAAAAGCATAGTACTGTGTGACACCCTTGAGAGTCAGTTCTTCCATCAGGTTGATCTCATATGGGTTATTCAGGTGTTTTCTCTGTAGCAGAGAGGCATAAACGTTATCAACAGTTAAAAAAAATCCAAAGTATAATCAGTGCATAAGGCTAGCAATGTGTGATGAAAAAAAACTACTATGCTACTTTATGCATACTCTGGCACTCTGGTCAATGCTTTTCATAGAATATAGGATATAATTCATATATTTTACCAAATCAGTGGTTGATGTATTTTATTAATTAAAAGTGAACAAAATTTAAGTCACTTGCCGATCAGAGAACTCAAGTAACCAACTAGTCCTCTCATGACGGAGTTGTTTGAACTTGTTTGCATCACTTTTAAATGAAACTGTAATGTTAGAAACTAGCTACTCAGATGTACAAAAAATACCAGGCCAGAAATTTAATAAGCTGCAAAGGATGCCAGCTCAGAGCATCACATTCACTCACAACTCGGATGCTCATATAATTTTTTTCTTTCTCACAACTCGGATGCTCATATAATTTTTTTCCAATTTCTCAGTTTCATTTATTCTGTTCAACATGTAGTCTTATACCCTATAATAAAAACAGAAAAAAAATACAACTGCATTTGCTCATCTGCATTAACTACCAGAAGTGCATGCCTCTTCACTTTGAAGAAAGTTAAGATTAGCATTTTTGTAACTTCGACATTTTGGGGCAAATTACTAAGACGTGTTGATCACAACCAAAGGTACATTACGCAGAGTTTAATAGCTCTGCTAAAATGCCATTTCAGATGATTTTTTAATGGATGCAAAAATGTAGCTTAGAACTTAAGAATGCAACAAAATAGGATCTTTAAAATAAACAAACACCGGTATGAATGAAATCAGAAAAATACCTCTCTCTAGATCCACAAAAATCTGAACACTTTAGGTTTCAAATATCTGTTTCAAGGAATGAGTAAGTTCATTTTTTCCCTCTTCAAGATGGTATACTTTTTTAATGTTAATATTCTTTGCGAGAGACTTCACTAGCGTACGGATAAAAAAAGCCGGAAGGCAAAGGGCGACTGTCGCAAGAACTGATAAAGATAGTTTTGTTCTTAATCTCTTTTCCATTACTATAGACAATACTATAAAAACAATTTTCTCTAGCCAAATTTTAATGTAAATGTTAATTTAAGACAAGAAAACCACATCCTTCTCTGATAAAAAATTCAAAACCTAAAATCTGTCCATGGGACATTTTTCCCAAGGTATGACCATGATTGTCTTGCTTTATATAAATATATAGGGGTTTGGCTCACCGTGACCATAAAGTGTATACTAGCCAAGATTGCACAAGATGCCAAGCTGGCTATGCAGTAGCTGGCTGTGCAGTAGCTGGGTGTTGTAAAAGAAATCACTGCCCCGGGCCACCTTTCACCTTCATTTGTAATAACTTTAAGAAGGGAACTGACATCCTTTGCAGAACAGTATAAACACATTTGACTGGTACATTATATCGCATTTATTGGTAGCCAACATGCCATCTGATAAATCAACGTAAACCCCTCTATTAAATGAACAAGCAGGAATATTTACCATAAACTGTTCCACTGAGAGAGGAAATGTAGCAGAGTACAGCATGATCTGTCTTTCACCAGGCAGGTGGCTTATTATGCTGTCTAGCATACCCTTAAAGTCCTGAGACAGTAGTTTGTCTGCCTGAAAATCCATGTGACAAACTCTGATTAGAGTCAATTTTATAGCACATTAAACCATTTTACCTAAAATCTACTACTTACAAACAACTTTCTTTTTTAAAAAAAAACTCTATAATTCGTTACTGATGCAATCACTCGTGAGCAATACATTTCAGAACTGGGCATTCATTTTATAAGGCTATGCCACATAATGACGTTTGTCATCAAAACAATTCTTGAATGAGGCTGTTTTTTGCTGTTCGCCTTGTAATATACCCAATGACCTGTTAAGCAAACAGGTTTTTAAAAAAAAACCTGTGCCTCTTGTTTTCCATTTTACAGCATCCTTTATTTTCACATGAGCACTACCGATTCTGACATTATCCAATCACGCTTTTATACTAACCACATTTTTTCTAGCACTATCAGGAGACCTCTATGAGTTTGACGTCTGTCTATATATCATCTGAACCTTCAGTACAATTCACCATTTTAACCCATGTATCAGTACAGTTTTTTTGTTTTTTTTGCTTTTGCCTCTTTTTGTCACTACAATTTAAAGATGTCTCAAGCAAATACAAATTTCTAAACTAAATCTGAGTTTCTTTGGCAATACTTATCATGACCCAGAGCTAAATTCTCAAGTGAGCAATCCTTAACCACACCTTTCAAACAAAACTTTTTTTGTGCACAAACCCTGGTAAGGCCCCCTCCGTGCATCCACACACCCGTGTGACACCACATGTGATCTACTCACTGGCCAATTCAAGCTTTCTCAAGCCTAAAAAAAGACCAGCAGGGAGAAGGGTTGGCCTATGATGGGTCATGGTGAGCACTGCTAAAGAAACTCAAATTTAGTTAAGAAATTTGTTGGCTACAAAGGCAGAGGTCCTGGGGATAAAAACTTATAAACCGGTTCTCCAACCACCAACATTCTGCAGATAAGAGGTCCCCCAGTGCAGTGGACTGGGAGGCAGCAAGAGGGGCGGACCATGCCCCACATGGTGAGTGAAAAATAGACTGGACCCAGCAGAATGTTGGCGTTTGAAATGACTCGAATCCGACCAGACTGCAGGGAGAGAAGCAGTAGCCTCTGGGTGGCACAGAGCAACATGGAAGGGCAACATCGTTAATCACATAGAGCACGCAACGGACAATATAATCAGCCAGGGTCGGAATGCACCAGTATCAGGGGGAAAGGGTTCGACCGAAACCAAGAATGCGTCATCTAGACATTTTTCACCCCGGACTTAGGTAGGAAAGACAAGGAAATGGAGTAATCATATTCTGTCCTGACATCCAAGGCAGGCCGGGAGAGGGTCCACTGACTGGGAGCCAGCATGGTGAGAAAAACCGCCTTCAGAGTCAGAAAGGACAGCGTCTAGAAAAGGAACCAGCACAGGGCCGGGACCAGGGGAAAGGGCTATGTCTGCCAAAATGAGCGCCAGGTGGGGGAAACATTTGAGTAACCGATTGTGACGGAAGGGGGTATAGCAAAATGAGTGGTGGCTAGTCACTCAGCAATCAGTGTGCGGGAAAGCAGCAGAGCGTCGAAAACCTCAGTAAGGTGGAAATACCGTGTGAAAAGGACCAGGGCCCAGATTTTGCCATGGAAGGCAGAGACCAGACCCAAGGACAGTGCCTGCATGGGTCAGGAGGGCCAGGGCGACCCACCATGCTGAAATGCCCAGCATGAACACGAGAATGGGCAAGCCAGGCAGAATCTGGAGAGCACCACAAGGGAAGCTCAGGGCAGCAGTTTTTCCATCAGTGCCAGGATGCCCTGGTCACCCAAGACACCATAACTGCACAGCCACACACACATGGCCACCAGCAAAGAGTGAGGTGCCGAAAAAGATGGCCAGCCTGTTTTCACAAGGAAAGCGGCTGCTCCTGCCTGACGCAGCCCCTATGACAGAAGGGCATACCTCACTGGTCAAACAAAAAGGTCCACAGGAAGTGGAACCGAGTTAGGTGTCAGAGCCTCCACTCTAGGTGGGGACAAGACAGCTCCCCACCAACACACGTCTCATTCTTGAAAAAGACGAGGTGGATGGGGCTAAGTGCCCTATCACCAGAAGTGTAGGCCGCAACAGCCACAACTGGAGAGGGGGAGCGGTTCACAAACATGACCAGGACCAGCAGAGCCAGAGGAGATGAGCTCGAGGGCTGTCACTGAAGTGGAAACCCATGCCAGACAGGCGGGCACTTGAACAGTGGCTGTGTCCTGCAGAGATCTCCATTCTCCCCCCCCCCCCCCTCGAACCCACAAGGAGCAAGGATCGACAAGGGAGCAAAAACCCTCACACCCGCAAGTATAGTTAAATATACTTTTAACTGCAAAACCACTAAATATGCCCTTACCACAAAACACCCATTTCCTATCATGGATACTCAACTGCCTCTAACAGCAGATCCCTGTATATCAGCATGTAAAGAAGCTCTTTGCTAGATTTCACCCTAACTAGATGGAACAGTATAGCCAACTCCAGAAAAATGTAAAAGATTGTTTAGTCCCTTAAGACCCCCCCACACACACATTTCTTTACAGCAAAGTTGGCAGTACTCTGCCACCATAAACTAGGTTAGGACAGACCCTACTCCAGTGCAAAGAAAATTCTCACTAACTCAATTAACAGTTTGTTTGCCAGTGTGACGTGAATGGAAAAAGCTTTTTACAGACCACTTTCACAAACACTTTACCCCAAATGATTGTTTATCAAACGGATTTATAAAACTGTTCTTGCTGCCAATGTAGTATAGTCTTAAGGATGGCTCTATTTTCAGAGTTAGTAAAATATTTTCAATCACTTCATATTCTGAAGCAGAACAGAACTTAAAGGGTTTCTTCCTTCAGTTTTGACAATTATACCAACATTGATGTCTAATGAAAACTGTGTATTTGTAAAACAAGGCAATTCAGATCAATAGTTTACTCTGTCTGAAAAAAAACGACAGCGCTGTATTCTTTATCTCGTGTTTCAAATTGTCATGATCATGGATTGATTGCCTAAATCACTCACAGAAAATGTAGCAATAAGTGCCTGTGTTATATCAGGTCACTAATGTACAGAGTATTTGCAACTGCTGAAGTTTCAGAGGCTCATGGTGGAGGAAGAGGATGTTGTATTTCAGATGCATTGATGTATGTGAGACGATCTACAACTCATCACATTCACCAACCGATTCTTCAAGGCTTCATGGAATCGTAATATCTGGAGGTTGTAAGGATGGCTCTATTTTCAGAGTTAGTAAAATATTTTCAATCACTTCAAATTCTGAAGCAGAACTGGTAGAAAGTTTCATCATCAAACAGAGCCTATGTTCTCATTACAACATTTTTAAGGATTTGGATTACTGATCTACAACCAAATTACTGACTATTTGAAGTTAATATCTTAACATACCTCATCAAGACATGGGTAAAACCTGACAATTTTTATGAACCCTGAAAGCGCACTGGACTCCAGTCCCCAGACAAAAATGAATGAGACCACCATTCAATAAAAAATGTGAACTTGCAATATCACTTAAAGCTTTTCCCTGCCACTGTGAATTTAAATCATCAAATCATGATGTTTTTAAAAGTGTGACACTGCCTTCACATTCCCAGCTTACTAAGTTAAAGAAGACCAGTATTTTTTTAAAATAATGATTGCCTTCACATTTTCCAAACTTTCTTAATACCAAGCATTGAACAATTTTAAAAGTTCAAAAAAATTACAAATTTAATTTTAAAAGTACTGAACAGAACTTAAAGATAAGGGTTTCTTCCTTCACTTTTGACAATTATACCAACATTGATGTCTTTAATGAAAACTGTGTATTTCTAAAACAAGGCAATTCAGATCAATAGTTTACTCTGTCTGAAAAAAAACGACAGCACTGTATTCTTTATCTCGTGTTTCAAATTGTCATGATCATGGATTGATTGCCTAAATCACTCACAGAAAATGTAGCAATAAGTGCCTGTGTTATATCACGTCACTACTGTACAGAGTATTTGCAACTGCTGAAGTTTCAGAGGCTCATGGTGGAGGAAGAGGAT
>SMGT01013769.1:21516-32665 GCA_004794575.1 Lanistes nyassanus | reverse complement strand
CACATTCACCAACCGATTCTTCAAGGCTTCATGGAATCGTAATATCTGGAGGTTGTAAGGATGGCTCTATTTTCAGAGTTGGTAAAATATTTTCAATCCTTTCATATTCTGAAGCAGAACTGGTAGAAAGTTTCATCATCAAACAGAGCCTATGTTCTCATTACAACATTTTTAAGGATTTGGATTACTGATCTACAACCAAATTACTGACTATTTGAAGTTAATATCTTAACATACCTCATCAAGACACGAGTAAAACCTGACAATTTTTATGAACCCTGAAAGCGCACTGGACTCCAGTCCCCAGACAAAAATGAACGAGACCACCATTCAATAAAAAAATGTGAACTTGCAATATCACTTAAAGCTTTTCCCTGCCACTGTGAATTTAAATCATCAAATCATATTGATGTTTTTAAAACAGTGTAACACTGCCTTCACATTCCCAGCTTACTAAGTTAAAGAAGACCAGTATTTTTTAAAATAATGATTGCCTTCACATTTCCAAACTTTTTTAATCACAAGCATTGAACAATTTTAAAAGTTAAACAAATTACAAATTTAATTTTAAAAGTACTGAACAGAACTTAAAGATAAGGGTTTCTTCCTTCACTTTTGACAATTATACCAACATTGATGTCTTTAATGAAAACTGTGTATTTCTAAAACAAGGCAATTCAGATCAATAGTTTTACTCTGTCTGAATAAAAACGACAGCACTGTATTTTTTATCTCGTGTTTCAAATTGTCATGATCATGGATTGATTGCCTAAATCACTCACAGAAAATGTAGCAATAAGTGCCTATGTTACATCACGTCACTAATGTACAGAGTATTTGCAACTGCTGAAGTTTCAGAGGCTCATGGTGGAGGAAGAGGATGGTGTATTTCAGATGCATTGATGTGAGACGATCTACAACTCGTCACATTCACCAACCGATTCTTCAAAGTTTCATGGAATCGTAATATCTGGAGGTTGTAAGGATGGCTCTATTTTCAGTTGGTAAAATATTTTCAATCACTTCATATTCTGAAGCAGAACTGGTAGAAAGTTTCATCATCAAACAGAGCCTATGTTCTCATTACAATATCTTTAAGGATTAGGATTATTGATCTACAACCAAATTACTGACTATATGAAGTTAATATCTTAACATACCTCATCAAGACATGGGTAAAACCTGACAATTTTTATGAACCCTGAAAGCGCACTGGACTCCAGTCCCCAGACAAAAATGAATGAGACCACCATTCAATAAAAAAATGTGACCTTGCAATATCACTTAAAGCTTTTCCCTGCCACTGTGAATTTAAATCATCAAATCATATTGATGTTTTTAAAACTGTGACACTGCCTTCACATTCCCAGCTTACTAAGTTAAAGAAGACCAGTATTTTTTTAAAATAATGATTGCCTTCACATTTCCAACTTTCTTAAAATCTGTTTCTTAATAACAAGCATTGAACAATTATAAAAGAAAGTTAAAAAAATTAAAAACTTAGTAAATTTTAAAAGTACTGAACAGAACCTAAAGATGAGGGTTTCTTCGTTTAGTTTTGACAATTATAGCAACATTGATGTCTTTAATGAAAACTATTCCTAAAACAAGGCTATTCAGATCAATTGTAACAGGGTCGAGCGGTAGCGGGTCCTGTTACTTCCTTAATTGTGGAAATGGCTCTATCAGCCCTCCACTCTGGACACAGCAACACAAGACGTCCTCACAGCTACATGTTAACTTTTATTTTCCCTCACGTCACTGTGAGGGCACAGCAACTAAAAGACGAGCGACTGACTCGAAGCTCGCACTCTGAATGAATGCACTACTCCAATCAACTCTGAACTGAACTAAACTTCTACATTTGTTCTCCTCTTTTTAACCACGCTCCCCGCACATTGTCGCTGACCTTTCGCTCTCGCCTCCCGCTGACCCTCGGCCCTGACCACCTTAGGACTCTAAGTTGCCCTACCCTTCACTGGGGAAGCCTGGTCGCACCTAGATTACGTCAAAGCGTTACGGTGGCCTCGGACAGTGAGTCCTTGGCCCTTCCCTGCACAGATACCCTTTGTTTCCCACTCTTGAGTAACAGACGACCAGTAAAGTGCATGATGCTACTATCCACGCCATGCCGGCTATGAAGAGTTCAGGGGTCGACAGGCTGGGCGCCGGGGGTTACATAATCACCACCCGGCTACAAATAGTTTACTGTGTCTGAATAAAAACGACAGCACTGTATTATTTAACTCCTGTTTCAAATTGTCATGATCATGGATTGATCACCTAAGTCACTCACAGAAAATGTAGCAATAAGTGCCTGTGTTACATCACGTCACTACTGTACAGAGTATTTGCAACTGCTGAAGTTTCAGAGGCTCATGGTGGAGGAAGAGGATGTTGTATTTCAGATGCATTGATGTATGTGAGACGATCTACAACTCGTCACATTCACCAACCGATTCTTCAAGGCTTCACGGAATCGTAATATCTGGAGGTCGTAACGATGGCTCTATTTTCAGAGTTGGTAAAATATTTTCAATCACTTCATATTCTGAAGCAGAACTGGTAGAAAGTTTCATCATCAAACAGAGCCTATGTTCTTATTACAACATTTTTAAGGATTTGGATTACTGATCTACAACCAAATTACTGACTATCTAAAGGTAATGTCTTACCTCATCAAGGACCAAGATCGAACAGTGATCAGTCTTCACCAAGTTTTTATTCATCAGGTCAAGGATGCGGCCAGGTGTGGCAATTATCACATGAACTGAAATATTGCAAAAACCCTGATAAACCACAGAGTGTGAGATGCTTTTATATGCAGTGAATTTGAACCGTTATCAAACCAATGAACATTTACTAATCCTATTTGTACTAAAATCAAATTTTTTTCTCTGACGTAATTTTTAACAGTTAAATTATACCAACAGTAATATTAAACAAACTGTTTCTCAAGTAGTTTTTCTACTGTGAGTGCAATATATATATATATACACTCAGCTCAGTCATCTTTCATTTTTTCTTACCATACCTGGTTCATACAGGCGCATAATGTCATCTTTGAGATTTGTGCCACCAGTTGTCACCATGCATTTGAGGCCCAAGTGTCTGCTGAGTTCAATGCATATCTGACTTGTCTGTAATGCCAACTCTCTGGTAGGAACTATAATAAGTGCTGTCCAAAAAAAAAAAAAAAACTGAACTAGACAATCAAGTCTGGATTTCTACAGGATATGCTTTTTAATAAATCGCCTGTCAAACCAAATCATTACCTGCCTCTTTATATAAACTTTTCACAAGAAACATGAACCTTTGAGCCTAACTCTTCCAAACATGCTAGAAGAAACTAATTGAAGCTATTCTTTGTCATCAGTTGCTCATAGTCTATATGCAGTTTTGGTCAACATGTAAAAAATCTTGGGATTCTCAACAAATCTTTTGACTGCAGCCCCTTCAACCCCTAGCACCATTTTTAAAAAAAAAGATTTTTATCCATTATCACAGAATTCCAATGGGCCCCTCTATATTTTTTTAATTCTCTTTTATTTTGAATATACAACTTTTAAATTTTGCCTACGGTGAAGTTGTATCATTTGCATGCAAATATGCAACATCTCAGTGCTTTAGACAAAAATTAACAGGTTTGAAAAACCAAAACGTCCGGATTTTCTGAGGGGCAGCTGACAACTATTTTGGGGCAAATTGGGATATGCTTTGTAATTATCACTTTAACAGACTTGATTATTTTTAAAGGCTTAAACAATGACATTTTTTTTTAATTTTTATTTCAACTAGGATCATGCTTTTTCAAAAATGTAATAAGGACTGCGTAACACAAAATAAGAACAGAAACAATATTACAAGCCTACTTCCAACTGTGATGGACTCAGGTTAGCATTTCATCCCTAACACTTACCTTGCAATTTATCCACAGATGGATCTGTACGCTCCAAGATGGGAATGGCATATGCCCCAGTTTTACCCGTGCCATTTTTGGCACGGGCTAATATGTCTCGACCTGTAAGTGCAATGGGGATGCTTGCCTCTTGAATGGGAGAGGGCTTTTCCCACCCCTTTTCAAATACTCCCATTAGCAGGTCCCGCTTCAAGCAGAAATCTTCAAACTCATTTCCTTTTGTGTTGGTAACATCCTGTAGTGCAATGAACAATTAAGCGCAAATTAAAAAAAAAGAACATCTAACCCTGTTTAGTATTGCAAGCCATGCACAAGCAGTTGAGCTGCTAGAAGTTTCTGCCAAAAAAGCATGCCTGTACCAATTTCTCATCACAAACAAGAAATTTCTTTGAGCCATTTTCTTTCTCCTACATCTCATCTACTAATGCTGTTGCAATTCTGGCTGCAAGCTTTAATATTAACTGTTCAGTTTTAATGGGTGCACAGGTAATGTGTCCAGACTGTTTTTTTTTTAATCTATGCTAGCTGAATGCAACATTTGGGTTTTACTGTCTATTGTCCAGTCACAAACGAGGTAAACATGAAAAGTGTTGCTCGAGACAAGTTCATATAATGTCAGACAGTGGAAGTGGAACCACTGTCCCAACACAGGCTTCAGCCCCACCCAGTCACATTAAGCTGACACCAGTCCAAATACTGTTCACTATAGTGCTAGCCATCTGTCAAGGCAACTACTAGATGGCCAAATTTTAAGTCTTGCTAATTACTCGCAAGGAATACAAGGAGGAATGTTTGGAGATGGGCGAAAGGAAGTTAGGAAAGTTAAGAGGAATCCAGCACAAGACTAAATGTACTCAACTCTTCATATAGCTCAAAACAAAGGTAATCTTCTGATTATATTGCAAAAATGATTATGTGCAGAGAGATTATAAAAGAGAAAGCATAATGATAAGACTGCAAATGTCAGCTCTGCATATTTCTGAAGATTATTTCAGTTATTAGATAGTACTTCCTATGTCTGCAGATTTCTTTGCTGGATCTTTTCCTTAAAAAAAACTTTGTAGAAGGCTGCTGAAAATGCAATATCCATGTCAAAGATGCCCCACAGCAGTTGCCACTTCTGGTACAAAATATAAAGGTATGCATAGCCATGTTGCGGTGTTTGGATATTCACGCATGTGTGGTGTTTATGTACATGCCTTCCAACAGAATCTGAATAAGCGCTATCCCAGTATATATGGACAAATGCATGCATTTCTGTGTATGGGTATTAAGTTAGTTACTGCACATTTAAGTGTGTTTCAGAAGTTTTAATTTACTGCTATGTACTCTGTACTCAATATGGTTTGGTTCACTGCTGTGTGCACTAGATTTTTTTTTTTTTGAAGTTTGATTCTGACATGTTACCTCTGATGTGATTAAAAATACTTTCATCAGCAGTTAGTATTACACCTGGGCCCACAAATGGCCACATCATTAGTATAGTAAATGTAGAAGAAAAGGAAAAAAATACTATTAACAATTTTCCTGTTTTCTCACTGTGTTTTGTTTACCTCAAACTACTGGCCCCCTTTTTCAACAGGCATCCTGAAGTAGTGAGTAGTGTGCATGGATTATGCCTGACCCTCCTCAACCCCTACAAGAGCCAAAACAGCTGCAGCTAATGTTAATACACTGAGTACTTCTCACCCAGTCAGGCATGTAACAAAGTTCCACGCATGCAAATGGTTACCAGCCTTGGCTCAGTTCGAAGCTGGTTTTACCAGTAGGATAGACAGCTGTAAACAAAATGCCTTGCCATAAACAAGGCCGTGAACCAAACCTTCTCTGTACCATGCTTTACCATATCTTTAAATATGCTACATTTTCTGAACAAAATTACTTACTGTGGTTTTAATTCTTAAGTCCTTTGGAGGAAGCTTCAGTTTAGCCTTCCAGCCCTGCACATCACTGAAGAACAAATTACAGAACTTTGTCACTATTTAAAGAAAAATAAAGTCATCAGTGAAGTAATCGTTTCGCATTCTAATTACTTTTTTTTGACTGATGTTGTTAATGTTTCATGTTTTTTTTAAAAACCAAAATGTGTGCCAACTGATAGAGAGTGATACAATACCACCTTAGCTAAAGCTATGGCATAGTGTGCATAACAAGCTTCGCCTTAAGGCAGTGATGGTGCCCCAGTTTTGCAATATATCAGCCAGACCATGACCCGTGTCCACCTTGTATGTACTCAAAAAGATCCAGGAAGCAAAACATAAAAGGAAAAATATCTTAAATCTTCATTGAAACTACCTCACAGCGACTTTGGTGCACAGTCAGAAAACATCAGTGAATAAGACAAATTAATATGACACATGTTGTGGATACAAGTTCTTGCAAGAACTAGCAGTGTGAGAGCTTTGTAGTCTCCCTTAAATAATAATGTGCAAAAACTACCCGGCTCCAAAGAAAACGTAAAAGAACTTTAAAAAAACAAAACAGGTCAAGCAAATAAATCTACTTGATCAAGCAGCATAAATAAGAAAATCCAAAATGTATTAATAAACGAAATGCATTACCCTTAGATTTCTTACAGATTGTCTCAAGCTACGAACACACAAAAGTCTGCTTACTCTGTAGATTTACCAATTCCAGATGATGCTGCATGGTGATTGGAGGAATTCTCCACAACTTCTGTGGATGCCATTGTTTGGGATCCTTTTTCTCCTAATCCTTACTACTTTAGTACTTGCTTTTCAAGATTGAAGTGTCAAATTACAAGATCGCGGAGAACCGTTGGATACGTTGCTTCCACTCAGTATTCTGAATATAAGATGCAGTGTATTGCAGCGTACAAATGTAAACCTTTGAAAACAACGTGGGCTTGTAAACAACAGAGGTAGATGCCGTAACTGCCTAATTGCCAACGAAATCTGTGTGCATGACACCTGAAACAAAAGAAACAAAAGTGTAAATATTTGTGGAACGTCTAAGGCTTTAGTAACACTAAAACAGCGAGTCCAATTAACAATTCTGAACAGTACATTTGTAAATCCAAAATAATTTTATAAGAAAATCCCACATAATCCTTGTGAAAAAACGCAACATATATAATACCTCAAGACTACTGATAGAGTGGGAAGCCTAGGAGTAGGACAAGAGAGCCGGATTTTTTTTCTTGTAATATATTTCCTTTACACCTTTCGTGCCATTTTGTTGCGGTATATTTTCAAGCGTCTTGCAGATAACGATATACGACATCTCTTAAAACCACAACGACTGAAAAATATATTCAGATGTGAAATAAAATGAACTGCTGTCGATGAAACACTAAATAATTCCCAGTAGATATTTCGACTTTTGCTTTCAAAACAATTCTCCCATGACTAAAAAAAAATTGAAGTCTGCCACAAAACTGACACAACAGTACAAATATTAGAGGATTATAATCTATTAGAAATAAGCCGCAACTTCTACACAACCCATACGTTTGTAAGATGAAGATTCCAATGGATGACGACAGATTTTGCAGCAAATTTTCTACCCACCTTATTCGGGAACAATATGGCTGACAATGTCTACAACAGGGTGTTGAGTTATTTAGTTTCACACTTGATGCGACATAGAGAAAATCAACGTGTTTTACTTTATGCAGTTTTTACTTAAAATCATGCATAACTGCAACAAAGTAATGATTTAATACGCCGAGATCAAATCAAAGCGTTTACAAAGTTGATAAAGGTTAAAGGTCGTGAACCCAAGCCACTCTGTAGGTGACCCCACTTCGTATGCCTGGGACAAATCAGAATGTAAATTATATTTTGTTACTGTCTTTTATATCATATCTATAACTTGGTAAACCATCTAGAAAAAACAATTGTAAACGGTTTTAACATGCAGCTGAGTCTGTCTTATTCTAGCCTTTAAAAGAAAACAACGGTCCAGACCATCTTACCACACCGATTTTCCCGGCCCATGTTTTGACGAACGGGCATTAGCGATTAACTTAGTAATGGTTATAATCTAATCTTTTATCAACAACAGCACATTCTAATTATCAAAATATTATTTTAAGAAACCATCTAACGTTTATCATATGACGTAGTTCCATAAAATAGTGGATGGTACAAGGCGGCTAAAGAAATTATGGGATCAAAAACAAATAGGCCGCACGATCTGGATTTCAAGGCTAATGAACTGAAGTTAAAGAATCGCATCACAGAGGTAGGAGCAAAGTTTTAATTCTTCAGATTTCATTTTATATTTTAAAGTATTCTTTCAACATTCTCAGAGCAGACGTTCATTGGTTATTTTAGAGGGACACGAACAGTCCTTCCAAGTTCCACCTGACAGAGATTTTATTATATATTTGAGGTGGGTTAGATGGAGTCTTAGTGTTATAATATAAGATCTGCCAACTTTTCCACAGAAACAACCACCACGGCACCACCATACTGATAGCTACAGTAAGAGTGTAGAGAGGACACACTTTTCAGGGGATGACCATGGATTCTACACAATATTTAACTCCAGGATATATTATAATCCTTGGCCATTGCTGGATTCAAACTCACAACCTTCAACGTGCAACTCCGATTCTCTGACGACAGCCAACCGCTCTCGAACTATACTAAGAATGAGAGTAATGTGTGACTTTGTCTTATCCCCAGATCACATACTTCTTGCGTTTTCCAATCTGATAATTCAATAAAAGTTAAGATCACACCTCATTGAATATTTTTTTCTGGTGGGGGCGGGTGTTGTTTTAGCTGGAAGGTGAAGTTGCCAGTTTGAAAAGGCGCTTGGATGAATTACGAAAGGCTAAGAATACCACTGTACTCAAACGGGAACGAGAAATTTTGCAAGTTGGATTGCCTTTTGGAAAAAGGTGAAAAATTGAAGCTTTTCATTGTTTCACTTAGTTTCAGTCAGTCTTTTTTCCACCTTTGTGGAAATTCATGCTATATATATATAGTGCAACATATTTCATTATTTGGGGTAAACAGTTATATTTATGTCTGCTTAAACATCAAAAATAAAACTTAAACGAAGTTTGGTTGTTCTGATTAAAGAATAAAGAATGTTGTTCATTTAGTTGACTGATTGATATAATGCACATGTACAAATAGTTCAAATTACTTTCAAAGAACGTTTTTCATTTAGCACTGATGTGTGTGTTTGTGCTTTAACTAAAGGAGTACAGCAGAAGATGCAAGTGCTATTTGAGTTATATATGTTACATATGATGTTCATTTTTCATGTGGGCAAATGTACATGTTGCATTAGGATGCCACCTTTCCATGTCTGCAAGTGCAGTGGAGTAGCATTGATGGTGTTAGTTGCTGATTTTTTTTTAAAGGGATTCAGTAGCAGCAGATCACTTGAACGCTGAGATGAAGAAAAAATTAAAGGAACTTGAAAGTGAAAATGCTAAGAAGATTGAAAATTTGCAAAAGAAGTTTGAAACAGAAGTTGAAAAAGCCAGGAAGGACAGCAAGGTAAGATATTTATGTTGATTCCTGTGATTGGAGCTGGCTAATGTATGGTGTGCTGTATGTGGGAACACATGCTTATATATAGATAAGGAAATATAATGCCCTAATAACTACAACAGGGCCAAAATACAGGTTCAAAATGTTCACTTGCCCTGTTGGTCCAAGCTTAATAAAACTTCATGCTAGTGTGACAGTGAAGGATCTTTTGCAAACTTTTATGGCCTTCACATTCTTGTACAGAGTTATATAAAGTGAGACCAGCCTGTTACCAAGACACTGCCAGGCAACAGCAGAAAATTAGATCCAAAATCATAATCATCGTGAAATTGCTTACAACAATAATCCATATAGAAATTAGTTTAAGTTTGTATCAAAAGATCAGAAACTGAGTAAAATCTGATTATGTTCTTTTGACATATGACTGTTCTAGTAGAAGAAACAAAGTTTGAAAGTAGTTTTTTTTAAGCACAGTGTTAATTTATAGGTTAATACAGTAATAGGAATCAGCACATTGCCTGATATATCGCTAGTGACTATAGGTACTGCAAGGCCGGATGTGTGTGCATGCTGCCAGTAGGCACAAGCTGTGAGTCAGTGCAATAGGCACAGCTTCAAAAAAAGTTTTGCTTGCTCGATTGGGCAACTAAACAGTATTTTTATATGCCAACGGGTTTTGGCGGCCCAGGGCCATGAGGCAACCAGTTGTGTTAAGCCCTGTGCAGGCCACTAGATGGCATGCCAGGCCATTAGAAATAAGTTTTCAAAATTTTATGGAGAAAGGATAACTGTGTTACATGCAGGCTTACTCAAGTCTTACTTTGTTTTGGAAAAACTGACTGTAAAAGGTAATAAAAGATGAATGCGAAAAAATGTAATGACTGTTTTAGGGTGTTGAGTGCGGTCACACAGAGGAACTTCAGTTTCTGCACATGCGCAATGAAGAGCTGGAAAATACAAACGTGGCACTGACAGCCCAAAACCAAGAGCTAATGGGTCGTGTGGATGCGCTGGTTGCAGAGTTGAGTGTGAAAGAAGCCCAGTGGTGTGATATGGAAGAAAAGCTCAACCTGAAGGTGACAGATTTTATTTAAATAATTTCAGTTTCAAAGTTAGTATAAATGGAATAATAAAAACAGTTTGAAGATGAGAAAATGGAAAAAAGAAAGACATATAATGGGGAAAAAAGTACTGTAACTTGTATCTTCAATATGTAGTGCCTGATCATTTCCTTTCTTTTTGACCACTTATGCTAAACATGTACAAGAGACCATTAGGCAGAGAGTTCACACGATATTACAATTACAAATTTTACATAGAAGATGCAGAGGCTGTGGCTACCAGGGGTTTTTCTTCTGCCTCTAAGTTCTGAGCCTGTGGCAGTGCACTAGCTAAGCACAATATAACTATAATAACGAAAATTTCAAGAGGTAATCCCCAAAAATATTTTGTTTGGTTATCACCATTCCCTCATTGAGAACATGGAATGATGCACAGTCCTAATGTGTTAAAAGGCTTACTGCACTTTTTAGCACCCTTTTTATTTATAGTTCTCTAGTGATTTGACTACACATACATTCTTCTTTTCTGTGTAGCTGAAGATGTCATGGGAAGAAAAATATAAAGAGTGGATGGAGGCCACGGAAGCAAAAATTGAGGAACTCCAGAAAACAAACCAGCTATTGTAAGACATTTATATGGTTACTTCACTTGTTTATGAAGTGTATGCTCCCTCATCCCCTCACCCGCCCCGGAC
>SMGT01013769.1:9187-21504 GCA_004794575.1 Lanistes nyassanus | reverse complement strand
CCCCCCCCCCCCCCCGGGGTACTTTTACAAACACTAAGCACCATGAATGTATATAATGAGCATCTATCAAGCTAATACCTAGAAGTCTTTCAGATTAATAATAATGTAAGTGGCACATCTTAATGTCTGTCACTGCTATTTGTTTGTAGTAGACAAAGATGTTGATGTTAATGAAGTTGAGTTCTCCCTGCCTCCAGACCACTTACTACATAATAAGCCAGGAATACATCTGATGGATAAAGTCACAGTGGTTCATCAAAATTACACTGACAGGGTTCACAGAAAGTTTCTGAAGGCATGTCTGATAAAGTGTCTCAGCACCCTTCACTCATTGAGTGCCAGTCACGCACATTTGAGCTATGGCTTTGTCCAAGTCGCAGGCCACGGGCTTACATTTATAGACCACTTTCGGGAATTCCCAGTTCTGCCAGTACTCTTCATAATGGGAGGAAACTGTGGTTAACTTGTAGCTCAGGCATTCCCATTTATGAGGGTTGTTTCCCTATGACCATGAATTTTTAGGTTTGGAAAAACATACCAGTTTTTACCGGCCCTTAGCTGACTGAAATGACAGCACAAAAGCCAAGTTTTGTGCACACTGGATGAGCTAACTTTGAGAACACGGCAAAGATTAAGGTAATAAATATTTGATTCAGCATTTGTTTACATTTTAAAATCAGTTTCTTGTCTGTGGTACTTAGGGTTCTTTATTGCAATTTTTTTTACATGCAGCCTAAAATAAATGCCACAACGAACAACCACGGAAACTCAAGATGACTAGCATTGAATGTGTTGAGCCTACTGTGTGTGTGTGTGTGTGCACTGTGGTGGACCTGACAGTACAGCATTAAGACAATTGCCATCGTTTACTACCTCACTTCTTTCTCCATGTTTGTACAGGCTTCGAAAGGTCTATGACCTGAACCGCATCCTCCTCATTTTTTTCTCTCTTAAGTCACGTCTTTATCCATTAGATGTATTCCTGTATCTTCTGGTAACTGCAGTCTCCATCACCGTGAAAACGCAACTACCTCTGGTTGGGAAAAGCTAGTGCCCATCTCTTCCTGTGCGGACGATGACCAGGTTTATTGTTTGCTTGTGGAAGAGCACGGATTCAGTCTGGTGTGTTCTGCATGTTAATAAGCTAGCTAGGCTTTTCTTGGTTGTGGCAGGAGAACATATCTGAAGAAGTCAAGGCCACAGGGCAGAGATCCCATGGCCCAGAATCCAGACATGGATCATTACAACTAACAGATGTACCAGCTGAAAGTGACTTGAAAGCCCCACCCCTACCCCCGACCCCACCCTAGAATGATGACACACCTAAAGCTCAGCTCAAGTGACCAGTGGGGAAGTGATAGACTGGTGTTGATTATGTTTTTGTTGTTTTGGTGTTTCAAGCAAAGTCAGCAGCTAGGGTGAAATTAGGGCATTTAGCTAGCACTGTGATGCCACAAACAGAAGAAGTGCCTTGGGAGACAAAATCTGACCACTGAACCAGTGATTTTCACTGTTCTTGTGGTAACGACATAAAACATAGTGCTGGTGGGCCATATCCACATCTGGCGAAAACTATGCACATAATGCATTGTGCTAAAGTTCTGATGTCTGTTTTTGGAAGATTCAATATTGGTAGCCGTCCAAATACGTATTTTAACAAAATTTAATAATTTTGTTGTTGTTACATGTTTCTTACATAGTACATGTTTATAAATGCATAAAATTTTTATTTTGTATATATATCTTGCATGTACCTAAGTGTGTCAGGGTTGAAAATTTTCAAAAATGTTTTTGTTAAATTACAGATATTTATTCAACCATAAAAGCTGTTCAGAAAGTGATGATAGAAAATTCTCTTAAGCATTTGCAGTCTTCAATGATTGAGACACTGAATGTTGGTAGGTGTACCCGAGAACACCTTGTCATTCCTCCAGCAGGAAGTTGCTTCCCCTTAAGAGTTCATTTCACACCTCCCACTTCCACATGCAGACACACACATACAGCTACCAGAGTTCTGGATGGTGTTTAAGTATTCCCACAGAGACAGCACAGTGCCTGTGGTGGATTTCCTCAAATACTCACGACCTGGTGTGGCAGAAAAACTTCCCAGAACAGAATTTCCAAGAAAACATTAACCGAGAAAAATAAGTTCCCGTAACAGAACAATAGTTTTCCTGAGCAGAAAGCTTTGTGAATTTTAAGTTTCTGATGAGATGCCAGTAATGTGTGAAATTTTCTCCCCTTCTGAAGACAGTTTGTGGCCATCGGTTCAGAATTAGCACACTGCATGCTGGTGTGGTTCTGAGCACATCCCCTACACCATCCTCCACAATATTTTAATTTTGGTCATTTTCTCAGCAGGAATATCTCAGATTTTCTTTGCACAGTGACTGGAATTTGGTGCCAGCAAGCACTGGATGGTCTTAAGTCTAAAGTGTTGATATCTACAAGATTTTACTCATTTTCATCCTTGCTTCTCATCATTTTTCAGATTTAATGTGGCTGCAAATGTAAGTTTCTGGTTTATGTAGACACCTTTTCAGTTTCAGCCTTGCAATGTTCTATGCCAAACATTTATAGCTCCTCTTTTGTGAGAACAACAGAGTGTGTAAGCAAAAGTGCAAAAGCAGACAGAGTCAACACTTCAAGTCTTTACCCCTTCACCATGACAAAAAGGAACAACAAAAAAAAAAACCCCACAAAATGCAAAGAGAGAATTACATTACTCAGTTGTTCTCAGTTTTCACTCCAAATAGAAGTTGTTTATTCCTTATCCTGGCTTCCCTTTAGCAGTGTTGTTTAAGTTTAGGAGCACAGAAAGTATGGCTTAATTGTTTTTGTTTTTTTTTTTGTGTGTGTGTGTGTTGGTTTTCTTTTAAAACAAAGGCCAGGCAGTGCTGCTTGCTGACGGTGTGGTTTGTTTACATTTTGTGTCTCAAAGAAACGATGATTACAGTTGTCAGCAGTGTGGCAATAAACTTCTTGAACTATTTAGAAAAGCACATAAACTATCAAATTGCCATCATGGATTGTTCTAAAACAGGCTGAACGGGTGAAAAGTCCTGACATAAAACAGCTTACAAACCACAGGCGCTAATCAGTTGTATGAAAGAAACATGAACTGGCATGTGAACCAGGGTGTTTGGGTTTTATGGGGGGATGGGGGGGGGGGTTGGAGTTTAGTTTGGCGAGTTATAAAGTACCAGTGGGCATAAACTAAACAATCATCAAGCCAATTACAGCCTTGGTCTGGACAAGTGCAGTAAAAATTGAGCATGACCATACAACAGTCAAAATGAAAGTTATTCTGTTGATACACTGTATTGGGAATGCACATGTCCTTGCACTGCAGTCCATCTCAGATGCTCCTCACATTCCCTTTAACTTTTATCACCAGTTAAACAGCTGCCCAGAAATATTAAATTGTGCATGTTACCACTTACTGGGCAGTCCTGAAAAAAGTTTGAACTTTGTGAAACATTTCCCTTTTGTGTTAAATTCTCTTATATTTCAAAAGATTTTTATCATTGTATGCTGCATACAAGATGCAGTTGTGACAGCAGAGTATAACAGGTGTTACTGGAATTGAAGGTCATGCTGTCCTTTACCATTTGGGCATTTCTTCCGCTAGAGATCACTTGGGTCAGAGAATTTTTCTCGCTGCCTGATAACCACACTTTCGAGATTCGCTGGTTCACATTAGAGGCCTCGCAGAGAGATACATGCTTGAAACCTTTGAGGCCACCATGTTAGTAGTGCGCATTCTCCCATGCACGTCAGGATAACCCTAATTCATCAAGTGAACCATTTTTGGCAGAACTGTGAACTAAACTGTATTTCCCAGGTATAAACTACATTGTACATTTCAAGTGACTCATTCTGCAGCATAAACTGGGATTAATATAGTTCAAAATCTGTTATACTGTTTCAGTTTTCATCTCAATGTTCATCTGTGTGTGCAGGTACAAATCTGTGATATTAAAACCTACATTATCATTTTATCTTTTGCTTTCCTGTTTTCCAACTATAGGTGTACATTTATTGCATGCTTGGTTGCATCTTTTTATCAGCCTACATTCATGCAAGTGTTTTTTCACATCACACATGACACCAGTATTATAAATCTATTGTTTTGGGGGATTTTTTTGTAGCGGGAGGGGGTTAACAAATGTCATGTAAGCTGTATTATCGACACTAATTAATTTTAAACTGAGTCTGGTAATCAGTATAACCTAAAGATACTGCCCATCAGCAGATAGAGTACATGCACCTGTTTCTCTTAACGGCTTCCACACTTTTTCATGTTTTTGCAGTTTTTATCTAGATATGTAGAAAATTTAACACTTGATATTGAATAAATTAATACAAAATCAAAATCACTCAGTCTTATCTCGTGCACAATATATAAACCATCAAAATATTTTATAAACGTTTTAATGATGTCATAAACCATAACTCAAAATCAAATATGATGAATTATAATATTTAACACCAGCTTTTTTTTCAAAATGAAATTGCATTGATTTTCGGAATTTCTTTGCGATTGGCAAGGGTAAACATTGTAGCAGACTATCTTCAGGCAAAGGATATCATCTGATCTGGATACTACATGAACATTCGAATAAAAACAGATTCTGATCATGGCATCTGTTATACCAAGGAAAATGGACAAAACCTACACAGGCTGACCAAGTTTCGTGTTCATAATCTCTTTAACAAATACTACGAAGTAATAAAAGCACAGAGAAGAAATATTTTGGGACTTGCTATTGCACATTACAAATCACACCACAATTTTTCTTACTGTTGTATCTTTTCACTACTGAATTTTTTTAGAGACAAGCTGCCAACGGATTTGGAAAAAAGGTTAAAGTAGTTTTGGCAGGTAACAAAAAACACTACAGAAGCATTATGTGTAATCCAGGTATTGCATTTGTTTTCAAGGGGAATATTCCATTAAGTGCTCAAAAAACACATCTGAAATCAAGATTGTGCCCACTTATTGTGTTGTCTCAAAATTCTAAACAATCTCAATGTTTTGTGCATTACCCCTTCATCAGGACAACACAAAGAGATAAAGGCTGAAAACAGGCATGGCACAGCACAGCTTGGGATGATGGGTATGTCCCAAAACATCGCCTTTGTATCGTTTACAGCTTGGTTCAGTTCCTCAGTTGTTAACTTAGGTTTTATTTCCAGGCGGTAGTCACTCGTTTCATTTCATTTTTCTAAGGATTCCTTTGTAAAATATTTTCCTGCTAATGTTAGCACCATTCCTAAATTAAAGTTGTATCACTACGATACATTTTTAAGGAACGAGACTTCTTAAGGCAATACAACAAATTCTGTATTTGTTCTGTAAACAAGTGAAACAATGGAAATAAAAATTATGGCTCTCAGTTCAGATTATCTGTATACGCAAGAAAAACCAGCAGGCTTAAAAAAGGTTAGCACTGCAGGATATAAAAGTAAAAATTATCTGGATGTTGTATATGCATAACAGGGAATCATTTGTCATTTCAGACAAAAGTTTGTCAAGACAACTTGTTGCATTGTGATAATTACTTTTTGATTAATGTAGCACACCTCCGGAGCTAGCAGATATGTCACATGTAGAACTGAATGTATTTCTTTCTGAGCCAGCATGGTATAAAGTACAATGCCCATAATGTTAATGATCAAAATGCTTCTTAGAATTTAAAAAGGTTCTTTTTTGTTGATTTCACTGAAATCATTCACAATGGGTGAAAAGGATGCACTGACCCATCTTGTGGATTTTTCAGTAAGTTGCAATCAGTTCTTTCTTCCTCCACACTTCCCCTGATACTTTCAAATATATATTTAAGTATGCATTTCTTTGTATAACACAACACACTCCCCCCAAAATAGTAACAAAGTTTAAAAAATAAAATGCTCTTTAACATTTGGTAGAAAGCTAGCTTCAGGATTTAATGATAAAGCTCATATGCTTTGTTAGCTGATGTTGAAAACAACTCTCTGCACTGGAAAAAAGACGCCGGCACTTTGAGCATGTTAAGTGGTTACCAGACTTGGCACGCAGTGACTCCATGGTGAATGGAGCTGAGCATTTCACTTCAAGCATGCTGAAAGGGTTGCGGACTTCTTTTTGCGACGACATTGTGACTTTCTGCCTGCCTTTCATGGAGGTTGTTCTGTTTTCCTGAGCACAGTTCAGCCTACATGCTGTGTGGACAGAACAATCTGGAGAAACAGAGAGCTCCTGCGAGCGTTTCAGACACGAGTCTTTGTCTTTGTATGCACTTTTGGATGAAACTGTCACACCTGATTCCCTTGCTGCCATTCGTTCTATTTCTAATGGGAATAGGACATTATCTTGATTTCTTGGCAGTACTTCGGGATCTGTTGGGGTTATGATATGCCATTGACCTTTTGTAAGTTTTTGGAGAGGAGCTGACATCAGGTGCTTATTAGTAAACATAGCACCAATATTAGGATCTTGCACCGAAACAGCAACACTGCTTTCATTTTGTCCTTGACATACTTTGTCATTTGAAGGCTTGGTCACACTGATAGCTTCCTCTATCCGTGCAAAACTGTCTTTGCCTAACATGGCACGTTGTTGTTGGTACAGCTTTTCTCTTCGTTTAACCCTGAAAATCTGACCAGACGACAGAATCCTTAGTTTCGAATCACAAGTGGTTTGTTCAACACCTGAATATAGTCTTTTAAGTTGCACGGTTGGGTGTTTCTTTGTTGAGCCATGTTCACCCTGATGTAAGCTGGACTGGACAGCTTGTGTGGTGCATGTTCTGGAGACACGATTGCTGTTCTCTTGGCAACGCGGCTGCAACAGAACTTTTGTATCAGAGCAAGACGAAGTTAATGTAAGGCTTTCTCGTTTGTTAACATCTGTGCTAACCAAAGACTGCATAGGTGGCTGACATGTGTCCTTGTCTGCTGGCTTCAGAGAACCAGCAGCGGAGGTCACAACAAAGAAATCACATTCATCAGTCCTCAAAGAATGCTGAGCCTCAAACATCACACACTCTCCAGAACAGAGTTGATCTATGGATTTCTCATTTCCAAAATCAGAGGCAGGGGACAAAATGTCAGTCTCTTTGAGATTGTCATCACTGAGAGAGCGGCATGCCTTTGCTAATCCACTGAACTTCCTGGTCTCCATTTGTTCTGCACTACTGTCTGTTGCAGCCTGTTCAACAATGGCAGCAAAATTTGTACAGGGTGGATCACAAACTGCTATAGTGTCATTCGCCTTACCTGCACTGTTGGTCATCAGATCATCGCTATAATTTTCCTGAGAGAAGCAGATGACCTCTCTGTCACTGTTGCTAGTGTCTGAAGCTCTCGCCTCTTCTAGCATGCTGCTCGTTTGACTGCTTTTGTCACCAACATCGATGGTGTCATCATCTAAATCAATAAATATAACATCAGAGTCATCATCCAGTGAGAAAACACTGGGAATACTGTCTTTTTTACACTCCTTAACCTCCAGCTGTCCTGTGTTGGCCTCACCTGGTACAATTTCTGACACAGAAGACACTTCATTTGCCACACTCGCAAGTTTCATCGGGACCACTTGACAGCCTCCTACCTGCTCATGAAGTCCAGAGCTTCCCATGAGCTTTTCAGCTGGCACACAAGGTGGCAGCACTTCGTTTACATCCACTTCCCCCCGTGATAAATTTTTATGATCATAAGACTGTTTATGAAGATTTTGTCTCTCATTAGCTGCATCTGGCAGACATGACGATACGATTGTTTCCATAGGTTCTATGGATTCAGATTTGACTTGTTTGTCTTGAATACAGTCACTGCTGTTATTAAGAGTTACCAGTAACTCAGCAGAAGCAAAGACAGAACTGTTTTCAGAAGGAACCACTGATGAAGACTTACAAGAAAGGGGTACTGTTTGATTAGAATTTCTATCTGTTTTGTAACTCTCTCTCATAACATCTACATCCTTTTCTGGTTCGGTGCATTCCTGATGTAGTGACATCTGAACTGGGGGATTGCTATCAACAAGTCCAGCTCCATTTAGTCTGTTTACGGTGGTGCAGGACTGTTCTTGCACACAGTCTGTGCCCCAATTTCCAGTGGCACTTGCACACAAATTTTGCATCTCTAGAGACCTGTGTGACTGGAAGGCATTTGTGCTGGAACCATTCCAGGCATCCGAGATGCCAGGAGCCATTCGTGAAGACTTGTTTGGCCAAAGGTCTTTGTAGACAGACTGCCCAAACTGTCCTTGTGGTGCAGCTGCATTCTTGTCCTGAATGACATGGTTGTAAGCAGAAGCAGCAGGCAAAGTGTGTGCAGGTGGCTGATGGAGTGCAACGCAGGATGTCCTAGGAGGTGCAGTCAAACCAACATTGCTGCCTGCTTTTGGCACACTGTTTTCGATGACTTGTGTATTGGCCCATGAATGAGGTGAAGGGAGGCGAGCGTTGCACGATGTCTCTGCCCTTGTTTGGCTACTCCTTTGCTGGTTAAAGTTGATGGACGCAGGTGCTGAACAGGACACTGGCAGCATCCATGCTGGTGGGCACATCACAGCATTGTTACGCGGAACTGCAGGTGTTGGAAAACGGTGATACTGTTGATTGAAGTTTGAAGAGACCAGACTCCTCCATATGTCCCAGGTGGTGGACGTAAGCTTTTGACTAATAAGGTGTCTTATGATGTTAGGTTTATCCATAGCCAGCTTTGAGGGGTCCATGTTGTGAAGCACATTATTTGAAGACCGCTGAGTATAGCAGCCTGGATAAATGCCTGTCTCAGTGGTGTTAGTAGAGACAGAACGACTTTTTCCAGCATGCTGGCCCCAAGATGATGAAGAATCACACACAGACTGGGAAGAGGCTGGAGTGACAGCAGGTCCCCTCATCTCACTGCATGATGCCCATGAATCACTGACTGCTCTGAAGGGTGTACCATGCAGTGGCAGATGCTCAGGGCGATACTGCACTGTAGCTGGCAACTCTCTGTTGCCCATTTGGTTGAAGGTAGTGGGTGCACAGAACTGTCCATTCACCTTTTCCCAGCTGTTTCTCTCTTTTGGACCTGGCAATGTGCCAACTGGAAAAGGAGGACGCCATCCCATATACTGCTGATTTACTTGCTGGCTCCACACAGGTGGAAATGCCTGTGGAGCAGTGGATTGTGTAGTCTGGTACATGGTCTGCAAAAAGAGGGGGAAAATCAATTCCTCTACAACACTGTGTGCACAAGTACAAGCCTGCATAAGAAACAGTATGGTCAGACCTAGCTCATGTAACTAATGCAGTACCACCACAGGCACAAGAATATACTTATGATTATTTTCAGTCATTAAATGAGTTGATACCCTGGTTATGCACCTGAACATGACTATCAGAACCAACTTATAATGTGCCATAGAGTTATCCAAATAGTTGGGATCAATTCTTGCTTTACCTTCTGCGTCAAGTGACAGCCATAATGAAAACAAGAACAGCAGATGATGTCAAATCTCCCAAGAATACCAACAAAACAGGACTGAAAACTGTTCAATATCATTGAATATGCATTTTGAAATATGCAAAGTCTTAACCTGTGAAGACTGCAACTGCAACTTGACTGCCGACGACGTGGAATTGTTTTGGGGTTTAGACTTTATTCACTGAAGCTTTCATTAAGGCTTCAAGGAGATCTAAATTACACTTTAGCATTAGCAGAAGTAATCTCTTAAGAACGACTCTTAAACTCGCATAAACTTTTGTCGCTGTAAATGCTTGCCCTAGATATCTAGAAACCTAAGGCGAAACGAGGCAAAATGAGCAAGTCTCGCCAAAATTTATGGTCACTGTTGTGCGGACTCCAGACTGTCCACTTCCTACAGTATACGCCTCAGGCGTGAGACTTTCAGACTGGCAGTATCAGAAATGGGGCTGGTTCCTCGTGTCGAGCCATAACTCACCCCGAGACAAAATCACAAGCAGCCCATAGATCTCCACAGGCAGATCTCTTGTCGAACTGGGTCAGATTCGTCCCCGAAACAAAATAGATCCCGTGTGACAGTAGAATTTTATTTTATAAAAAAGGCACACATTCAGAACATTTCGTTATCAACATTTTCTGGCAGAAAACACTGTGTAGTCTGCATTGCATTATAATGCCTAAGTTGCTGTGAACTTGCGTATCGTGACAACTCCGTTTCGAGTCGTTTTCACTGGTTCGACAGACGACAGTCGCCCTGAGCAAGTAGGCTACACGAACAGACGCGTGTGGTTGTCTCCCTTGTGTTAACCGGGGTGCGTGATGTGTCTTTGAGGATGTGATATACAAGTGTGCGAGTAAGAAGTCTACAGTGGGAGACGGGGATAAACTGAAATTTGCTCACAAAAAGATCCCTAGAAAAAGAGTAGAAAGAACTAGAAAAAAAGATAAATAAATCTGGAACCAAGCTGCTAGCGGAAAGGGCGACCAGTGAGTGGAAAGGCGGGAATAACGAACCTTGGATCACCTGCACCTTTGTTTGATCCTAAAGACGAGACATCGCAAGCTGCTGTTCGTTGGAAGCAGCTAAGAAAACGTTTCGAGTACCATCTGGAAGCAAGAATTAGGGACACCCCCCCCCCCAAGACGCGCGCTGCTGTTGCGTTGTGTGGGAAAAGAGACACAGGAGATTTTTAAAACACATACCCAGGAGGGGAAACATATGAGTACACTCTGGAGGAGCTAGATGAATATTTCAAACATTGACTTACGAAAAATATTGTAACGTAATGCCACACCCGCACAGCTTCAGCAAGGGACGATGCCGTCGTAGACTATCCCGCTTCATCAGTCAGTCTCTTCTCCTCTCCCAGTCCCCCCTTCTCCTTTTCTATTTCTCCCTACTCCCACGCCCTGTACATCACATGGTCTATCCTCCTCTACTCTTGTAAACAGCATCACGTGGACATTCATTCATACACTGTTGACAGGCATCTCGAGTTTCCAAATTCACCGACCGGACATTACTAATGCACTTGTGATCGGTTGTCACCATGCTGTCACGGACTCTTGGACCAGGAAGGCTAGTTAACCCTCCCCGTCATTCAAGATACACATTCTAACAATACCTTATTTACTTAACCCATAACAACCCTTTAATAATCATTGCTGTTTATCTAAATTCTTTCCCATACTATCCTCCTAACCAACAACTCTATTACCTACAAACACTACCCACGGATGGCACGCATATTGTTACACTAGATGAATATTTCAAACATTGACTTATGAAGATATGCGTTTCGACAAATGTTCCAGCAGGCTTGCTACACGGTTTTTTTTTACGCGACTTAAACATCAAGGACAGAACTGTGGTTTCGGAAACAAGCTGTAGGAAAATATTCAGGATCAGCTGGTGGACAAATGTCACGACAGACGGCTGAAAACGAAGTACATGTACATGTAACGCGGAAAGTTCTGAAGAAAGTTCTGGACATAGCATACGGGTATCCCAAGTGCGCGAGATGTCCAGGGGGGCTGACGCCGCTGCCTCCAGCAATACTGTGTAGAGCGAAACGGCATTATGGACACACACAAAACGAAATCCAGTGACAGCGGAAATGATTGTACGGTAGCAGACGGACGGAATGTCGAAAGTAATCAGCGATGCTATCGGGTTCACCAAACCGGACACTTTGCGAGAGACAGTGTATGCCCGGCAAGAGGCAAGAAGTGTGCGAAATGTGCGAAACCTACAGGATTGCTGTAAAAGCACAATTTCTGCACGGTGTGTTTCTCATGATGATGTTGATGTCACTGTTGACTGTGCACATGTTGATAGTGGGCATGATGAAGAATATGGGCTTTTTTGTTGGGAATAAGGCCAGAATACGCGAGTTTGAATGTGGGAAGGGTTTATTTAACAGCTATTATTGATTCGGGCGGCAGCAGCAACTTCATTACCAAATGTACATAGAATGATCTTAAAAAGAAACCCATCAAATGCCGATCGCAGAAGGTTGAATGTAAAATCTTCATGCGTATGAGGTGGAGAAATCACGAAAAGTGTTTGGTACACTACAGGCTGAGAGGAACGTGAGTGGGTGTGAAAGAAACACACTTACGTGTGAATTTATGATCGATGAAAAAGGAGTTCCCTTCTGGGAAAGGAAACCGCAGAAAGACTGAACGTCCTGAGAATGTCAGCTGGGCAACATGGAGCCGGCAGTAAACATTAAGCAATTAACTGGAGATGAATAGGCTGTTGTGTTGTTGCAGTCAGACTGACATGCAGGCCTAGAGGAGATTCCATGCTAAGGGACAATGCGAGCGCCCGCCGCATGACTGAGCATCACGTTTCC
>SMGT01013768.1:227676-242205 GCA_004794575.1 Lanistes nyassanus | reverse complement strand
TGCACAAAAGAGTTAACTTAGTTTTGTTCCTGTGTGGTCATTTTATCTTTTATTCCAAGCGCCAATCACAGGTTTCATTTTAAACTGTTGTTGTTAAAAGGTACAAGAGATTTTGAAATGCTCCAGCCGAGGTTCTCTAACCGAGTCTCTGTAATGTAGACAATATTTTCTTATCTGTATTCCTTGTAGTAATGGTACACTTCCACAGGTTGTGTGTGTGTGTGTGCACGCACGCGCACGTATGCATATGGGTTGGATCTTTTTTCCTTCATGCATCTATTAACCAGAAATACTTGCCAGAATAGCAATGACGACGGCAGCATTGACAAAATTGAAAACCATCTGGAAAGACAACAACATCACCTTCAGTACAAAGATCAGACTGATGCGCACCTTAGTCATCTCCGTTCTTCTCTACGCTTGTGAGACATGGACCGTGACAGCTGATCTACAGAGATGAATTAAGGCCATGGAGATGAGATGCTTCAGAAAAGTCCTCCATATGTCCTACAAAGACCACATCACCAATGAAGCAGTGCAAAACAGCATACGGCAAGCTATTGGCGAACATGAAGACCTGCTGACTACTATCAAAAAGCGCAAACTGGAATGGTATGGGCACGTGTCAAGATCATCAGGACTTGCAAAAATCATCCTGCAAGGCACAGTACAAGGAGCAAGAAAGAGAGGCAGGCAGAGAAAACGATGGGGAAACAACATCCAAGAGTGGACGGGCCTGACCTTCCCTGACACCCAGAGAATGACAGAAGACAGACAAAAATGGAAGATGCTGGTTGCCAAGTCCTCAGTGGTGCCCCAACGGCCACGGCTACTGGACAGATGAGATGAGATGAGATCTATTAACTCTTAGCGTCCTATAGCGCGGTAATGCGCGCCTCGCCTCTAATCCTGAAGCGCGGTAATACGCGCCTTGTTTAGTGCTGTTGTTAGCGATGATATCCTAGGAAGTAGGAGCTCTCCAGTGCATGAGAGAAGGTTTATTCGGCTTCCGGAAATGTCCGTGTATGTTTTCTGCGATCGATTTTGCTAGTATCGCATTGTTTTGTGGACGATTTTTTTTTTTTTTGAGGTTTGAGTTTGTGCATTTTTTACGGCGAAGATGGCGGATGTTAGCTCCGACAGCGATAGCGAGTTGGCGATCTAATCGATCAACATACTGCTGAAAGAGCTGAAGGACTTGGTGTGGACAGTCAAAGCGATATTTCTGTGTCCTCTGTGCATACTAGCGATCTCAGTGATGGTGGAAGTGTCTCTTCTGACGATGTTGATGGCGATGCCGAGTGGAGTGATGTTGTTGAAAATCACGAAAGGAATGCATTTGAAAGTGAAGTAGGGCCAAGTGAACCATTGCCATTTGATGCTAAGCCTGTGGATTATTTTTTGCTTTTGTTTCCTGAGAATATTTTTGAGAAGATCAAAACAGAAACAGAAAGGTATGCTCATCAGCAAGGAGTCGGAACTTTCACAACGAGTGTTGCTGAAATCAAAGCGTACCTGGGAATTCTCTTCTTGATGGGTGTGATTCAACTTCCAAGTTACAGGCACTACTGGAGCTAAAATCCAGTCCTCAGGCAACCAGCCATCGCAAATGTCATGACGAGGAATAGGTATGAAGTGATTACACAGTACTTTCATCTAAATGATTCCACTACAAATCCATCGCGTACTGAACCAGGCCATGATAAGTTGCATAAGTTCTTGATAATGCCAAGATGATGTTTGCAAGGCATTACAGACCACACAAAAACCTTTCTGTTGATGAGGCCATGGTAAAATTCAGAGGCCGCTGTTCCTTCTTGCAATACGTTCCTTCAAAGCCTTGCAAGTGGGGGATAAAGGCTTGGGCCATCGCTGATGCTGAAAGTTTCTACCTGCTGGATTTCAATATTTACACTGGCAAGGATCTCACCTCTGACAATGATGTCCCACTCAGTACTAGAGTAAGACCTCTGTACTACAAGTTCCATCGTGTGTATTTTGACAATTTTTTCACTTCGGTTAACCTTCTTGAAACACTGCTGAGAAAAAAAAAAACCTACTCATGCGGCACTGTCCGGCTCAATCGCAGAGGATTATCTGTTGCCATCAAAACCTGCAAACTGAAGAACAATGGGGAAATGAAGAAGATGCAGAAAGGACAGCTTCTTGCTGTGACTTGGTGTGAAAAGAAGAGGCAGGTCAGTGTGCTGTCAACAGCCAACGATGTGGGCAATATTCAGCGTGTTCGACATGGAAAGCGTGGACAGCCCGGCATCGTCTACCCAAAGCAATCCAAGACTATACAGACAACTACAATGCAGTTGAGAAGAATGACCAGCTGCGCTCCTATTATGGCATAGCAAACAAAGCCAAAAAATGGTGGAAATATCTTTTTTGGTTCATCGCAGACGTCAGCATGATCAACGCATACATTCTGCACCTGGAGGCACCAGGCGGGCCCCGCCCTAAACGGCTGACACACCTGGACTTCCACCTGTCTGTTGCCACTGGCCTCATCAATGGCTTCTCATCAAGAAAGAGAAGCTCACAAGTGATAACCCCTCCTCCTGTCATCAAGAAGCGAACTGTCCATGTGCCAACCAAAATTCAGACACAACGCGGCCTCCGCACCTGCGTCGTCTGTGCTGATGGTCCTGACAGAACACCTGCTGGGAGGAAGATCCAAACGTCCTGGGAGTGTGAATGCTGCAAAGTTTCTCTTTGCAAAGAGAAAGGCTGTTTTGCAAAATTCCACAACTTTGATATTTGAAATCTGCTTTGGCATGTACGAAGTGCAAACGGTAACTCACACCGGTGTATACGTTCCTCACCTGTACATTGTGACACCTGCTTGAAATTACTTTTGTGACAATGCACAGGAGTGTAAGCTTCAAGTCTGATGATTATTCATTTATTGCAAGTGTTTTGACTGTTCTGGACTGTAACTGCTCTACATTACTTGTGAACTGAATTACTTATGCTGAAAGAAGACAATCGGATGTTACCTGTAATTTTCTTCATCGATACATCCCTACATGTAAGGGTAGGTGCCTGATTTACAAGAGTTTTCTTATCTGTGTTGTCTGTGCTCACATTCACATGCAATTCATACTGTCTTGGTTTTTTATTTTGTTTTATTGACAAAGTCCCAAACACACCTGTAATTATGAATTAATTACAATATTCCTACAGGTAAAAATAGTTCTAAACTCAAGGTGGTCCTTTGGTTACATAGAATAACCATTCTGCAAACATATCCTAAAATATGAAGTCATTGTGACAATAAATAAATTTTCAGCATTTTTTTCAAATTTATAACCCATTTTTTTGCAATAAACTTCAAAACCTTACAGGGCAGAGGCACAAATGCACAGAAAACCTTATAGGACAGCAAGAGTTAATGCAAAAAAAAAAAAAAAGAACAATGTATCAAGCTGTACACCGTAGCTTAAAGCCACCTGACCTCATAGTTTTCCTGCTCTGTAGCTTCATCAGCCGGGTCTCGTCCAAACGGGGGCATGGGAGGATTTCCCAACATTGCCCTGCAACATTGAACACAATGCTGATCCAAACACTGTGCTGCAACACTGACCACAATATTAATGCATATTTGACCCATCAAACAACATTCCCTTGTAACCCTGACCACACTGTTAATGCACATTTGAGATTTTAAACACATCCTGGTAGCACTGCACAAAATATAAATGCAAATTTAACAAATGAAAACTTAATAAACAACAAATGAGGACAGAGCGCTTAAATTATCGAAAGATAACTCCAACAAAGGTACTGGCAGCGCTCACACATAGCCGTATGCAGACGCCTGTGCCCTAAAGGGAGCTTACCGTACCCAAACACGTAGCAAAGAGAGGGCCGAAAGAAAGGAACTTGGCAGATCCTCAAAAAAGATCTGCCCGCCCTTTCTTTATAACGGCGCTATTCTTCACACAGCTAGCCCTCGGTGCACAACGTGTGCATACAGAGAATCCATGTTAATGAAGTCAACCCGCTCACTAAGCGTGTGTTGACAACTAGGATTCAAAGACGAACACAACATATGACAAATATATGGAATCCTCAGAGTGCAAATTATAATTAATAAACAACAAATGAGGACAGAGCGCTTAAATTATCGAAAGATAACTCCAACAAAGGTACTGGCAGCGCTCACACATAGCCGTATGCAGACGCCTGTGCCCTAAAGGGAGCTTACCGTGAGCGGGTTGACTTCATTAACATGGATTCTCTGTATGCACACGTTGTGCACCGAGGGCTAGCTGTGTGAAGAATAGCGCCGTTATAAAGAAAGGGCGGGCAGATCTTTTTTGAGGATCTGCCAAGTTCCTTTCTTTCGGCCCTCTCTTTGCTACGTGTTTAGGTACGGTAAGCTCCCTTTAGGGCACAGGCGTCTGCATACGGCTATGTGTGAGCGCTGCCAGTACCTTTGTTGGAGTTATCAAATGAAAACTTGTTTAATGGCTCAGCAAATCAAGATAAATCACCGCAGAATACTTGTTCCTGAAGTGGCCAATTGCAAACTGTTAATAAGGCATATAAAGCAGTCATCTGCATCAATAATGAATAGATACAAATTTCTTAACTAAATTTGAGTTTTGTTAGCAATACTTACCATGACCCAGAATGCTAATTCTCAAGTTAGCGATCCCAACCCCCTCCACACATGCGCACTCCAGTGCGTCACCCCATGTGATGTACTCACTGACCGATTCAAGCTGACTTTCACAAGCCCGAAAAGGAACAGCAGGGAGGAGGGTGGGCCTAGGCCCCTTCACTGGGGGCACGGTCGTCCTCTGCCATGACCCCGGCCACCCCTGGGCATGGGGTACACCGGAAGTGACGAGCGAGGTGGCTCAGGGGCCTGCATGTTGGGTGGATACCGGATGTCATGCCACGTCTCCTGTATTGCAGTACATACAAAAGGAGATTCACGAATGCAAACATCTGTCACCCGCGGAACCGGAAGGTGGGAGGAAGAGAGGTAGGAAACCGGCTCTTCCGTTTCCGGTATGCAAGTTTGCATGCACTGGGGAAGGGGGGAGACAGTGCCTCCAGGTCTTGTACCGCCCAGAAGAGAGAAGCAGGTCTCTCATCTGTCGGGTCCACATCCTCTGGGTGTGACTCAGCTCCGATTTCCAGTACTTCCTCCCACTCCTCAGAGTAGGGACTGAAAACCGGAACTGCAAAAGCCCCTCTTCTGGTCCACGCCAGGGAAAGAATGGGTGGTTTATCGCTTGACCGACTGCTGTAACGTGGACTTGCCTTGCGGTCCGACGCATCAGTGGAAGGTTGTGCCTGCATGACCAACTGCGGAAGTGTGGGCATTTCCATGGAGTGGCCATGAAAGAAGTTGATTGCCTGAACCTATCCATCCCGCGGGGCAGAAGAAGAACCAGCAGAGACGTCCCTGCGTACAAGGAAGCGTCTCATTAAAAGCGCCAACTCCCCCTCCATCACATCAGGCATGCCAGCGAACGGGGAATGGCTTAAAGTGCGATCCCTCGCCCGATCCACTCCGAGAGCAGCGGTTGTGGTGTCATCAGGACCGACAAGTAAACCCACTTTTGAAGCTAAATTACCTGGCCGGGGGTATGATGAGACCACCAACTCCCCGACTGCAGGTGCAGGACTGAGGAAAATGGCAGGCGCGGTATGTGCAAAAGTGCCCTGCTGTGTAACCTCCCCACACTGTCCTGTAAAAACAGAAGACACAAGCAGAGGCGGCTCCGCATCCAGGGCTGTCAACGATGGGCAAACCAGAGGCCGGGACAGCTGGACAGGCCGGGCAACCCCATCTGTATCCACCACGGACACCAGAAGCGAATGGGACAAAGTGGCGGAGCGAGTAGACGAGGGTGACACGGCAGCCAGGGACGCAGGACCGCAGGTAGATGGCAGTGCAATTGGCGCCCGAAGAAAAACATCAGGAAGCTCAGAGGATGTTTCTGAAAGATGAGAAGTAACAGTGGCAGAAGGCCACCGGCGAACATCGGTCGCGGAAGAACGCCTCACGGTGCTTACAATCGGACGAACTCGCTGCGTGCCCAAATCACGCATACAATCGCTGGGCATTGTAGCGGAAAAAACAAATAACCACACTAAACTGTATGGTAACAAGCAAACAACAAGAGATCTATCGTGAGCACAGGCGCACAGAATAACGGCACACACACTTTACTAGGTAGTATAAGGCGAGAACACGAAAGCACACTCACTGCGTAAAATCTATTTAACTAAAAACAAAGAGCAAACAGAGACTCAGAAGGGATAAGAAAATCTCACTTCCCTTAAACCGCAGAGCGGAGCGCAGCAAAACCGCAACAGGGATGCAACACCAGTGGACGGAGCAGCAGCAAACACATCCCCAAGGCGCTTGAGAAAGTCAGCTTGAATTGGTCAGTGAGTACATCGCATGGGGTGACGCACTGGAGTGCGCATGCGTGGAAGAGGCCTTACCAGGGTTTGTGTACAAAAATGTTTGTGTGGAAGGTGTGGTTTGGGATCACTAACTTGACAATTAGCATTCTGGGTCATGGTACAGTATTGTGACAAGAAACTAAAGTTTTCATGCATATTATTTACATTATTCTTGCTGTGGACAAAGGTGCTAATAAGCGTACAGAATAGCTGTGGCTACCATGAAGTGTTACAGGCCAATGTAGAGACAGGTGTGGATGTCATGTGGTGACAGCTGTGCACATCCTGTGGTGAGTTGTGTATGTCATGTGGCGACAGCTGTGCATGTCCAATTGTGACAGGTGTGCATGTCATGTAGCGACAGCCATGCATGTCATATCTGCTACAGAAGTTATAGAAACTTCAAAACTCGGTGCTCGCCTTGTCCTGAAAGCCCGCAAAACAGACCATCCCACACCTCTCCTCCGCACTGGCTCCCCATTCAGGCCCGCATCGACTACAAGTTGTCCATACTCTCTGGTTTAATTTCTTCACCGGGGCATGCCCCATCTACTTTTCAGAACTTCTTACAATCTACACTCCAGCGAGACAGCTCTACTCCTCTTCAGACGATCGGATTCTCTCAGTACCCCGCATCAGGACAAAAACATATGGACAGCGCATGTTCACCTTCTCGGCATCCACCCAATGGAACTCACTTCCCCACAACATTCGCCACTCCCCATCACTACAGACTTTCAAACGTAACTTAAAAATGTATCTTTTCCGCGAGTACCTCGACTGACGTCGCGACTGCCTGTCTGCATGAACTTACAATTTTCTCTGTTCATCCTCTCTTATGATACTTTTCTACCCACCTGTGAATGACGGACGATCTGTATCCTAACCTGTTGGTCAGTGTTGCGTTCATCTCTCCCTATATGTGTGTGTGTGTTTTTGTTGTTTTCACTAGAGTGTCTGCCTCGTCTGCGTGAAGTGTGCATGAAATGTGTTCTTGCACGTTAAAAATCTACATTTATTATGTACTGACAGTTGTACTAACCATGTAGTGTCACATAGGGAAAGCTAAGAACCAAGAAATGGAGACTATCCCTACATTTCGGGTCTGGTTGTACAAAACATTACAGAGGTTTAAACACGATGAAAGACTTTCCGCAACTTACAAAAACTGAAGCAGAAAGCCAGTCGGATAGGGTGCAGGAGATGGTAAGGATGTGCGCAAACGGCTTCTTGGTGCTGGCGCTCTCCTGGCATAGAGGCGAGACAAAGGTCCCTGCAAACACACATACACAGGTATGACCACAATGGTCCCAGTAAATACAGGTATATACAAAGGTATGACCACAATGGTCCCAGTAAACACAGGTATATACAAAGGTATGATCACAATGGTCCCAGTAAACACAGGTATATACAAAGGTATGATCACAATGGTCCCAGTAAATACAGGTATATACAAAGGTGTGACCACAATGGTCCCAGTAAATATATACAAAGGTATGATCACAATGGTCCCAGTAAATACAGGTATATACAAAGGTATGATCACAATGGTCTCAGTAAATACAGGTATATACAAAGGTATGACCACAATGGTCCCAGTAAATACAGGTATATAAAAAGGTATGATCACAAGACCCTACTAGAAGATTGCACTTACTACATACCTTACGTACCTAATCTAGTAACATTAAAATTCAAAGCATGTCTGATTGCACGAAGTCATTCCTTCAGTCTAAAAATAGCGCCATTCGTCAGCTGACACACACACACAAAAACACAAAAAGACTTTTCCTAACTACTTGTACAAACTGCACCAACTTTTTTTTTAACATTTCCTGTAGCAGAGAATTCAAGTGAAAAAGCATAGCAATTATGCCCAAACCATAACACTTGACATGTATGCACTATTGTGTACGAAATACAGCTGTATTCGGCCATGTTTATTATCGATCCCCAATAGACACTACTGACTGTGAGAAAATGCAAGTGAAATCAGAGAACACTGTTTGCTGAGAAACAAGTATGTGATTCTTATTATGGCAATCAAAATATGAATCCTTCTGAATTGCCCGATACTGGTGGTAATGAAACAATATGTCACTTTCATCACGTTTACTGGAAAATGTTTGAGCCATAAGCTAAGGGTCAGAAGTCACAATTATACTGTGCACAAACCAATCAATGCACAGAATGTAACGCCTCCACGCGTCACACGCATTCCTACGACAACACACCTAGAAGACAACAACAAAGTTTATTAAGAAGAAAAATGAATTGGCAGAGGCACGGCGGTTCGTCTAAACTGCTACTCTTCTCATCTCGATAGTCTAGTGGTTTTTCTTTTCTCTTGTTAAGAGTTCTAGTTCCCTAGGCAGTCCGTCTTAGACCCATCCTATTGACATGATCGGGGAATGTCGGGTGGGTGACCGTCGTAATATAGAGCTGGTCACCTCTCACATCTTACAGTTCAAACGATATCTGTCGCGGAGGGGTGGGTCATCTTCCTGATACCAACTGGCCACATCAATGAACAGACTAAGCAATACGTCCCTCCATTGGCTGGCTAAAATCCATGCCCCTAGTGTTGCCTTCTCTTCAGGCGACTCGCTGATTGCGTCAACTAGCAGTTGCATGTGTTTGTGCACCAGGCGCACGGGCAATGTGTATATGCCTTCCATCCCTTCACTGCTGCCCAGCCATACGTCACTGCCAACGGTTCTGAAGGCGAGCAAACTTCTGCCATGAGGGCATTCTGGCCGGTTTCTTCTATCGTTCTTTCATGCTTCTCTGTCGCCTTCCTAGGTCCGTCTATCCCAAAGTCGTTGGCAGGCCCGCATATATTTGGGCGAGAGGCATCCGAAATATTCTAACGAGCCTCCCTCATTAGTGTCTCCCGTCAGCACTAGCGATTAGCTACCCTCTGACAGCCAGATTTATGTTGTTGTTTAGGACTCACTTGCGCGGGGTAATTGCCTATTATCCTCAGCTCGTGAGGTCGACCCTTGACTAACTGGGTCCACACCCCCGGGTTTTCCCTGATCATTCAACATCCAGGCGGTTGCTAATCGCAGGCCGCCAATTATCTTCCAACTATTATCAGTACTCGCCTACTAGCGTGGCCCACTTGTGCCATATCACTTTCCGGACTTCCCCTCGCACCTTGGCTCCGTCCGTGAAAGTCAGTCCCATTATGCATTCACGCCTTGTCTTCCGCCACTTAACGAGTAGCAAAGGTGCAAGAAAAACAGGTGACTGCCGCTTGGAGTAAAATCTATCTTAAATTTAAAACAAGGGAACTGGACCAAGCTAAGACATGACACAGACAAAGACAATCTACATGTTTCGGGGCACTACCCCTTCATCAGGACGACACAAAAACGACGAAAAAACGACAACAACGAAAACAGAAGAAAAAGACTTAGCTTCAGTAGATGTGGCGCATGGGCTGGACAGCAGGAAAATGACTAAGGGACAGTGAGTAAACAGGGTTAAAAAGAGGGGCAGCCAATCGCCAGGTGGGTAGGAAAGGGTAGGGAAGGGTAGGGGTGGAGAGGGGGCGGGGTGGAGAGAGAAGCGTGGGTAAGGGGGGTGTCAGTGTGGGAGAGAAGGAGGTGAGAGAAAAGAAATAAGAGAGAGAGAGGAGGGGTAAAGAGAAAGAGGAAGGTGGAGGGTCAGTGTTTGAGGTTGAGTCCAGTGGGTGCCATGGTGCCATGAGTAGCAAAGGACCAACAGCCTTTTCATCGCCACCACGATTAATCCGTCCTCCAAACCGTACAACACACACGCGCTATACACACACCAGAAACGCGTATTGTTATAACAAACCAATCAATGCACAGAACATGAGATCATGAGAAAGAACCAATCAGACATGAGAGAACAGAATTAAAAATCTCCATTACTGTAGGCCTAGTACTGCTGCATTAGTGTGTGGCATGATTACTGTGGCTGAACTCTTCTCCAGCTGAAGTTCATTTCTGTTTATCTCGCTTGTTCTCTTGCTAACCAGGTTTGGGAGAATTTTGGTTATTTACGAAACAAAAAATTTTTTTATTTCAACGAGGCCAGGGCACCTTCTGGAAGGGGGGAAGTTTGTACAGTGGGAATAACTAAAGTGACTAAGTGGTTACAATTCTTGAAACAAACCAATATACCAGCATGGCACAAAAATTTTCTTATGCGCTTATATGTTCCAAATGCTTCTGAGCTTTGTATAAAAATACTGCTAAATTACAAATGACAGTTACTAGCAGATGCCAAAAGAGCAAGCTTAAACCTTGATGGGAATCTAGTGAATTTAACAGGGATAAGGTCTTTTCTCAGAGGTTCTAGAGTCTGGCAACACAAAACAAAATGTACCTCGTCTTCGACACCTCTATGACACAAGCGACAAACATTCACAGCGCCACTTGTCACAGATCTGTTTCTGTGCTCTAAAATTCCATAAACAGCAAGTCTAAATTTTACCAACGCATTCATAACATATCTATTCATAAATCAATCAAGAACAAATGAGGACAGAGCGCTATAAATCGCCAAACGACAACCCCAACAAAGTACTGGCAGCGCTAGACACAACCGTATGCAATCAAGGGAGCCTACCGTACCCAAACACGTAGCAAAGAGCGAGTCGAAAGTAAGGAACGTGGCAGATCTTCATCTATTCATATTCAATTTTGGTTATTTGGGATGTGAAAATGACCTTATATCCAATTTCTCGATATAATCTACTCTCATAAAGCAGGTGATGGAAAAGTTAATTGTTGATAGGACCGAAGCAGTCAATGAATCCGGAGTTTAAAATTAATGGAAATGGACATGGCTTGAAGACAAAAGTGGTGAAGAATATTTGTCACAAAATACTAGGATGTTTCATGTTTGTGGGAAGATGCATCGTTGTGTTGGATTGAAAGTTGTGTGGCACTTGAGGACGTGACATGTGGCAAGCTCAAAGCACAAAAAAGCAAATTAAAATTTGAAGTTTAATTTTTTTAAATGATGTTTTTGGGTTATCTCAGATGGTCAATTAACGCACCACAGGTTATAGCACTGAGGAAGAAGTCAAAGCTGTGCATGCAATTTTGCGTTGGGTGGAAAAGTGGAGGGTCCTACAAAAGTCCGCAAATTTAGACACAGGCACAATCAGATATCACTTGAGGTCTACACAACAATCTGGGAAAATGCAAAACCAAAACACACTTTTATAATAATATGGTGCTTAATATGCTGGAAATTTACACTTAGTTATGGAAAATTTGACAGTATGGCTGAAATATCGTCTGCTAGTTTTCAGTTAATCTTTGGTCTAAATGTAAATTAGGGGTACGTTAAACTGTGGCTTGTGGATAGCTCCTGCACTAGAGATTGGCAAAAACTTTAGTGTGAACCACAACAGCAGAAGTGACATCATTTTGAGAAAGAGCAAGCTAGGCGTACTGTTTAGTCTAGACCAGAGCGTAGTTTTTTACAATGGGTTCATGAGAATCACTGCACAACTCATTATCAGATTGTTCACATTATAAAGAAACAGAAGATGGAAGAAAAGATTTTAAATCCATCCTATTATATGTTTGAGAATTAGCTTCCTGAAATATTGAGAAGAAACGTGATGTCCAACTCAACAACACCGATCACGATAAAGAATGCCATGAAAACACAACCCACGATAAATCAGTGAGCCATTGTCATGGATCAGTAGGTCATGACAGTACCTAAGAGTGCCGCGTGCCAGTTAAGAAGTGATGAAGTCAGTTTCACGTGCAGTAGGTGCGCTAGTTAAAAACGTATCGTATAATTGATGTGGTGAACACTTCTTTAGCGACACAGTTAGGGTTAGTGACACGGTAGAAAGGCTGGTGAGTGTTGGGGTTTAACGCCATGCCAGCAACAAAGGCTATATCATGGTGGACCAGAAAGGCTAGGGAATGAAAAGAGTGAGTTGGAGAAAGAAAGGCAGAGGCGAGCCGAGACTCAAGAAAGACAGGAGGAGAAGAACTGCATGTCACAGTCTGTGTGACACTACCAGTTAGTAACAGGCCAGGGGACAAGTTCTTTTAAAGAGTGTATCGACGAGTGATGTCGATTGAGGGCTTTACGCTGGGTGAGGGGATCAGTGAGAGAAATCTGCCGAATGTCGGCGAAGCTCCTTGTCCGCCATGTGCTTTTGCTATGGATTATCCCCTTTGCCGAGACAAATGGCAGGACTAAGTCACTGTTTTATAAAACTCCTTTCTTACAATGCTCCAGGACTACTTTGGACTGAAAAAAATTCTTTTTTTTGTTTTGTTTTCTTGATGTGTGTATATTTAAATTGGAGTAGCAAGCTACACTGATGTGCACTACAGATTTGACTGAATTATGTATTTTGAATTAAGCTGAAACTTAAAGAAGGAGCAAGTTTTCTTTTGTTGCTCTGAACCTGTGGTTGTAGTGGATATAGGTTGATAGTGCTGACAACTTTATTTAGAATGTTGTGAGCTTTGATATGAGGAAGGTAGAGTGAAAAATCAACTAGTGGTAGTGACTTAAATGTTGGGGCAGATAATACAGAAGTGTCCTTTTAGCTGCTTTTTGGTCTGTGTGAGTAGTGAGAAAGAACACGTGCACCCCCATGTCTGTGTGAGTGGTGAGAAAGAACGTTCACCCTGTGTGTCTGCATCAGTGGTGAGAAAGAACATGTGCACCCCTGTGTGAGTGGCGAGGAAGAAAGTGCACCCCTGTGTGTGGTGAGAAAGAACATGTGCACCCCCCCATGTGAGTGATGAGAAAGAACATGTCCACCCCTGTGTGAGTGGTGAGAAAGAACATGTGCACCCTTGTGTGAGTGGTGAGGAAGAACATGTCCACCCCTGTGTGGCTGGAGAGTGTGACGTGTGGGGCTGTGAGTTATCTACATTGCTGCAGGATAATTTAATTCTGTAAGTGAGCAAGTGCGAAAAGATTTAAATAGTACTGGTAGTGGTAATATAGTATAAAAACGCAAACGGCTAAGTTCCAAATAGCAGAGTATTTTAAAATATGCATCTGGAAGTACTCTGTCCTAAATTGTTTATCCTCCTCGTTAAAATGCTCTGAACACACTACAGTTCTCGGATGCCTTTGTCGAAATCTGCTCTTTTAGTTCACACAAATCAGTTCTATGCTTGCCAAGATAGCAGGGAAAGCATTTGAGAAAAAAAATGTCAGGGAAATAAAATCAAAGTAAAAAAAAAAAGTCAACCAAAAACAATGTCTTTTACTCCCCCTCCTGGCCTGTCCATTGTGAAAGAAATCAAACACTTGTTTTAACTTTTTCCTTTTGACTTAAATCTTCTCAACTACTTCTAATGGTCTGTGTTTGGAATAGGATATTTGAAATGAAACTTTATCAATCCTTGAAGATTTGCAATCAAACAGGTACGTGGACTACAGACTGTTATGCATGCACACACAAAGAACGCTAAACTTTTAAAAATTATACTCCGAGTATAAAGTACAAAAATTATATCAATGTTTCGGCGTGAGAAATATATAAGTTTATATAGCACGATATCCAGGCAATATGCAGGGTGCAAAATGCGTTTCACACTATATGGAGTAACAAAATAACAACAAAGTACAAAAACACTAAACAATTAAAACCTTTATAAAACACGTTATAAAGATTGAAAATTCCTAATTACAATAATAAAAACTATTAATCAGACAATAAAATGGACATAAAAATAAACAAGAGCAAAACTTATTCAGAAATACTATAAGCACAACAAACAATGCCAACAATAAAACAGTACAGACTAAAGTACTGAAACATAAGCGTAACAACCTTAACAATTAATTGAACAGATGGATACTGATGAAAGTGTGAGCGTTTCACTTTTAATGTTACTGCAGCTTCTCTACAGCACAACAACATACTATCTACCTTGACTTGGGCCCATTCTTGACATGACGCCAGGCTCGGAGTTTTCCTACTTTTACCCAAGATTTTTTTCCAGCAATAGTTTCGAACTTGTAAATACAAAATCTGCTTATTAATAACTGTGATGGACGCAGCCATCATGGAGGCGGTTTTGGCCACTATGCTCACAGCCACAGCGGACGCTGGGG
>SMGT01013768.1:180907-204466 GCA_004794575.1 Lanistes nyassanus | reverse complement strand
GGTTGATACTCGTCCCTGTTTTGTGCCTGTCAGGTTTTTCACTATCTGGTATGCCTTCTTGGTGTTATTCCTCTGCAGGTGGCTTTCGATTTCATTGCACTGTTCTTCTACCCATTTTTCCTTTGCCCTTTTCATGCGCCTTTTGACCTCCTTGTTGACTTCTTTGTATTTTGCTGCACCTTCTACTGTATTTTTCTTGTTTCTCAATTGTCTTCTTTTATCGCACAGTTCAAGGACATCAGCTGTGACCCAAGGTTTCTTAACTGCCCTATGTTTGCCTAGGATCTTGTTGGCTGTTTCAGTCACTGCCGTGTTAAAGGTAGTGATCAGCGTCCACATCTGTGTTGTCTTCGGCACCGAGGATGGTCAATGGTGCAAATTTTCCCCTATCATTGCTTGAAAAAACAGCTTATGTCTAAATATAAACAATGTTCTATTTTGTTTCAAATCGTCTGGATCCTATACTGATCACTTTAATTACCAACAGAAAATTTAGCAATCAGTACCTGGCATTACATCATGATGTCACTACTGTACTACTGTCTGCCAAAAGTTTCTGAGGCTGAGGAATGGGGGGAGGGTTTGAGGTGGGAGGCAGTATATGACAGTGTTGTAGGTGAGACTTGCTAGCAATGGTTGCATGGATTAATTTTTTAAGTTTTGTGGAATCATATCTGGAGGCACTTTTCACAACATTGACATGCTCAAAATTTATTAAATGTTGTTCCCCACACAACTTTCGTTTTTTTTTTTTTAGTGTCATTGTCAGTTGTTACCATTTCTTACTATACTGCTAGTTCATACATATTGAATTTGAAGCTGGACTTACAGCGATGTTTCCTGCAATAACCTTACTAAGCACAGTCAGCTGATCCTTTCGTATGTCGAAATGACAGTTATGAACAAGCAACGTGAAATGATGAACTGCAGTGCATCCAACTTTAAAAAAAACTATGAATGCACGCACATTGGAGGGAAGTAACCAAGACACTTTTACTAACTTGCCTACTGCCAGATCAGCGATGAAACATTTGGCCTTGCCAACATTCGTTTGTGATTGATCGAATTTTACCTATCATCTAATTATGCAAGAACACAGCTGTACTTCCTTTCTGGTTCTCCACCACCTCCCCCCATTTTTTTTTTTACATTCTCACACAGGCATGACTTCATCCGAGAGTTCACCACATGCTTCCTGTTCATGTGGCTTTAGTTTACTCATTACTGCTTAGGCCAGTGAGCCAGTACCATGAGTCAAGGAACGCCTTATGGAAAGCGTAAAATTCTTATACTTGATCAGTGTGTAAACGTCATAAAAGAGATTGACAGTGGAAAGTCTTTGTGTGAAATCGCAAAAAAAGCAAAACACAAATTTCATGCATCAGATCGGACCAAGAAACCATTCTACAGGAATGTAAGAACGGAGGATGATCCAATTTAATGTTAAAAGAAATGAAGAAAAATGGTGTATGAAACTATGAAGACTCAAATGAAGCTGTGTGGAACTGGTTTTGCACTGCGTGGTCGAAGAATCTGCCAATTAGTGGACGTCTGATACAGGAATAACTGCCTCTCGCTCCTCATTTATCCCATCTGATCTTGGTTACATTTTCCAATTTTTTGAAAATGATGTGGGGTTAAGTAATTTTAAATTATTGGTTTAAATGTGTTTAGAATCTGGATTTCATGTCTGTTTTTCTTGCAAGCATTTTAAGTCACACCTGACCGGGTTTGCACGAGTAAAAAATTTGTCAACACATCAAATCGCGTGAATAAATTCTTCTCCACAATTTGTAAATAATCCATTAAAATTCCTAACCTGAAAATATTGGTAGCTTATTCAATGAACTTGATTTTTTTCCTGCAACCACATTTCCATTTGGTAGCATATGTGGTCATATGTTGATGTTGCATTTTGAATTTCAAATAAACACAGCACATATGCTGTATAGAACACGTACCCTGTAATCCGCAACATTAGAATTAGTTTTTAAACACTAAGCTGTAATTTACAGTGTAAATGGAGTTACTGTAAATATATTTATTTAAAAAAACAGTTCAACAGTCTGTCTAGTCTTTGTTCTTGTGCTGGGAAATGTGCACAGTTAGGACAGTTAGGACAGTTTCCTCACGTTCCCAGTTCAGCCAGATGTTTGTTCTTCTGTGCATGTTTTGATGCTTTGTGCTTCTGCATTTTTCAGGAACATTAGATCTCTTGTTTACACACACTGCATTTTTTTGGTTTTTCCCCAGCAAAAAGAACTCCTTTTGTCCGTTGAAATGGGCCATGACGATTGCACACCATCAAACGGCTGGCTAAACTGCTGGCAGAAACACCGCAATGTTAAATTCTCTGCACTGTGCAGAGAGTCTGCAGCGGTGTCACAGCAGACCGTTGATAAAACGAAAAATCTTTTGCCCGAGATCACCAAGGACTATGCATTGATGTTTTAAAAGCCGATGAAACAGGATTGTTTTACTGTGCCTTGCCGATGCACTCATTTGTTGTAAAAGGAGATCCACATAAAGGCATTAAAACGGCTAAAGATGGGATAAAAGTCTTGCTTGTCGACTCAGCTACTGGAGAGAAGCTCAAGCCACTGGTGGTGGACAAGTCGGAGAACCCCAGATGTTTGAAATCGGTCAGCCATTTACAGCTTCCAGTCACATATAAGTGGAATAAAAAGGCATGGACGACTTCCACCATTTTCAGGGAATGGCTAGAGAGCCTCAACAATAAAATGAAGCTGCAGGGAAGAAAAACACTTCTGTTAGTAGACAACTTTGCTGCCCATCCACCCGTTTCATTTTCACACGTGAAACCAGTTTCTCCCACCAAATACCACTTCCAAACTGCAGCCATGTGATGCAGGGTCATTTCGACCGTAAAAGCAAACTACAGAAAATGGCTAATGAGACATATTTTGGCCAGCATGGATGAAGCCGCAACTGCCACAGAACTGGCCAAATCAGTGAACCTTCTGGATGCCATCAAATGGTTGCATGTAGCTTGGTCTGCAGTGATGAAAAATTCATAAATGTTTCTCGCAGTATGGGTCTGGCCAGCCAGTTGGCGACGAAGGGCAGCAGGAAGCAGAGAATGAGGCCATTCTGGAAAACGAGGCTGTCTATGAGATTTTGCTTGGTCATGTGGGGTGGATGATGACACATGCACTGTCAAGCCAGATGTAGATTTTGGTTCCAACTCCAAGATGTGAAGATGTCCCAGAATGCGAAGAGAAGGCAGCTGGACCACCTGCTGTCTCAACAGGAAATACACTATTGCACAGCAGGGAGCTCTTGACCTTTGCAACATCTCATGCAAAGACTGGTTTAATGGCTGAGTTGGAAGACATGAAAATAATGTAAGCTTCCACTCACCAAACAAAACACTTTGAAAATAGCACACTGAGCTGTTTTTTGACAGGCTCTTGTTTAGATGCCTTTCTTGGCAATGAGCAAAGAAGTGTGGTCTGTAAATAATGTATATAAATATATAAATACAATAAATGTGTGCAGAGCTCTACCTAGTTATTGTTTTAATGATTTTTCCCCTTATTTTTCTCTTTTGCTATCCCCCTATCTTGAATGGTTTTTACACTAAGTATATATATATATAACAATCTGCATGTTTGGTGCGTGTGTAGCACATGTATGGTGCATAGTCAGAGACCCCCAACCCTCACAGGAGACTGAGTTAATCGTGGTCACAATTAGGTCTGACCTTTCCAGGACTAAGCATGTGCTAGAGGAGGCCCAAAAGACGATAAGGTGGACTGGTGCCGTACTGCGAGGTGAGTCCTGCTAATCGCTGGTGGGCAGTTAGCTGCATGCAATTAACAGCTACCTGGATGGATGAATGACTGAAACCCAGAGTCAATGACCAAGGCAGTGTACGGTCGACTATGAGAATTGAGAGTGGTAGCATAATTGCTGCACTCGAGTAGGACCAAAACAACAACATCAATCTGGACTGTCAGTGAGCAGTTGACAGTCAACTCCTAGGGCGAGCATCTAATGTGGGAGACTCGTTAGGATGCCGAACATGCCTATGTCCCCGATATAAGCTGGCCGTGCCAGCCACAGAAAAGAGGAAGGCAGAAAAGAAGGAAGGAAGGACGGCAGAGGAAGCCAGCCCGAATGCCCCTCGTGGCGAAAGTTTGCTCGCCCCTCGAACCTCTGGAAGTGGCGTAGGCTGAGCAGCAATAGGGTGATGGATGACGGAAGTACATTGCCCGACTGTCTGGCGCAACAACACCTGCAACTGCTGGTGGATACACTCATCGAGTCCCCCGAACAGAAAGCAACACTGCGGGCATGGATCGAGGGTGGCTAATGGAAAGAGGTACTGCTGGAGCTGTTCCTTAAGGTGGCCAGAGGGTACCAACAGACAACCACCTGCTCCACTCCGGTAACTATGTAAACCATGAAGAGATGTGGGAGGTAAATGGTTCCATGTTATAACGGTCACCCACAAGTCTTTCCCTCCACTATGTCGGGAAGATGACAGAACCAGAGTGGAGAGCAAGTAGTTATTGATGGACAGATGTCAGTTTTGACAGCTGTGGCCAGGCCAGTGAAGACAAGAAACAGATAAGCAAAGTATATGCAAGTTAGAAACTGGAGAAGACGCTATTCAAGAGACAGGTCCAAGAAGAAACCACTAGACTATCAAGATTTGAGAAATTCATGAGCAGACTGAGAAGTTTAGACAAACAGCCATGCCTCCCCCCATTTTCATGTTTTTATTGAAGATTTAATAAATCTTTGTGTAGCGCATCAATAATCTCTGGTATCGACGAGCACGAAATGGCATTAGGCTGTGTGGCTGTGAGAGCGTGTACGACACGTGGAGGTGCTATATGTGGTCTCGAGTTGCAGATTAGAGATGCCTGTGATGACGGGCCACCTGCCGTGTCAGAACGCTTCTGGTGGAACCAAGGGTGTCCCCACAATGCAGGTTTTACTATACTTCGATAAACTTAGCGTTTTGTGTCCCAAATCAAAGCCATTGAAGCAGTTTAAAAGTGAACTGATGATCTATTGGTACACGGTGGGGTTTTCGTTTAGCTGTGATGCAAACGATAGGCCAGTCTTGTCGCTGTTCTCATGCCGCATCTCATCATCAGCAGCGAACAAGAAATCACAGAGACCAAAATCAATATGAACAAGTTGCTGCTAAAGATGCGTTCTTGTGAGTCAGCTTGCTAGTCAACTGCTATGCCCACCCATTGATACTAGTGATAGGACTAGTCTCGTGAGTCAGCTTGCTAGTGCACTGCTATGCCCACCCCCTGATACCAGTGATAGGACTAGTCTCGTGAGTCAGCTTGCTAGTCCACTGCTATGCCCACCCCCTGATACCAGTGATAGGACTAGTCTCGTGAGTCAGCTTGCTAGTCCACTGCTATGCCCACCCATTGATACCAGTGATAGGACTAGTCTCGTGAGTCAGCTTGCTAGTCCACTGCTATGCCCACCCCCTGATACCAGTGATAGGACTAGTCTCGTGGTCAGCTTGCTAGTCCACTGCTATGCCCACCCCCTGATACCAGTGATAGGACTAGTTAAGCCCTTATTCCCAAGTTTTCAGACCTTGCTGGAACAAGTTCAACTTCCCATACTTTTTCCAGCCCTGGAAAAGGTCCCCCAGTTTTACCACAATCAAGCTGTTTTTCAATTGATGCAGTCCAAAATCTAGAAATTCCATGCCTTTTTCCAGACTTTGTTGGAATAAGTTCAAATTTCCATACTTTTTCCAGGCCTGGAAAAGATCCCCCAATATTAAAAAACAAAAATCTCCAGACTTTAAAAACTGCAAAGAGTCCTTTTCCAACCTAATACAATTCAGGGCGGTAAAGTTTCTCCCTTACATAGTTATGGAAAAGCTTTCGTTCCTCCCTTGCACAAGAAAGGGAAAAGTAAAGTGCCTAGTCATCATCTCACCTTTCTACCCGAGTCATCAGTGTAAACACCTGGGACGAACTGAGGTGAATTCTGCATGGGGTGGTTCACAGCTGAGTGATGGTCTGCAACAAAAGAAACATTTCTTAAATTTAAAACAAGGGAACTGGACCAAGATAAATAAAAATCACTTAGCTGACAAGGACACTGGTCATGTATGGTCGATGGACAGGAGGAAAGTGTGCAGAAGAGGCACAGAGCATAGAACGTAGAGCATGTTAAATCAGTGGCAAGGAGTACTACAGTCAATAGAAAGGTGTGTCCTATCCAGGCTAGTGAATGGGGAGGGGAGAGGGGGTAAGGGAAAAGAGGTGTGGGGGGTAGTTACATTCTACAAAGAAAATCAGGAGACAGGGAAGAGAAAAAGGTGGGTGGAAGAGAGGTTAGTGTTTTAAGTCCTCCATTTTATCATCCGGTCACACAGATATTCTTACTATGTAATCATGGCATGTTATTGTGACATTTGTAGAATACTTAGCCATGAAGAACTGTAACAAATCGTTTGACATATTCTGGGCATGCGATAGCACACTGGTTCTTTAATCAGTAAGCTCATATTTTTGTGTTTGAAATATTGATGTATAGCGGGAGAGGCTGATTGAGTGATTTGTCTGCATTTATGATCTGAGAGTGAGAGTAAGAACCAGATCTATTGAATCTGACCTGAATACTGTCTGCATATAGTGTGTTTAAACCATCTCATTCTACTTTAGTTTTACCGAAGAGAATTCTCTCATAGAATCTGGGAGGCAGAAATTAGACGTCAGTATTGGCCAGAACAGGAAAATTTAAACGTCCAGAAGTTATCTTAAAATTTTATTAAACTTTCGGCTTGTTTTACGACCTGAAAGACTAGGAAGACAATCAGATCCACCCTAAGGACCAATTAGAATCCTGATGAAAGAGAAGTTAAAAACTGTGTAATACTGATATTCAAATTTGCTGATTCAGCCCTCCTGTTTTAATATATAGAGAAGCTTTACAAAGTGGGCTTTTGTCTTCCATGAATGAAAGGAGGAAAGCGAGGAGCAGGGTTCGTACAGAAAAATGGCCAAAAAATTCCAGGAGATTTCCAGGACTATTTTTTAAAATTTCCAGGACCACTTAAATCAGTAATAATACCAGTCTGCTACTGACAGCAAACTACAATTTGAAATTACTGATATAATTTTGTGGTGATAAAAATAAAATGCCTGCAATGCGCAGTCACTGTCCAGCTTGACTCTTCTCTCACACAAATTGTTTAGAAGGAATTGTCTCGGTGGTCTTCTGCCTTGTGGTCAAACTTTCAGAAACAGTCGCTGTCATCACCACCAAGGATGGACTCGCAGAATTTTGAATACTGTATGATACAGCATCGCAGTTTTCTCTCTTTACTCAACCAGCCATAATTTCCAGTGTTTTTTTTTTAAATTATGAAAGTTTAAGCTGATTTTACATTTTCCATTTCGAACTCAACTGTTATGCAGACCTCAAATTGTCTGCTCATGTCTGCATGGTACCATTTTAAAATAATATACACCAGATTTAATAGAAAAGGTGGTTTTTGTTTTAAATTAATAAATCCATTTGAAAGAGCAGGCATGCAAGTGGGGGTAGGCAAAAAAGAAAGAATGTACCGCACGATTTTCACTAGGCTAGGCCAGCTATAGTACAACTGAAGATTATGTAATGACTTTGCGGAAATATTGCTGGACTAGCGAGCTGTACACTGATTTTGAGTTCTGAGTACTTTTACCTGGGATACTTATCTCAGCTATGGTGAGAGCTAGTCTGCCAGTGATGCTAAATGCAAACTACTGTCAAAAGTGTCACAGCACTGGGTAAGTTGTTTTTTTTTTTAAAGAAGACAGTTAATAGTATATAGATAAACTTTTTGTTTCCTTTAACAACTATACCAACATTATTGCCTTATTATTATTTGAAGCTCAAGTCTAAAACAGGGTACTTCGGATAAACAGTTTATTCTGTCTGAATATAAACAATGGCATTCTATACTATCTCCCTGTTTCAAATGATCATGAATTGGTCACTTTAATCAGTAACAGAAAAATGCAGTGCCTGTTATATCACGATGTCAGTACTGTACTGACGTCTGCCAAAATTTCCAAGGGAGTCGGGGGAGGGGAAGACAGTGCAAAGCATACGCAGTGCAACACATGAGACTACGGACTAAACAAGAACTTGTCACATTCACTGGCCAATTCTTCTTTGCTTCGTAGAGTCGTAGTACTTGAATGAGCTTTTCACAACGTGCTCAAAACGTATGAATTTCTTTTTAAAAATCTTCCCCCCATGACTTCACTTGTTACCACTGGCTAAACCATCTTGCTAACACTGCTAGTAAAAGTATCGCGTTCGAAAGTGGACTTACATTAACGTTTCCCGCAATAACATTACTAAACAAAATCAGCTGATCTTTTACTCTGAATTGACAGCTAATATTTTGAAGTGAGCGACATAATCTGCACCACACCGAATGTGCGTGAATTCAAGGGAATAACTAAGATGTTTTTGCTAACTTGTCTACCCTACTGCATGATCAGTAATGAAACAGTTGGGCTGACCAAAATGTATATGTAATGGACTTAGAAATGTGTGCGTACAGAAGACACACGTTTTTTCAAATTATATGCATGATTTTAAATCTTTGTACAACTTTGCTTAAATCAGGAACCCTCCTGAGCTCCAGGTTTTGGAAAACCTCACCCTACCCTCCCCCCACCCTCCAATTTTCTCCTCGAATTTATATGAATCACAAGAATGACAGTTTTGATGATGGAAAAAATGGAAATCTGTTTATTAATGGAACTCTGACGTGCCTGAAATGCACTTTCCACCTGGCATTTTTTTAATGCAAAATCTTCACAATTTGAATCGAGGGTCTGACACTCCAAGCTACTGCATGCTCTAAGATAATGGTGTACTTGTAAGAGAACTCTAACGTGACTTTTCAAAGTATGCATGATGGGAATTCAATTGTGATCATCAAGGGTTTTGCTTTTTTAAAAAAAGAGGCAAGTTTTCAGGAAGTGAGTCTCAAAATTATAGTTTGCTCTTTCAAAATTCAAGGAGTTTTCCGGGACTAAATGCAGACTTTTTGATTTTCCAGGAGTTTCCAGTTGTACGAACCTTGGAGGAGAGTGTGATGGACAAGAAAGAAACATCTACGTAGGGACTTATCAGGTTGGGACAGGAGATAATTCCTTCTATCGCAGCTAAAAAGTCTCTGGTGGGCCTTTCAAAGGAGTGTCCCACAACATAGAGCACGTTTTTAATTCTTTAACGAAGAATGGGGCAAAGTAACTTGATATTTCCATCTTAGCCACCCCCGTTCATGACAGTTGTTGGTATCTGCAACTATCCTAACAGAAGATACAGACATTTAAAAAGAGTGAGCATAGCACAATGCATTGTAAAAAGATGACACAGCACATCATTGCTACAGTTCGCCAGCGCTGCACAGTGCATGTGCCAGCGGCTGCTCTAGCTGTGAGTGTTTGGTGGCCAAGCCATCTCCGTGATTGCTACATCCATTATATAAGTATTAAGTAATTACAGGTTACTAGAAATAGAATGTGTTGGGTAAGAGATTGTTTAGATTTACGTTGTAAGAACTGTATTGTGGTGATCTATATAATGAAGATTTTCTTCTATTGCTGTAAGCTAACATTACTACCCAACTTGGACTCTATACTGTCTTCTTTTCTCTTTCACTCACCAACTCACACACAACACACAAGTTAACACACATTTGCTGACCTGGAGATGAACTGCAATCGCTGCCCGATATCATTCTTGCCTTCTGATACTTTGATGCACACCATCCAAAATAATCCGCCATTAGGTAAGTGGAAAACATTGTCACTGTATTATTTTATAATTTATAATCATCTCACTGTGTAAGGTAAGCGAGTATTTACAGAATGAAATATCTAGGCTCATATGAGGGATGACTCCCCGCTTTCTTTCTGGTTCAGCTACATTTCCTTCCATCACCTGCTGTTCTAAACACAAGATCAAAACACACATACCTGATTTAACTACACACACACTATGACCAAGCGTAGAACATACAACACTCGTCACCTGGTTGTTTGCACAGTCCACACAATGTCAAAGTCTGTACCAAAGTGGCACCCCACTCTGCTGTCCTAGACATTGATGTGTCAGATGGTCTTCCTGGCTGCTCCTGGGTAGCAGCAGACTCGTGCTGTTGAACTCTCCTTTGTGTCCTTTGCCTCTGGACAAGATGCTTACTGAGGATTGTAAAGCACTCTCGCTGATGTCACACAGCCACCGCACTGTGCCACAGTTCTCGACTGACCATCAACCCATGAACTGGATCCAATGGAGTTTAGTTACATACACCCACTGAAGACTGGATCTCTGCTACTGCTTTAGACAGTTGTCTCTTGACTTCATCTTTTATGTTCTGCAGTTCCTCCTTTGCCCTGTCAGCATAGGCTGTGTCTCCACAGCAGAGGAAACATGCCAAGCCAAACACCAGCCCTGGAGGATCCAACATTTCCAAAGAAAAAAAACTATTGCACTAGCCCTTCACTCAACTCCTGTAGGTGACACTTGGCTCTGTGGCAAGGCTCAACGCCAACTGCCTTTAGCGGAATGTCCTTAGACTTCACAGCAGACACTACAGCAGCAGTTCTGCAGCAAAATGTCTCTCAGCTGATTGAGCAGAAGATAATGAAGATAACTTGGTATTCTAATCCAGTCCTTTTATTCTAACCCTTTCATGCATACATTGCTGCATTCACACACACATGGTCATTAAGATACATACATCAATCAACCAGGACAAACAGCAGTGGTCATGCCCCCTGGCTCTCCCATAGCCCCTTCTAAGCAGGAATCTAAAGTGGGCCTGATCTACCCCTGTCCCTGGGCAGTTTGTCTCTTTGAACTGATCACAAGCCCTAATGGTTGGCACTACAAAACCCTTTTCTTTGTGAAGTAATTCCTCCCTGCCTAACTATCCCTGTATCTGGCTGGCACTTGACACTTATGCGATGGCTCCAAATCTCACCTGTGCCCGACAGCTGTCAGGTCCCAGTAACGCCTCGCCTCGCCCTAAAGCCCCACGCCTCACTGGTGATGCGCAACACCCTGGGCTGGAAGTGTGAACAGGGTCCCTGGGGCACATAACTACTGCTCCCAACAGGGTCCCTGGGGCACCTAACTACTGCTCCCTCGTGGCCTGGCAATTACCTAACAGAGCCAGGTGGGGGCTTAAACAATGGGATTATGACCTAGCAAAAGCAAGATGGCTGTTGATGGGTCAAATCTATGGGGTAAATCTTTTGGCTCACTAAAACCAAAAACTTGACAGCTAACTTCAGTTGCTATGCAGTACCTTGTACAAAGTATGTTTGGGCTTTTGAAAATGGATGTGGAAAAAAATGACCGTGGGCAGTAGACAGATGTTCTAAACTTTGTGCATGATTTTACCATTTTCATATGTAAAACACACACTTGTGCATAAATCAGGAACCCTGACAGTAGGCAGATGTTTATCAGCTGTAGGTAAATGCTTATCAGCTGTAAGCCAAAGCCTATCAAAATATACCTAGGAAGTATCTAAACACTCAAGTGCAAGACTCAACAGACTATACACTAATGCAGTCTGCCAAGGTAAGTAAATCTGAAGCTATTTGTTGATTTTCAAAACAAACAAGCACAACCTGATGGTAAAACTTTTAACTCAAACATGCCCCATGGAGAGCAAACGTGCCATGGCATGCGCAGCGCTAAATGCTACATGGCGAACACCTCTTATGAATTTTGACGATTTATTTGTGGGGAATGGCTAATGGTCTAAGGTAAAGAACTCTTACATTTGAAAGCTTAATCATTTCTTCATGAGTTGCATCCTGTACACTGTGTTTAAACCAGTTTTCGACCAAAATTCCAAGCAAATGAAAAATGACTGTGAAGTGTGTATCCACACATGCCCTAGATTTACTCTTCAAATGACACGCTGATGAGGCAAATTTACTATGATAAAGTGGATGATACTATGCAAATTTACTATGATAAATTTACTACGATAAAGTGGATGAAGACAAGAATATTTGTGCCTGAAAGACCAAAGAGAGTGATTACAAAGAGAAAAACCAGCAAGCACCTTGGAAATATGCACTTCACAGTCTGAAATTTTGGACATGCGGTATATGGCGCAGCACATGCTATATCAGGTCTGCCTGACATGCGGCGTAATTGCGTTAAGATGGGCATGAGCACATCTTTACAAGCACGCACCCTGGGCTCAGTAGGTTTATGTTAACTTTCATAAAATAACAGTATCAAGATGGGCATGAAAACACTTTTACAAGCACACATCCTGGGCTCAGTATGTTTATATCAACTTTCATAAAATAACAGTATCAAGATGGGCATGAAAACACTTTTACAAGCACACATCCTGGGCTCAGTATGTTTATGTCAACTTTCATAAAATAACAGTATCAAGATGGGCATGAAAACACTTTTACAAGCACACACCCTGGGCTCAGTATGTTTATGTCAACGTTAACAGCACCTTAGCCTACCCACTCACTCTTACAGTTTGTGCCTGATCATTTTATCCTACCAGCAGTTGCAAAACAAGATCAAGTGATGATTAGGCAATACAAAAACTTCAAGCAAGCAGAATAAAGGTTTCACACAAAATTGCTTACCTTGAATACTCCTGCGCCTTGTAGACTCACGCAGATCATAAAAAGGTGACACGCGGTGGTGTTCTGCCAAGGAAGGGCTCAGGCTGGGACTGAGGTTGATGATTGGAGGACTGTGCGTGCTGATGAAATGGTGCTGCTGCTCCGACGACAGTGTGCTCAACTGCCCAGATGTCTCTAGAACATGGGTGGCTGTAGCATCTGGGATGCACAAATCCTCAGAGATGCACAGGTCCTCTGGAAAATGATCATCTGGTAAACATATGCCATCTGGACCCCCTACTATGTGGTGATGGCGGTGGTGATGGCCATGGTATGGGGGCTTTGGCAAAAGATGGAACTGAACGACCTGAGGTTCCTTCTGTTGTGAAGCAACTGGCATAATCCACAAGCAGCCCTGCAGCCTCAACCACCTGCCAGCAGGTAACAACTAAAGCTTATTTAGCATATTAAGACTCAAGCTGCTACAACAACAACAAATGCTCCTAGTCCTAATGTGCTAATGATGGGAGGATGGGGAAGTGCATACTGATGAAATCTGTTTTGAGGGGAAACTTATCTTTAACAGCATGTAAAGTAAGCAAATTAATCAGTACGAACATAGGTACACTTCTTCAATTACATCCTAACACCAACAGAATTCTGCATGTCATGATGTGATCATCTTCTGTACACTATGGGTGTATTTACTATTCAGTATTCTACTTCCCACTGTCTGGTTATATATATTTGCAAACAGCCTTGCTTTCTGTTAAGATTTTTAAAAAAATGCTCTTATAAGAAAAATATAATACACTGCACTTTCCTGACTCTCACTTGAATTAAAAATCGTTTGAGGGAAATAAAAGTCTGCACATTCCAAGCTAAAAGAATACTCAAACTTCTTATCACAAAACTTAGATTAAATATCTGCATAAAAGAGGCAGCGATGGGGGCGGAGGAGAACTTGAAGAAAAAAGTGATGCTCCCAGGGCAGAGAATGAGCGAAGAATCACACTTTTGAGCGTACTGTACATCGCTGTCGAACAGTTAACGGTCTATCCTATGTCTGTTTCACTCCCGAGTAGTAGTCCCTAATACAAGCAATAGACTTACTCATTAAGTCTCAATCTACTAGTACTACCCACTGGCTCTTGTGTAAACTGTTACGAAAGCCTTTTCCGAACTATTTAGTATTTTGATTCAATAATGCTCGTCTATCTCAGTTTTTAAAACAACGGAAAAACGCGTTCCTGCCTGTCACAAATCATTCACTGAACGACTTTTTTTTTCGCGAAGCATTCACGTTAAAACGGAGTGAACGCGCATTTAATGTTCCTTTCTGCTTTCAATCTAATGCCGAGCACAAGCAGCACGGTAACTGCTTCAAAACTCTTTAATAATCTATAGATCTGTGACTTAAGCATCGGTAATTATGGTAAAACTATTAACTAACCTTTAAAGTGACACTGTTCAGAGTGTAGCGTTTCCACCGACGTTTAGTGTTCACAACATGAACAGTCCGTGTCCTCGACCGTCTAAGCCTGCCGACTCAATACAAGCCAATGTGCGAGACTGCGCCAATCGACTAGGCTTTGCACAAGACCAAGTCGGTATGACCTGAATACTTGAGACCCCAACCCTTCCCCTTCACCTCCAACCCTTAGGGGTAGAAGGTGTTTAAAAAATAACCATAAACAATACCAACCAAAGCTGTAAAAGCAGATGAATATTCAAAACACAAAACTAAGACACGATAAACACTCCATCGAATCTTGGAATGAATCAAAACTTGGTCATGCCTGCAGCCCGCAGATGATAATCAAATAAAGGATTCCCCGCCTACAAGGTGACGTCATATCCGTAGGAAATGCCTATTTAACGAAATGGACAAAGGTCTCTCAAAATTTGGCACATAAGCAAACACAACCATAATTATTTAGAAAAAGTTATGTCTATTTTAATTTTTAAAATATAATAACAACATAAATCTAAATATGGGATCATGATGACGAGATTATACCTAAAATAAAACAACAGCGATTGGCTTTGTCAGTTCTAAGGCAGGGCAAGGCGAGAGAATTTGTAAATAGTGCTGGGAGGAGAGTGCGTAATTGTATTTTGTGGCTGATGGACTTGAAACATTTTTACGTGTAACACGGAACACTTTCTTTGTGAATCTTCTGTCATAAGAGGAATTTTCTTCAGCTGTACTGTTTGGTATTAGTAAGGGTGTGGAGATCTTCGACGACGTTTCTCGTTCACTCGAAACTGTACACATCTAGTCCGAAGAGTACAGACATCTTTGATTTTGCGCAAAGTTTTCAAGGCCTTTGTTTTGAATAGTTTGGAAGCTCAGCATCGGGCTTTACCTAGCACCATTGGTGCCTTTGTAACCTCAGATATACTCGAAACCTCAATGGTTTGTTTAAATATGGCAGAAAACCCTAAGGAAAGTATAAAGACAACACCCAAAAACAAGAAAGCGGCGGGGACAAGAGACAGATGTCCTAGAGAGAAAATGGTACACAGCTGCCCTCGACTGGGAAATTACCGGTTGAAAAATTGGGCAAATGGCTCAACGATCGAGTGCGCTGCAGATGTGGCATTTGCGCGTTTCGTGGAAACGCTGAAAAGCCCCCAGTCTCAGATGATATTTTATAATCAACGAATGCCGACTGAAGTTCAAGATGGCGCCTCGGGATCTGTTCCGTCCAAGGTCGACAGCTCCCACTATGACGACAGCGACTCGGAAGACATGTTCGCAGGCTCAAAGTACGAACATCCTCCCGCGGCAGATGTCCTGCCTAAGCCTCCACCTAGCTGGATGGTCAGTGGAAATGAAGAAACAAAAGCTTTCGAACTGAACGATGGGGGAAGTGTTGTATCGGACTACTTGAAAATGCTGCTTAAAGTACAAGCCTGACCTTGGGTGATGCCAGAGATTTTTCACAGTATTAGCTAACTTTATAATGACAAAATGGACAGCCCACTGCCAGAGCATTCCAGTGATATTTTGTACTTGACCAATTTTAAATGATCATGATGTGCAACTTCTTGTTCTGTCTAGATATTACTGGTTTAGGTCTTTATCTGTCTTTTATTGTTTGTGTCCTGCAAATCACACTGGATATCTTTGAAAGAAAAGTATTTTGGCGTGCTTTTTCCAATGAAATATTTTCATTTATAAAAAGTGGAAATATTTCTGAAAATAATGTCCCCGGACAGTAACTTTAATGGCAGTTTTTCTTCTTGCAACCATGCTAGCCATTTGGAGAAATTTGAAGCACTTTGGCTTCTTACTAATGAGTGATGACCAGGACCAAACAGCAATAACTGTCATCTTTCATCGTGCAGTCGACAAACACATTTCTTGAGGGCAGTCGTGATTACTTCATTGTATGTGTGGAAGATGTGAGTGATGTGCAGCAAGTTTTAAACTGTTTTGTACAGATGAAGTAGCGATAAGGCTAGCATTGAAAACCGCACTGTGATCTTGTTCTATCCATGCAGGTTTACTGTTAATTCAGCCAAGAAGGGGGATAAATACACTTGGTTGTGAAGGGGCTTCATTTACGGGTAAATTTAAGGGATTTTGGTTTAAACCTGAGGGATTAAATTACGATTGAAGCTACTTTTCCCATTTTTAGAATCCATGAGGTTATCAGTGCCTCTCACGATGGTGGAATGTCATCTATGTTGTTGCAACATAGCATTGCATAAGAATACTAATTACAAGTCATGTCATGTCAAACATCTAATGTATAGAAGGATTAGAGATATCAATTTTGACATTTCTGTAGCAGTTTTTTTGGGGGTACCAGAAGGTATTTGAGAAGTGCAGACGAATGAATGCTTCATGATGAGATTTGGGGAGGGGTGGATTGTCAAGATTTTATTTACTTTCTGTGAGTTCCCTGCTCCATTCTACCACCAAGTAAGACACAGCATTTATTTATGTATTATTAATTCCATTAATAATGGTGTCAGATTTTAGACAAAATGAAGTATTCAGCAACCCAGATGGGCTTTGACTGTGGATTTGATATGCAGCTAAGCACCATCATGTCAGCAGAGTACTGTTGAGTGCAATCAGCATCTTGATGAAAGGAAAATATTCTACATTCTCTAAACATCAGCAAGCCATGAAATGGTGCACAAGCGTCCATGTGACTGCCTCGTTCTCAGCCTATCATCTGGGCTGCTGTTGTGGACTATCCTGCCTGTGTGCAAGCCGTGTGTGTGGTGGACCTGTGACTCAAATGGCTACTTCATTACTTGGTGCTGAGAGCAGATCTGTACAGCAGGCTAATAGTGCTGTCAGATACTACTTTAATAGTCATTGTGTGCAACATTTTCATCATTCGACTGCCCTTGAATCATTTTTCCTTGTTCATCTGCAGCTGTCTTTCTTTCTCCGGGCTCTTTTTAGGGCCCACATGTGCTCCAGAAGGAGACCTTGCAAAGTCTTACATTTTTCAACCCATTACTGTTGGTTTGTCTTGTCATACTGTGCAATGCCTATTTTTGCCTATAGCATTATTAACTTATTCCTGTCCATGTTTTGTTACATCATACATTGCTTATGTTTCCACATAGCATTATCAACTCATTGCCAGTTGTATGTCTTGTTACATCATCCAGTGGCACATCCAGTGAGCTGGAAGCTAGTAACTTTTTTGATTTTGTAGGTTTCAGGTGCAGAAAGGCAATTGGGTGGGTGGGGGGTTGGGGGTATTATTTTTGCACTGCTATCTTGAGGGGTTTTGTCACATTGAAATGCACGTCATTGAGCGTGGTTTTTCTTTACAGGCAACACAAATCTACTTATGGAAAACACCTCCCTTTTCAGTACATCATGTGGCCACACTTGTGAGGAAGACAGATCCAGAACGCTGACGAGAAGCGAAGAATTCTGGAGTCCCTGTGGTGAAGAAAGTGTATTGCTGAACACAAAGGCTCTTGTATGGACAGGTAAGACTCGCAGAGGTAAATTATTTTTCACCAGCTGGTTCCACACTGCTCCTGCCGCTGCATTTTTCAAGGTCTTTGCTATCTAAAATGCACTGCATATATATTGCCAGAATGCCGGAAGCAACTTTTGGTTAAGGTGCCAGGTTCAAATCCTGGTGTGCTTTTGCTTTTTCTCTTCTCTCTACCCTTTTGTGGTTTTCACAGGATGATGTACATGGAAGGGATGAAGCTCCATCATTGCTCTAGCAGAACCCTGTCATCATGAATGCAGCCCCTTGGCATGGGAATTCTCCACAGATTCTCAGCACCCCGAGATTCTGAGTACTTATAAAGCTGAGGAAAAATTTTCTGATGAAATGTTTTTGTGTACTGAAAATTTCTCCTACCATTGGTCTCGAGGTCAACCTGTGCAAAATCTCTATGCTAGTCCTCATTTTCATTTCTAATTTTTATGCAACTTCTGCCAGCCACCATTATTGTAGGCAGTAACGCATGGATGTGATGTGATATGGTCCACATGGTGGAAAATGGGCCTATTGGCTCGTGCGGAAGGGGTTAACCCATTCTCAACTTTCGTCTTACAACGAGCAACATCGCTGAAATCTCAGCGTTTGGGCGATTTTTACTGATTTTCGAAAAATTGTAACAAAAACCTATTAAAGTTAAAAGTATCATTCAAACGTTGTTAGAAAGATAAATTTAAGTAGAAAAAGATTTTTCCTACCCGAAATCCGTCCGTTGCTAATGCTTTGTGGAAGACTGTGTTGAATTACGTAACCAAGGTGACGTAAGACAGTTTTGAAAAAGTCCCACTGACACGAAACACTCGCTGATTACAGCCGTTTGCAGCATTTGTAATCCATAAAACTTGGAAATTATCCATAAATGCCAGGGGTTTCCCACGAAACAGCTGGTATGGTTTTCAAACATTTCCAAGGCTTTTGCGGCACTTAGACGAAGATGGCGACCGACCAGACATTTTTTTCCCTGCTAATGAGGTGGCGTGCTCAAGAGAATAAAACGTGCAAATGGCGTCTCCTTCCGTCGTTCAACTCTATAGAGAAATGATTCTCGAAAAACACCAGTGACTTCCCTTGCCAGCACATCATTTTTTTGTCAAAAAATTCTTTTTGCAGCACCCACAACATCCGCTGGCCAGCCAGCGCAAGGGTCGCAACCATTTATATACTTTACGCCATCCAGCGAGCGCAAAAGTGACAGTGGGTTAATAGAGGAGACCACTTTGATGATGGTGTATAAATTGATAGTTAATGAAGGTTTTTAAAGTTGGCAAAGAAAATGAATTGTTCAGTTTAGAAAAAGTAGGGTGCTGCTACTTTGCTAGCCTACTGCTGTCAGCTTTCTTCTGTTCCTTCTGTGCTTCTCTTTTATTGCAGGATAATTTTCAACTTTATCGTATCACGTCTATGCTGATTAATATTCCAAAGTGAAATATAAAAATGGAGAAATGCCAAGCATTCCTAGGATTTTTTATTTAAAATTTGAAATGGAATTGATAATCGTAAAATCTCTGTGACCATGGAAAACTGGAAATAGTATGTTTCTAAAAAAATGTCTGTTCATTTTGGCATCCATATAAATCTAAATTTAAGCAGATCACAGAGACATTGAAACCCAGAGCACAACAGTCGGAGGTAATGGGGGGGGGGGGGAAGCTCAGATGGCAGTAGCAGTTCATGTGCACTCCGGATGACAGATGACAAGTGCGGGTAGTCGGCTAGTCGCATGTCACTTTCTGATCTCGCAAAAAAAACTCTTGATTGAAATACAATTTGATTAATAAACTGCAGATTAAATTGTTTTTGCATTTTCTTTAATAAAGCTAGCAGATGAATCCGATGTGTTTCCTACATTCAAAGCATCATAATATGATTTTCTTGTCACCATACTGTACCATGACCAAAAGTGCTATATTCTCAATATAGTGATCCCTAACCGCACCCTATCAAAAAATACAGCCCACATGGTAAGCCCCCTCCGCGCATGCGCACACCGCCTGTACTTCGTGCGCACAGCTCACTAAGTAGGTCAAGCTGACTTTCTCAAGCACTGTGCTGCCGGCAGGACGTGTGTGTGCGAGCTACCACCTTCCTCCCTCTCAGCGTTGGCTTTTGCCTTTGGCGGTCCTCCTACCTCTGTGCTGCATCGCTTCGGATTTACAGGAAAGTGATTTGTGTCTTTTCCTTGCGTCCTCTGTCTGCGTGTTGCTTTTCTTCAACTTTTTTGTCCCAGCGTTAAGCTTTACTGTCTTAGCCGTTTTATTGGGGGGGGAGGGGGAGTAGCGCGTCTACAGGTGTGGACCCAGACGTGCAATTAAATGTGCTCAGGCAGTGCTACTTTGTTTGCTTTGCTTGCGGGTGACATACCAGTAACTACCACACAGTAACTTGTCACCCCTCGTGCAGATTTTTGTTTATCTTGCACTTATGCCGCGTGAGCCCCCCTCCTCCACTGGTTCGGACGGTAGTCGCCGGGATTGCTCCAGCACACGCAAGATGGATGGTCGCCGCCAGTCGCCTGCAGACACCATCACTTCCGCGGATGCCCCTCCTTCGCCACCGCGCACCGTCATGTCAGCGGTTGTGGTCTCACTGTCGTTCCTCTACCGGAGCTGTTCGGACTCGCCTCTCTCGCGTCTGTGTCTCCAACCGGCCGCCCTGCATCACGCCTTTCCAGACAGTCTTCCGTGTCCACCTCGGAGGATCTTCCGCCTGTCCATCCTCCACCGCGTCCGCAGACCAAAGGTTCCACCCACCGGGGTGGTCGGAGTCAGAAGAGTGGCGCTGTGGCGGGTTACGCCCTCCAAAAAGATCTGCCATCCCGTTCTTTATAACGACGCTAGTCTTCACACAGCTAACCCTCGATGGCAGATCTTTTTGGAGGATCTGCCAAGTTCCTTTCTTTCGGCCCTCTCTTTGCTACGTGTTTGGGTACGGTTACGTTGAGCGCTGCCAGTACTTCTTGTTAGAGTTAGCATATATCTTCAAATTCAATATGTTTGATTTAATTTTTCACTCCTGCATCTATATACAAGCAGTAAAATCAACATTACAACCCATTGGACTAAATGGTTTTTGGACCAATCAAAATAATCTCCCCTACTCATATGAATGTTTCAAGCAGAAAGTTGGTTAGAAGATATAGATACAAAAGACATCTATAAGAACTACAGAATTATTAAAACGTCTTTCACTTTTGAAAACTACATAAAAATATTGCCCCCAAATCACTATACACCGCTTCTTAACTTCCGACTCTTGAACAACAACTTCCCAGTCCAAACGCACAGAATACAGAGAATACCCAGAGAAGAAAGAATCTGTCATCTTTGTAACAGTAACGACATTGGCTATGAGTACTATTATTTATTTTGCTGCGATAAATTTAAGGAGGACCGGATCAAACAAATGGCTACCTTATTACTACAGAAACCACCCTAATACCTATAAATTTCAGTGCCTGCTCTCAACAGGGAGCAAAGGATTGCTTACAAAGTTATCATGTTTTATTAAAATCTTACTTAACTCTTTGACACCGTATGAAAAAAACCGACAGCCCGCTCCATTGGCAATGCGTTTCCGCCTTACGGGCGAGATTAAGTCCGTTTGAATTATGATTTTTAAAATTTTATCTGCTAATCTTTTAAGGGAAAGAACTCTTACAATCGAAAGCTGAATCATTTCTTCACGAGTTGCTTCCTTTTCTGTGTTTTAAACTGTCAGTGAGACCGGTTTTCAGCAGTAATTTGAAGCGAGTACCCACATGTGGTCTGTCACTTGAGAAATGCTAGATTTACTCTTCAAATTGCACGCTGAAGAGGAAAATGACTTTGTTTCGCAAATTTACTGTGATAAAGTGGATGAAGATAAGAGTATTTGTGCCTGAAAGACCCAAGAAAGTGATTACGAAGAGAAAAAGAGCGAGCACGTGTAGTAAAGAGTACCGAACAGACACTGAGACTGTGTATAAGCAATGGCGAGGACTTTTTGATTACTTCAACTTCAGTTGTGTTTCCATCAAAGGATTTACAAAATTATGGAACAAGGTCCAAGACACACGGTAAGAAATGAGTTTTCTTTATTTATTGTAGTTAGCAATTTTAAATAATGTTTTTATTGTTTTGGGGGATTTTTTAAATGAATTTTTGAAAAAAGGCTAAAAATGCCCCGTCTATTATGCCTTCACAACCCATTTCTGCCATGTGATTTTTATCTGGCCATTGTCTTTAGGCACCATAAAAGCTGGACAGCCATCTTCACTCAGTACCAACAGAACACTTCTCCTACTGCAGTGCATCCCAGCAGCTTACACACATGGTGTTGGAAACTACTAAACTGTAACTACATTTTGGGGACATCTGTGCAAATAGTCAGCCATCAACTGCACCCAATTTTCAGTTTGTCAGAACGTATAGTAGATTTAAACAAACATAAGCATACCTATATGCATGCATGCGTACACCCACAACCAAGCATACCCCCCCTCCCCAACACACACACACAACCTGCAGTAAACCTGCCTTCAGTTTATTTCTAAACCCACATTAAACATTGTACCATCTACCTGTTCATTTCTGAGTGCTGATAATATAACAACTGAAGCATTACTTAAAATGACTGATCACGATGCGGTTGCAGCTAAAATCCAAAAACCTTATAATTACAAATACATAGGACTTGATGTGATCAGTAACAATATGGAATACAGCTACATCCTTATCCAAGTCCCAAGAAAAGTCTGAATGCTACAAGCCTTCTCGAGACACTGATACCATCCAGTTTTCAGTCAGGGTTATTCCCAGTGTGCACACTTCTGCCTCATATGGGTGCAAAATATGACACATTGTGCATACCCTTTCATAACGCAGAATATATCACCCATGTTGTGGCAACACAGCCTGCATCACTGGCACATTTTATATGTCTGGGGCCAATCTGTCTTTCCTCAGCGTGTTAGTGGCAAGTGGTCTTCATCCGTTTCATGGCACTTGTTTCTGCTTGGCTTATTTACAGCTGCACATATTTACAGTGAATGTCGACGATAGACTGGCACCCACAAACCACCAGAACGTCGAAAACTTGTCTGCTGCAGGCTTCTTTATCCCTTAATGGTCCATGTTGTCATTACCATCGCTTTAAGGGGCTGCCACTAATGGATGGTGCTACGCTGCTTCGGCAGTTTGGTCGTGCAGTTTGACTCAAGCCTTTCTGAAAAAAATGTGTACAAAACACACACACATAAATCCACTGTTAAGGGCTCTTTTTTCTGCCGGAAACAAGAGACATTTTATGAAGCATTCTCAATGAACCACAATTTAAACATTAACATTGCAAGGATTCAAATAAACCTTTTTGTGAAGTTCTTCCTGTCCCGGCAGTTTCCTCCCACAATATACAACCTATTTGACTTCCCTCAGCTAGGTGCCTGTCTTTTTTCTTTTGTCTTTACCTGTTTCTGTCTCTATCTGTGTTGTCCTGACGAAGGGGTAATGTCCCAAAACTGTTGACTGTGTCTGGGTCATTTAATGTGCTTTGGCTCAGTTCCTTGTTGTTAACTTAAGGTTAATTTCCAATTGGCAGTTCCCTTTTTTTTTGCCACTTAGGGTGGTTCAAAGTTAATTTTAAGTTATACTGAATGCCTTGAGCAGTGTGAGGAAGAAATGGAACTTTAGTAGTTTGAGAAAAAAAAACCCTTCTAACAGGGCCAGCATGAGGACTGACTGGTAAGCCACAGGAGCATTTCAAGCTGTTTGTGGAACAGCCTCACCCGTTCCTAGTCACTGGGTTTCTAAAGACTGTGCAACAGCCTCACCCGTTCCTACTCACTGGGTTTCTAAAGACTGTGCAACAGCCTCACCCGTTCCTACTCACTGGGTTTCTAAAGATTGTGCAACAGCCTCACCTGTTCCTACTCACTGGGTTTCTAAAGA